>JAEUYN010001839.1:0-136380 GCA_018257835.1 Euura lappo
CTTAAAATTTGACTAATTTCATCGTCGATCGATCACGGGGTTGGAAAAGCCAGAGCTTTCGCCTTCGTTCTTGAAACATTCGAATTGTCACAGGTTTAAAAAAAAATTTAAGAGAAAATTCTTGCGAATCGAACGAATTTTCTCTACAGACAGAAAGTGAAGTTAGGAATTTCCCGACTATATTGCTATCCATAGTTGCGTATCGCATAAGTCTGTCAACCTCCGGTGATTCATCGACCCTATTCCATTCTTCTCCTGCCAGTGGAGTCCAACGTCTGGAAGACTATATATTCCAACTCCAGAGATTCGGAGACTATCGGAAAGAAAACGATAGGCATCCGTGTTCAGATGTTGTATGAAATATTTTTGAGGTGGCCCCAAAAAACCAGACTATTTTAAAAAATTAATAAAATCTGAACGCGTTTCCTGATTCTGGAAAACTTTTTTTCGCTGGAAAGTAGAAGGATAGAGCTTTAATTTGGCTCTTGAAAAACCAAAAAATCTTTCTTCGTCACTGAGACACACGATCTCGAAAAAAGGCCTCTTCATCCTCCCAGAGAAGCTTTTAAAGAATTTTTTGAAGATCGTGTATCTCAGTGAAGAAAAAAGATTTCATGAGTTTTCAGTAACGAAATTAAAGCTCGATTCTTCTACTTTTCAGCGAACAAAAGTTTTTCGAAATCGGTCCACGCGTTCAGATTTTATCGAGGTTTTAAAACGGTCCGATTTTTTGGGGCGATAAAGTATGAAATGGTCTTTGAAAAAGAACAAAAAAAAACGGTATTTCATGATATTTTTAGAAGTTGATTCGCCCTGTGATTGGATTTAACTTATTGTTGGTTAAACCAGTGTCACGCAATCCTTAGGAGCTTAATAATTCATGAAATTAATTAAATTAGGGTAAACCATCGCGTGACGAATACGAATCGAAGCCTAATAGGTTCGATTCATCCGATTTCGAAGAGCAGACGGACCTTATATTCCTCTCTGGATTGATTTCTGCGATTAAATAAAACGATAATTAACGATCTACCAATATTTATTCTGGCTACAAAGTCAAATACCCTCAGTTCTCACCCTTCTTTCGGTGTTGAACAAAGTCGATAAGGATCGTCTACCTCCGCTCACAGAGATCAGAGTTTGCAGAGTACAGGTATCGAATCTGCAGCTACTCGAGTATCACTAATTATTCATATTATTTTTTATTTTTATCCCCTTCCAATCGGTGTGTTGTCCGAAGATATTCCAGCTCCTCATAACTCACCGCTATCGATTCTCTCTTAACGACCGTCTGAATGAAAAATTCATTCCCACGAACGAATTTGATTAATTAACTACTACCCCTTCACAGTAATCCTGCTTATCAAATAGTTGAACAAAAATTGTTTGCGGGATCATCGGTGACAATTTTTATAATTAAATATGATTTTATTACTAAATTTGCGAAATATATACATTAGGCCATTACACATGTAGGTACATGATGAAATTATCTAAATTTCTCTCTCTAAAACACAGGGGTTATACATCGTGATTTAGGTACTCGAAGTTGTCTAATTTTTTATTCTAACTCGGAGAAAATTCGACGCTAAGGTTCATTCATTTATTTATTTAAGCTTTGATAATTATATTTTGCTGCATCTTACACTCGAGAGATTCTCTTCGAAGAGTTTCTTGAAATTTCTTTTCTACTTTCTTACCTTATCCATTATCCACTCTCTCTCTCTTTCTCTATTCTTGTTTGTCGTACACGCCTAGCTCGAGGTACCGCAACTTTTTCATCCCTCACAGAATTATGATCATTATCCTAGAGTTTAATTAATCATTCCATGATATGCAAATAACAATTTTTTTTTGTCGTATCAAGAAAAGCTCTCTTCATCCCTTTACAGCTGAACTGAATATATAACGTATCTTATAACCTTACACGGTGTTGTAAATCGTTAAATTTCTTTATTACATATTTATATTATATTTACAGCACGTGTGAGAAGCTGATTACCGTACGATAATTAATTTTTTTTTTCTCCCTCTCTAAAATTGATAAAACGATATATGTACACCATTACGTACTAAGATATGTCATTTTTTTCTGAAGATAAAAATAAAACTAACTAATATCTGCTATCAGTATTATTTTTCTAATAGAAAAAATTACAAGATTTAATTCTATGAATAAATAAATTGATTTTTTGTTTTAAAAAGCACGAATTTTCTCATAATTTTATGCAAGGCTCACACGTACTTTTCTGTACACGCTTTAAATCTAGGTGAATTTATATATTGAATATATGACAGCTTTTTGATCATCGCATCATCCACGCCATTATTTTTTTCTTTTTGGTCGAAGATAGTAACGATACTGCTATGATTGTCTCTTGTCACGATTTTATTATTATTCTTTTGAATTTTTTACTATTTCAATTTTCTTACTTTTTTTGTTTGTTTTTTGTTTTCTTTATGATCGACGCTGTCGAGTCTAGGGAACCGGAAGATGACGAAAAATCGTTGTCACTCCAATCAGCAAGAACAAACACGGTCTCGAAAGAGACGCTCCTCCTTGAACTGTAACAGAAAGTGTAATAAAAAAAAAAAAAAAAAAAATTATTATTTGAAACAATTGTTTTCTGTTGTTCGATAATTTGTCTCCTTCTCGTTACAACCCTTAGTTAGACTTATTACAAGGGGGCAGTGGACGCGGGTTGTATATAGGTATCATACTTTGAAATTTAGCGGGAGAAATTGAAACATTAATTAACCGCAGCCGTTTCTGATACGTTTCTCCGTTTCTCCCCAAATTTTTTTTCCCCTTTTTTTCTTCTTTTTCAGCTATTACATTCTGCAGGGCTAATTAGTTCTTGGATTAAATCCACCTGCGTGTTATAGTCTGTAGTTTCGAGCGCGTAATGAATAACAGTGAAATTAAAAGGGAGAGAGAGAGTAGAAAAAAAAAGTTGGTAATTACTGGTCTGCCAGACGGAGTTTAGCTACCATCAATCAGTCCGGTACCGCAGCGAGCAATCGAATATCACTTAGCGCACACAGAGCTCAGTAAAAAAAATTTTTAAAACGAAGAAATTGATCAATTTTTTGGTAGAGAAAATTCTAGATTCTATAGAAGATTCTACAGGATTTTTATCGTAGTAAAGATTTGGAATACAGCTTCGGCAGTCGCACCTGAAGTAGAGAAATACGAACAGTCCTCGCGGCTCCGAAGCGGTGAATAAATTTAACCAAATGTCATGAATAAATTTTAACCCCGCAGCAACTAGAGTCTCCTGATTCTGATTAAGCCGTAAACTATATCACTGTGACTTTGGATGCAGACGCGCATACAAACATGAACGTAATAATCTTTCTTCTTTCTTGAATAAAATCAACAGCCTTCCGTCTCCACTTCTTATCACCCACAGAAAACCTAAATCCGCGTCTCATCCAAAGTCTGCTAAAAATATTGAATTTTTTATTTATTTTTTTGCAAAAAAAAAAAATGGACTGGGACTTGTTAATTGTGAACGAAAAAGAAACAAAAAAAAATATCAAATTTTTCTAAAATTATTTTTATAATTAAGAAACGATATTTTGTCAATCTTTTTGTTAATTGTTAGCTGAAATAACTCACCGAAAATATGAGTGTCTCGTTGATCAATCAGCGGCTCGCTAACTGGACGAGTTGACTGCACCGTCGCCTCGCACCTTTGATCAAACAAAAAAATTGAATTACAGTGACTAAATGGCGCGAAATTTGAAAAAAAAAATGCAAATTTGAGAACGAAGCAATAAAAATTGTGATCAACTTCGATAAAAATAATTATATACCATTTTTTTTTTTTTTTTTTTGGACTGACCCCCTTAATCAGAGCTTTTTTGATCAGGCAGATTATTAAAATTGAATTTTACCTCACGCTAATTTTTCCCTCGGTCAGATGATGCGGTCCGACTTCTAGTCGAAGACCAGAGACCGAGGATACGAGTCCGTGCTGTTGTATCATGGCTTCGTAGTCTGGATTTACCTGAAATCAATCAATGAAAGAACAAAAAAAAAAAAAGAAAACGAAGAAAACGTTAGTAAAAGCAATTGATTCAAATGTTGTGACCATTGAAACATTGACGTAACAGACAAAAAAAAACCACACTTGTATCTACACCATAGTTGGTTCGGAAAATCCATTGGGCTAATAAACTCCGTTCGAAATTGACGGGAATTAAATACCCCTCGATGAAGCACCGTCCCGAATTTGATTGCCACGGCTACGGCTACGGTATGCAGGAAATTAATGTTTCGGGATAATTTCCTGAAACACTTCAGTTTTTTTTTTTTTTTGACAGTTATTAATATCTGAATCGAAGGTAGTTACCGATTCATTTTTCACTGATTCTTAATCATGGGATTACAATAATTATTCTAAATTATCGCTGTAAATTATCGTTAGGTATGCATAAACAGTTATTTTTTCTTCTGGTGGATATTTTCACTAATTATAAGAGCAAATACTCTTTTTTTCTTCCTTTTCTTTTATGCTCGTGCGTTAATTAAGAAAATTATACCAACTTCGACGCCTTTTTCAACAATTACTGAATGTCTTTAGTCTGGTTGTAACTCACTGCACAGACTTATCTACTTAGAATATTGTACATCTATATTCACAGACAGTTTCTTCGCATATACTTTTAATTTAAGTTCATACCGGGTCTGGACTTTCAAGTAGCTGGCTAACTTAGAAGTCAGGTTATAAGTCAGACAAACAGAAATAATTTCAAAAGAAGAAAATAGACAAGCGAGAACCGCCGGGTTCCACAGTCCATGCAATCAACTTGTAATTATCACTTGTGTAATCAGAACTGGCGCGGAAACCCTCCGAGCCATGTAGTTGTCGATCCATTTCCGAATACCGAAATTTTTTAGTTTTTCCATCATATCTCGACAACTATTGATCCTATCGTCACAAAGGTTATTACCAAGAATGAAGATAATCAAATTCTCTACAACAAAGGTTTGGTACATTTTTCTCATATCTTTGATAGTTTTTGTGTAATACAGGCATGAAATTATAGATATTTGTATTTTTCGTCCCAGGCTGCCTTGCGAGAGTTATGTATGTATTCACTGGTGTATTAGAGAAAAACTATCGAAGATACGAGAAAAATGCATCGGACCTTTGTTGTAGAGAATTTAGTCTGCTTTATTTCATATAATAACCTCTGTGACGATAGGATCAATATTTTTCGAGATACGACGAAAAAACTGAACTCGATCACCTCGGGCTAATGGAATTTCGACTCATAGTATTTCCCATGTTTCAAAAAACCCTATTTCCAAAATTGCCGGTGCTATAATATCCTGTACAAAGAAATTGCTGACGATATAAATTCTGCGGTTCTGCAATTTGTCTCGTTCGTTAATAAGAAAAGCTTTGGGGGTAGAGAAGAAGAGTAGCTGATACAGCGAACGGAGTAATGTAAGTACTTCGCCTGTATATCTATACGAGCATAGAACTGGAAAGAATTCATTTGCGGCTGGTATAACGTACAAAGCTAGAAATGAAATATCGGATAAATGGATTTGAACCTAGTGGAAGCCGGCCCGGAGAGCCGAGTGCAGAGAGCCGGGGTCTCGCACCGAGAATCGAGATAATGAGACGAAGCAATTAAGGAAAAGATCACGAGGATTATTCCCGGCCTTTAAATTCAAATATCAAATCGCGTTCAAAACTGGATGCTAATTTAATTCCTGCGTGCGTAAAGTACTTTTTTGTCCTAACAGTGCGAGAAAGAGAAGTTGGCGCATGCGCGAATCGCAAGTGATCTACTTTCCGCACTGGGTTTTACTTCTGAATTCGCACGAGTTTAGGTCCAATTTTGACTATAAATCCACCATTTTCATTGCTCGAGAAGAAAAGAGAACAAAAGCATTAGGATTCCACGAATTTTCGGACGAGGGTATAAAAGTGCTTCCGGGACTTTGAACTCTCGACGTTTGAACCCGCACCTCATTCTACGATAAGAAATGATACGAAAAAAAAAATTTCCAAGCCAATTATTTGGATTTCTTTGACCCCTACGTCCATACGAGACCCGAGACCAAAAACTGTTTGAACTTTTGTAAAATTGGATATTTTTCATTTCCCGTTCTGCAGATACCTTTTTTATATTCCGTATCTTCGATTTATCCTCCCTGGAAACCCTTCAGGCCTCACCTTGGCGTGTCTGTTTGACATTAGTTCTGTACTCAGAGTTTATAACCAGACTCATCATCCGCCTGCCCGTTTATCCCATAATATCGACGTCTATTGGTCTGGTTATAAAACGGTGGAATCACTTGAATTGTACGGATACGATTTGATTTATGAAACGATTAAGGATAACGACTCGGAACCGGGGCCATTAAACATCCGTATTTCGGCGTCGAACACGGGATATAATTCGTAGTGAATTTTAAACCGAACACCCGGTACGTCGGGTTTATTAATTTTTACTACGCCACGCGAAATGTCATCAGCGCGTTTGAGCAATAGAAGAAAATTGGCAGAGCTTTAAGAGAAGGATAAAGGTATTCGAAAAACTCCGAGGATCAAATCAGATTTTAATAAGACGACGCGAACGTTCGCGTCGGCGGAATATTTAATAATCTTCACAGCAGTCACTCTTTCGATTCACTGACCGACGTTAGTTTCGTCATTAGCGATGCTGAAAAATGTACTAAGCAGTATTCAAGTCTCGGGTCCCTCCCAGTGCCCGCGGATGGTTGATGAACCAAAGCTCGGTCGCAATTAGCGAAGGGTGGACGGAAACACGCGGTACGTGTCGTTTGTCAATTACTTACGAATATCCGGGAGATATTCCCCGGTCTTGGATCTCGCCCTCGCGCCTCGGTCTAAGTAAAACACCGAGGCTTTGATCTCGGGATATAAGGCGGAAGGTTACGAGGCTTGATACGAGTCTCAATGTCTCGAGGTGAGGGGAGTAATTTCATTTAAATCTTCTTCCAATTAGTCAGCCAAAACCCCCTTCGGGATTATGCATAATGGATCTCAATACTCTCTGGAAAATCCGAGGCACGAACTCACTCCAGATATTAGCAATCCTGGATTTCAGGGTGATAAAGCAGCCGACAGATTTTCACAGAAGCTCAATTAAGCTCGTCCAAATTTTTCCATGACAGATAACTTGGATCGAAAAACGTCCGATTTCAAGGTTTTAATTGAAAACGTAATGTTTAAGAACCATCGAACCATTTTTTCTTTCTCCTCGAGTCAATCAAATTTTATAATGATCGCAGTCGGTTCTTAGGTGGCTGGAATTGTAAAAATGGGCGTAAAACGTACGAAAATGAATAACATAATCAGTTTAATTATTTCTTTTTGGCAAATTTTTCTGTCCCATCGAAAAGTAGAAAGAAAGGGTGCGAGGGAGATTTTCTCCGTACCTAAGTGAGATCCACTTTATCAGGAGTCTGCAGCTCGTGACCTGACCTGACCCATCGATGTAGACGATAGATCAATTTTATCGACAGGTTCACCGTTCACGGCGTGCAGAATAAAAAAAAATTTACCAAAAGTGGAAAAAGACGTACCGGGACACCGTTGATGTACCACTTCAGCTGAGCAGGTGGAAATGATTTACCACTCGTGCAATTTAACGCGAGGACATCTCCGCTCGCGTAGACCTTCTCCTCGCCTGTTATCAGAGGATCTTCTTGCGGCAGGGCTGAAAATCATTTCATTTATTTTTTTGTTCTCTTGTTCTTTTGTACCCTCAAGTTATTTTGAGAATCAAGAGAAACGTGTTTCCTTATTCTTTAGATTTTTCAGAAACTCCTACTGGCTACTTTGTCATCCTGTAATCGGATGAAAATTTTATAAAAAATTAAACAATCTTTTTCTCCTCACAATTCGATATTTATAATAATCCTGTCCCAATATCTTGGGGGGTCTTTGTTAAGGACTTTCGAAACAAGCCGAGTCCACTTTCTTCCAGATTTTAATTCCTCGAGTCCTTTTCTTTAGAAAATCTACGTTACCTTCTTCCTCATTGTGTTCTTTTTTTATTCAGACTCAATATTGAATAACTCTGTGAAAATTCTGATAATATCAGCTCATTGTCTCTTGCAATTTATAAAAAAGGAAAAAAATTGAAAAAAACCTCCTTTTTTTCAGTAATTTTTGAGTGTCGAGATGAATGAATGAAATTGATGACGATTATCGTACGCACCTATGACTTCCATGTGAGCATCGCCATGTGCGGAAGTGAAGCTTGGTGCCTCGGCGCTAACCTCGCATCTGTAAAGTCCGCTGCTGCGTAGTCCGACGTGTCGCAGATAAACTTGCTGATTGTCCGACAAATGGGGCTGTAACGCAACGTAACGAGTAACGAAATTACAGAGAGAATCATAAATCGACCTTTGAAATTAGAGCGAAGGCTTCACTATGTTCGATTGCGAAATGAGGGGGTCTGGAGCTCGATATTAGTCAAGAGGTCCTCGTTCGTGTACAGTTACGATATTTATGCAAGAGAATCGTACACCAACATCGGGTCTCTGGCTTCAGTTTTAATTACACACAAAATAATTTCATTCCAACCGAGTGGTCGGCAGGGTCGGAGTGGGTATAGAAATATAGTAGAAATTGAAGAGGGGGTGGAATGAGAAACTTTTTAAACCGTTATAACCCAGGGAAAAGGTTTTCAGAATTTGGACAAGGGAAAAAAAATGCGTACCGAGACGTGGAAAAATTTTTCCCTGCAGTAGCTGGAGGACATGGAAACTTGAGAGTCAACGCAGTGATTGTAGCTAATTCTCGGACAATCACAAAATTTTATTTGTCACAAAATTAGCCACGTGCTTGTTGAGCCAAAAGCTGGATTTAATCCGGTTCATTGATAACTATTTTTTATATATGTTTTTTTTTTATCTGGTACGCGTTCCAGTCGAATAAATTGATTCCCTTCAGCTGCTCTCATTGTGGTTCACGGTACCAATAACCTAACAATATTTCAATTATTGGACGCAAAAGAAAAAAAAAATAATGTCCACATTCGATTGCTGTTAATATTTAAAAACCTATCGGCAATTGGCTCGACTCAAAGCCTGCGGGAAATCGGAAACCAAAAAGCAGAATAAGATAATGATAATAAAATATTATCCCCCGCCCTTATTTCACCCTCCCTCAGGACGTCTGAGGTCCAAATTGTTTCGACAAAGATCGAACTTTAAAAATTCGATTACAATTTTTCTAGATTGAATTTCATCAGTTCAGCACAAAAAACAACTATTTTAGAACGTGAAAGAAATCTTTAAAATTTGTTAAGAATTACAGGAATGGAGTTTCAATTTTGTCTTAAAAAAATGGAAATGTGAACAAAAAAATTCCTTCAATATCGTTCCTCTGTTATTTTTACGACACCCTGTACGAGGTGGGGGTATAATTTATGCGTGAATTGAGATCGTAGTTACACTGGAAGATCAGAGTTTATGGATACCACTACAGGTTGTACAATATGCCGGTAATGGTCTAGCCGGTATTGGTTATATATCCTGTAATTCGATAAGCAATATCGATTCGAAGGTATCCCTTCCTCCCGCATCGCGTCAGCGTCATGGAATCGCTGATACAATTCTATGCAAATTGTATCCGTGTGGATGAACAAGTCGCAACGTTGTGTACGAATTTAATTACGAGACATTGTGTCCTACGGTTGGCCGGGTCCCCTATCCCTTCAGCCACTTAAAAAGTAATTGCGTTAATTTTAATTACGGGTGAACTCTTCTCCAAATTTCTCTTTCATCGGAATACCACCCGTCAAGCATTCAAAACTCGCACGATAAACTCGATGGAAGCGTCAAAATATTTCATATCTCACATTGTGAATGATAAACAATTAGCTAGTCCGAAATTAGAATGAAAAACACCCTATTTCAGATGTTGAATTAAGAACAGTGTATTTCAGATTCAGAAATTGAAACGCCTACCTCAAACTCTCGACAGAGAAGGTGATATCCAAAATTCTTGACGAATAATGTTTGATTCCAAATTTCGATCAAAAACATCGTATTTGATATTCAAAATGGAAAACGCTTCATCTGTAAGTTTGAATGAAGAAGATTAAACCTTAAAATCTCAAGGAAAAATATCCTAGTTCAGTTTGAATGAAAAACGTCCCATCTCAAAGTTCCGAATGAAAAACCCCGTACCTCAAGTACTCGAATGAAGAATGTAGTATTTCAAAGCTAGGATTGAAAACGTCGTATCCCGAGTCCGAATGAAAAACGCCGTATCCCAAAATTCTGTGTCTCAGAATTTTTGATGAAAAACGTCGTATCGTACCAAATGAAAAACGCCGTATCTCAGAATTTTGACTGGAAAACGTCGTATCTCAGAATTCTGAATTAAAAACGGCGTATCTCAGAATTCCGTTTGAAAAACGCAGTATTTCAAAGTTTGATTGCATAAATCTCATTCCTCATAGTCGTAATGAAAAACGCCCTATCTGAAGTTTTGAATGAAAAATGAATTATTTGAAACATAAACGTCCTATCTCACAAATTTTCGACATGAACAAACGCGCTATTCTAATTTCCTGAACATAACTATTTGTATTTTCATTTGAATTTTAAGGTAGCGAGTTTTTCATTCGGAATTTTTGAGATACGATATTTTCAGGGTTTTTTTTTGGTGTTATTTATTTATTTTTTTAACTCGTGTCGAAATATGATCGACTGACATGAAAATCACGTGCGTTTTGTCTCTGATACCGAAATGTTTTGGCTCCGAAGAGTTACAATAGAGTTCATTGTAGTATGAAAAACCGGATTAAAACGGTACATTAAACCCGTCCTAAATCGTTTACAAAGTCGAAAATCGTGAACTTCATGATACAAGTTGAAAAGGTTTTACATAATCCTGAAAATATTTAAAGCGATTCGAAGACTGGATCATCGTTTAAACGTTCGAGAAGTAGAAGCAGAAGCCTCTGCACATCGAAGCAGAACTAGTTCAAAAGAGTTTTCCATCAGTTCCCAAGAGAGAAGAGCCACCGAGACCTTCCTTTACTTCCACCAGTCATTCTTCTTCTTCTTCTTCTTCTCCTCTTCTTCTTCGACAACGACAACGACGACGATGAATGTAACTTTATTCGAGAGGATTTAGTGATCGAGAATAGTTGTCAGGCACCCCACGTAGGACTCATTATGTCTGTCGAGATGCGGTGCACTCTATAGTTATTCGCGGCTGATGCTATCCATCGTGCCCGATGGTCCAATTGCAGCAATGGGTTGAATTCGATGCCGGGGACGAGGCTAGAAGCCAGCAACCAGCAACCAGCAACCAGCAACCAGCAACTACTGTCTTCGTTAGGTAACACACAGTGGCAGATTTTTTTTTCATATCTTGTGCGGATATGGTTTCAACGATGCATCGATCTGAAGAACTTGTAGAAACAGAACCGCAGCACCGGCTTTCATCGCGTGGATCACATTTACAAAGAGAACTCAGTCTTCTTTTGACGTTGTTTTTTTGTTGTACTTCCTTTTTTAATCCCCCGCCAAACGAGAGAAAAGAAACTAGAGTCAATAGAAATAATGAGAATTCGTTTTCACTACGGATTCTCAATTTTGTTTTTAAATTAGAAGAAAAAAAAGATGTAATTTTCTACACTTAGTCGCCTTGAATAACATTTTTACAAAGTATTTCTACCACAGTTTTTGTTTAATTTTTTAGTTTGATTTTTTCAATTTGAATTTTTATTTTAATGTCATTTCATGAAACTCCAGTTTGTTACTGGAAATCCAGACTCGAACAATTATGTTTCTTTCACCAAAAACTTGAATTAACAATTCAAATTTGTAAGAAACCTCCAAATTGAAAGGAAATTAAAATGTAGTAAAAGATTTTTTCAATATTGGATCATATTCCATCAGATTTGTGATAAAATTTGATCAGAGTTTCATAAAACAATTTAAGAAAAAATTATATACATATTTCTGCATCTTGGATGCGTTTATAAATTTTTATCAAGTCACGATACAAATAATCTCACATAATTTAATCAGATTCGATCTAGCTTGATGAAATTCGATATCTTACGATTTTATAGAGACAAAAAAAAAAAACATTTTTTCAATTGTTTTGATTGAATAACATTATTTCAATCTTCAACTAAGTATTTAATCGAACATTTTTGATTCCTCTGAATCCGTGCGAAGTTTTGAACGCGGATTAATTAATTGAAAATCAGTATTTTCAACTTTCTACCAAACGATGGGTATCCCCATTGCTTAGAACCGCGTTGCCTCTGATTAACCTTATCAGGTATGTGGTAGGCGGCAGCTGCACGTCTATATGTATAGTTTCTAGTTATCTCGCCAGGATCCGGAAGTCAGTTCCCAGAGTTACGTGCGGTGCGGTGTTCATCCAAAGAGTATATCGCACCCTGTACATCGTAGACCCACCAAAAACATGGATATGCACGCTATCCATTACTGTTTCACTCCAAATATACTTTTACTCGGTTTATATATATATATATATACCTTCTATATCCACACTTTTTACGTATATAAAGTGTGAACAAAAGTTTCCATCCCATTGGATTGAGTTATGGATACTCATAACAGCGAGGCAACTTTACTCCAAATCTCAGCATATTTCGCAAGTTGGTTACAAAAGAAAAAAAAAAAAAACACTATCGCGCACGTAATACCGGTGAAAATCGAGCAATGCGATGGTCGCTGTCGGTATGGGTGAAAGATTTCTCTAGAAGATGGAGGCCACACATCAGCCCGAGAGGTATACTTTGTCTACCCCATTCCGTACTCGGGCGAAACCCTTCGGTTGTTGCTGCCGTGCCAGTAGATCGGGCAACCCCCGACTGATCGACTTCTTATTTGGTGAAATTTATCTTCTAATAGATGGCTAAATCTGTTACGGGCTACTTGTCAGACTGGAAAAGCTTATCCGGAGTTTATTGTGCCCCGAGCCACACAATGTGGTAAAGCTTCCGCAGGATTTCGTCGATGCCATTCGAATTCTGATTTTCAACCATTTTTTATACTCCTCTAAATTTGACGCTTGTATTTCAAGCTCGATTTGATACAGAGAATGCTCGATTTTTATTTTCTCGTTTCTCTGTTATCGGGAGAAAAAGTGAAATTGTAATCAGCGCAGAAAATAAAAAGGTTGAGTTTTCACTGAATCTCCGCGTTTTCAGGTCCAGAGAATGGAATCAAATTTTTGTTGGGACGACACGACAGGTCAGATTTGCAAAATTTAAATTTAGCTAGAAACAAAATGAATAACAGGGAGTTCGAAGGCTGGCTCATAGTCAGCCCAAACCGGCTTGTTTTTTGTTTTTTTTTTAAACTCTTTTTCAGGGGTTTGATCGAGCGCGTAGTCCCTCTTGCATGGTCGCTGTGGAATCGAATTTCGACTATATCTGGCTTTAAAATTACAAAATCCCCGGATGCAACGAACGAATTGAATAAGTCCCGCGGTAGTTTTGGCTCTCTGGATCGAAAACAGCAACCGCGGTAGCGATAACGATAACGAGCAGCAGCGAGGTTGTTTTCTGATACGGAGAAAAAAGGACTCTGCTATAACCGTACGAGAATGAAGAAAAAGAAAAGGGTAGAACACAAAAAAAAAAAAAACTCCATGAATCCTACGGAATATCCAGTAAAGACAAAACTCGATCCTCCAGACCAGCAATTACCCTCGGACCCACCGATACACACTTTCATCCTATACCCACCCCATCATCGAACCATAAGCCCCCGCAGACAGGAGCTTTGATTGAAAATTTTGCGATTCTTTTTTTTTTTTCTCTTATTTGTGTAATTTTAATTTTTTTGATTCAAGTCTCGAAAGGTTCAATCTGATACCAGAATACAAAAACTGGGTGAACCGTGCCAAATTTTGAGATAATTGTTTCTAGATTATAATTAAACTTTACGTATTCCTTGGTAAAAATACTTTTTTTTTATGATTAGATACAAATAATTGAAGATAATTTCATCGAATCTGATCAAATTCTATGAAATTCGATACTGTATAATTTTATATGAGACAAAATTGAGATAAAATCTTATTTAGTCGTACAAAAATCCTTTTTTCGTGGCTTTTTCTGTTGTTTCCAAAGTTTTTATGTTCCAGAGATGAAAAGTGACGCAGCTGATACCAAAATATAAAAACTGTGTGAACTGTGCCAAATTTTGAGATTGTTTCTAGATTTTTATAATTAAACTTCGTATAACCCTGGGAAATTTTTTTTTTTTTTATAATTAACTGAAACTTTGTGACGTCAGATACACATAAATTCAATATAATTTCATCGAATCTGATCGAATTCGATACTGTATAATTTTATATGAGACAAAATTGAGATAAAATCTTATTTAGTCGTACAAAAATCCTTTTTTCGTGGCTTTTTCTGTTGTTTCCAAAGTTTTTATGTTCCAGAGATGAAAAGTGACGCAGCTGATACCAAAATATAAAAACTGTGTGAACTGTGCCAAATTTTGAGATTGTTTCTAGATTTTTATAATTAAACTTCGTATAACCCTGGGAAATTTTTTTTTTTTCTATAATTAACTGAAACTTTCTGACGTCAGATACACATAAATTCAATATAATTTCATCGAATCTGATCGAATTCGATACTGTATAATTTTATATGAGACAAAATTGAGATAGAATCTTATCTGGTCGTAAAAAAATCATTTTTCGCCTGTAATCTTCTGTCATTCCCAAAGTTTTTCTGTTCCAAAACTGAAAAGTTTAAATTTTGTCGTCGCATAATCCCCAGACGGAGCCCCTTGACGCGTATATCGCGTGAATTTTCTAAATTAGATAAACTACTTTATCCCTGTAATTAATTCACCGCACGTAGGGCAGAGGAAATGTCTATACGCATCTACATTCGGTCGAGGGACCGCACGGTCCGGGGCTCTAGCTGCAGTTTAATACAATTTACCTAATTGCTCCCCGTCCAGTTAGGTCAGTCGACATGTTTTCACTGCGTGGGTATCGCTGTTCTCCAATTCTGGTATTATCACAGGTACCTATCCACCGTATGGGTACTTTGAATCAACACCGTATGCAGTCTGCTACCGATATAATATCAGCGTCGAATAATTACACCCATCTAGAACCGCAGACATTTTTTTGAACAAAAATTCGATACCGAGGGTTTTGGGTCGTTTCAGGCAGCAGGGAATGAGTAGAAAAAAAGGGGGGAGGAACTTTTTTGGCGGTATTTTATTTAACGGCTCGCTAAATCGTCTCGAAATTACGACATAAAAAATAACAGCTTGACATTCGGGGTCGGTATCCGGAATCCGGAATCCGAAGAATGTAAAGGGTTCACATTTGTTCAGTTTTAGTTCTTCCGGCGCTGCCCTGACGGAATCTAATCCCGTTTCACACGTCGTGATTGAATATTTAAAAAGTCTGGGGAAACGTAGGATCGCAGTTCACTGTTTTTTAATATTTTAATCAGAGAAGCGAAAAGTGGATAATCGTCGATATTCCGATCCGGGGTCACGGGTCGAATTATAAATGATAAATATCGGTCGACAAGTACCAGAGTAATCCTGATTATACCGTCGGGAGTAACGTCTGCCTGATTGGCGCGATTACACGCTCGTCAATTTTCAATTCACCCCCAGCTGCACTCGGTATATTATATACATTCATGTCTGTATAATATTAGTCGAGCTTTATGGCTCACTCGACCAATCCCAATTACTATAATACCACCCTGAGCTTTTTCCTCCAAGTGTTCCTGCAGGCTTCTTACCTAATTTTATATTCACTAGTTCGGTGTAGGAAGGAAAAAATCGATTAAAAAAAGCACATTTCGAATTTAAAATACAATAACCTTGTTAAGAATGGAGAAAAAACCAAATCAGTCCAATGAATTCAAATCTGACCAACTCGAGCTTCATTTTGGGAAAGGAAATTTTGATTTATCTTGAAAAACGTCGCTTTCAAAGCCACGAAAGTCGAGCTTGCAAAAGAGTAAAAAAAAAACGGTCACTATTTGGATTTTTCGTTTTTGGAAAAAATGCAAAAACATATCCATAGTTAAATTTGACGCAAATATCGATATTCAAATTTTAAAGCTTGAAATAAAATGGTCTCCTTTTTTCGCCTTTTCTCAAGGATTCATTCAGCTTTCACAACAGGATTTTGATCCTTTGTTTTTGGAAAGAACACAAAAATTTATGCAAAATTGAATTTAACTTAAATCTCGATATTTCAATCGTCAAGCTTGAAATAAAATGGTCTCCTTTTTCTTTTTTTTACAACGAAGCTCAAGCTGCAGACTTTAAAACGTCGTTCGCAAATTCACATTTTCTTCAATTTTCGCAAATTCATATTATACAGCGATCCCCCAATTATCCGTGAGCGGATTAAAGTGAGAAGATATTACAGTGATTCAGCCCAAAAACTGTGAGACGAAACGTCCGATTTTCCGATACTGCGAAAATTCAAAGAGCCTTTGAGTTACGTCGTGACACCCTTTGTGCAAAAATTGCGTTCGCCCAGTGAGGTTCTTTGATCAAATTTATAATAAATACATCGTTCAACAGAAAACCACAAGTGTCAAACACAGCGAACGCACCATTTTAGCTTATAGACGTTTTCGGTCCCTTCAACGTTCAAAGGGGTAAAGGGCGGAGAAAAGTTTGCCTGATATCAAACTAAACGACAGAGGGTCAAATCCAAGATGAAAACCGGGTCAAAGAAAGTCGAGATGACGTATGAAACGATGCGGAATAAATGGTCGCACTACTATCATGACGATACTCACATCGACTTTAACACCCTCGACCGAATAGCTGTGCTGGCTCGGATTCGCCCGAGGCACGTATCTGTAGAATTCTTCGTGGTCCTTGTACCACGTGACCGAGTAAAGTTTGTCCAGGCCCAAGTCGTATCTGTGAACACAAAGGGATTTTGAACCGGGGTTAATCCGAATTGAATCGGTACATTAATTCCACATGATACTCGCTCTCGGATCTACGTTAAGTGGGAGAAGCACAGCGGCCTCAAGACTCTAACGAGATCATATTGCGTACTTTGAAGAAAACTTGCGATAACCCGGGCTAAAGAAAAAAAAAATAAAAAATTACCTTTTCATGATTAAAAAATTATACAATAAAATTTGATGAAATTTGAAATCGTAGTTTTGATTGAAACGAGTTGAAAAAACGAGTGAAAGTGAACGAAAAGCACTTTCTTGGTTTATTTCACCGTTACTATGGTAACGAGAGTTTTTTTTTCCCTGGCGAGTTTATTTCCCCGGTAAAAAAAAAAAAACTGTGACTTCCATCCCGTCAAGGGAGGGCAAAAAAGACGAGTTTTTAATGCATGTGAGGTAGCTGAAAATAATTTCTTTACTGGATTCGAGTCTGTGATCTATCTCTGCTGGTTTGGTTCCTGTGACGTTAATCCTGAAACACTCTCCCCGGTTCTTGAAATAATTTTCAGGCTTCGAGGTCCCTGGAGAACGGGAGTATCTCTATCTACGCGGAATATGTGCAACCCATGAATAACAATACGTACAGGTAACCATTGTTCGCGGATTACATTCGGTATAGAACCAAACCCCCGTTCCTCTGACAGGAACGTTTTCCGATCCATTGAACGGGGATCGAATCCGTAAATGAGAGTCGGGTGCACTCTCACGATAACAATTTTTATCAATTAATCTGCGATCAAAGTCAAATCAATCCATCAATCTGTCATTTTCATTCTGTCAATTTCACACACAGTGCAGCTCTATTGTAGACAAAAAATGTAATTATTTATTATCTCAACCAAAAAATCGACGAATCCCAGTGAATTTCTTCTATTACACATCAAATAAGTAGAATAATTGATTATTTTATAAAATATATATTGAAATGATTCAATTTTTATTCCAAAGATTCTCGCAATGACTTTGATTCGAATTATATATGTAGCCCATTTATGACATTCAATGAATGAAAATTTAAGGTATTTGATCGATTTTTTAAATAGTTATACATCCTATTTACTCCACGAATAAGTAATTTGAGTAACTATTAAGGAAATTATCCTTTTTTTTTGCGCCACGCTGTGACGTCACTCCAGGTTGACGAAATATGAATTCTGACTTCGCGGTGGAATAATAGAGCGAGAATGATGTGTTTTAGAAAATCTTTTGACATCGCGTATAGAGAACGTGCTCGAAATAGTGGTTCAGTGGGCGCGTGTTCGTCGTTTCTTCGTATTGCTGACGTTGCTCCGGTGGCACAGTGAGCGTTGAAGATTATATAGATAAGTCGAGAGACCCGGAGGCTGAGGAAATATACCGAGTCAAAGATGTAGGTTGCAGGGTTCTGAGGAAGGTGGGAAGGTGCCAGGAGCAGTGCTGACGTCAAATTGTACTCAGCATTACTATATGGGGTCGTAGTACATCTGTATATTCCGAGTTGGGTCTGAGGGAAAATTCCGAGACGTGTGAATTTGACGGAGAATTGAAGAATCTGCTGAATGACATAATACTCTGATAAAGACAGAGAGAGTTAAGATTCGCGAATTAACGGTCCATTGTTTGACTCAAGACCTGGGAGCGAGGCATCCTCCCTCAAAACTCAAGTGCAAAGCTAGGGAACCGGTTAGACAACCCTTCTCCTCCACTAAACCTCTTCAAACTCTTGAAAACTGGTTTCAAATTTACCGCAGCCTAAAAAACTACGATTTAATTCGTTCAATCTTTGACTGAGGAGACCGGCGAAACGCTTCATGGTCGGCTGTGACGTCAGAATTCACGATTTTACCTCATCGTGTCGTCAGTTGTACTGGATAATGACGTCACGGTATGGCGCGAAAAAGATACTATTTCAAACCTCACAGAACTTTGGATCCGAAAAATTGCCGATTTTCAATGTTGTGTAACTTTGCCAAAAGTAAAGGTACCATGATGATAAAAAAAGCATTTTGAAGCTTGGAATGTCCGCTTTAAAATGCGTTTTTAACAATCGATCTACGTCTGTCGGTTCTGAAGTTATGACACTTTGAAGCGACTTGTGACAAATTCTGGACACTCTTTCGTTCATTGCGAAGTAACTCAACAACAAAAAATCTCAGAGGAAATATTAGAAATGGGATTTGAAGGGCGCATTTAGAGCTTCGAATTATCAATTTGGATATTCGAAAAAAAAAATAATCGATCGACCTGTACAGCACTTTGAAGTCAATGTTCAATTCACGAATTTGTCACAAGTCGCATTAAAGTGACGAAATTTCAAAACAGATGGGCGTAGATCTGATATTGAAAACGGATTTCAAAGCAGACATTCCAAGCTTCGAAATGCACTTTTGATCATAATCGTAACTCTATTTTTCACAAAGGTACACAACTTTGTAAAGAGTCTATTTTGTGATCCAAATCAGTATTTGCGACAGCAAAGGAAGTCGAAAAAATAAAATAAAAATGTTGAGACTAATTTTCTTGAGGGGTAGAATGCGCAATAAAATTGTAGTACAATATAGAGTAGAATCGGAACCGTCCATGGATGTGTTAGCGTCGTTCCATTTCGCGTACACCAACTGCATTAGCCGTAGCCAGAAACGTTTCTAGAATTCGTAAAATAAGCCGGGTTCGCCTTTGGCAGGATGTGTGTCCTGAGGTTCGTATCCGGCAAGAACGAAGAACGAATATCCGAATAACGACGACGTCCGCATCTCCGCAGCTGGTTTACCAGACGACAAGGAGGAGGACGAGGATCGAACCAGATGGGCGATAAGTGCAGATAGGCTTTCGATCGGAACGGACTAAACTCTGCTGACTTTCGTCTGGCTCCAGAGTCCAGAATCTACTTCGTAAATGCAACTGCATCAGGATTCGAAGTGCAGGTATACATCTGCGAACCGCGCGGCACAATGCGGATCTCAAAATGCAAGCCTGGCCACCCACTCGAACCGAACTCTTATCAGGATGAGGATTGAATCAGGAATTCTGAACGTCGACGTTTCGATCATTTTCAATATCAATTTGAAAAACGGAAAAATGTATGAATAAACACCTTTCGTTCTTTCACCCTTTCAGGCCCCAAAACAATTTTTTTTATGGAAGAACCATAACTCGAGAGTATCGTTCTAAATTTTTGCTGAAGAATATCAAAAATTGAAAAAGTTATGAATTTTTTAGTATAAAACCATGTTCTTCGGAACACTTTCGTTCAGGAATTTTTATAGTATTCAGTTTCATTGATGAGAGCATATTTTTCAAGAGGAATCGATATTGCGGTAAAATTGGTAAGAAACGTGCCCATGTTCGCTGAGGTCGAGTTGCCAATTAGACGGTGGCACGTTCGAAGCGAGCGGTTAAATTCCGAGCCATCTACTGTTGCGTTGTTTTCTTCTGGTTCCTTTTTATTATCTCTCTGTTATTTTCACCCCTTCCCCCCGTGGCCTCGTCCCATCCCACGTCCCCCAACTATCAACGGTCTTGTTTGATGCTCGAGGACGTGGCTAATGCATTAGTGATCAGGTAGAGCCACGACGAAATCAATGGGGATAATAATCAAGGAGATTAAGGAGGGATCAGAACTTGGTCGACGTTAGAATTAGTCCATGTACCCTGACTAATTCTGGACCGGACCCGAATTTCATATATTCCTCTTCCTCTTCGGCTGTCACCGACCCGGGTCAACACCGAGGAACTTGTCGAACCTGGATTAACTGAGTAGTCCGTTATCACTGGGGATTACAGACGATCGAATTTTCGGAGACCCCGAGAGGACGTATTGTGAACGAAAGTACTATTGAAAAATTTGAGAAAATTTCACAACTTACGTTATCGTTGTCGTCAGTGTTTTTTATGTTTCACTTGTGACAAACATTTCATGGATTGGACCAATGATATCTGAGAAATCGATTCAGAATTTCGTTCAGAAGCGAAAAAAAATGTTAAATAAAACATAAGAAATGACGTCACTTTGAAAATGTTTTCCAAATTTCGTCATTCAAGGCCCGATAATTTTTGTATGTATGTTCCAATTAACTCACCTGCATTGTAGGGTCGCGCTTTCCCCCCTGAAAGTGTACGGAGGTACGTGAATTCGTAGTAGTTTAACAGCTGCAGCTGAAACAGATAAGAAGAAAGGATATGTTTCAGGCATTGGTGCGGGATTAAAAAGACCTAAATAACTGGTATCGTTGTGATCATTCGACCTTTTCGCACAATGATCATGAAAATCGGAGAAAAATTGGAAATTCATTAAAAATCGCCTTTTTCGAAGGACTTCTCTCGCTATATCCTATCAATAGGATTAGAGTTTAATCATGACTATATTGCGAATCTGTGGGATATCCGCTTCTCTTCGACCGAGAATTTTTTTTTGTTTGTGTACAAAATGACGTAGATCACGACCCTCCGTAACCTGACAAAAACCGATCTCCAAATACATCAGACCAGCTACAGGATTGAGAAAAAAAAGAGAAAAGAAAAAAAAAGTCGCGTTCATCTTCCATCGTTCGAATCCCTCTCAGCAGGAGTCCGTCCGTCTCCCGTGGCGTCGTGAGGAAATGAAAATACAAAAATATCGAAAATAAGTAAGGCCTGATAGAGACGTGCGAAAGATTGAAAATCGTATTTCGGTGTAAAAATTTGAAGTGAAATAAAAAAAAAAAATTGCGAGGTGGGCTTACACGCGTAATCTCACCCTA
This sequence comes from Euura lappo, assembly GCA_018257835.1. Lineage (NCBI taxonomy): Eukaryota > Metazoa > Arthropoda > Insecta > Hymenoptera > Tenthredinidae > Euura > Euura lappo. The sequence goes on from JAEUYN010001839.1 coordinate 21,696, forward strand.
AACCCGTCAAGAAGGGCACCGTGCGAAAACCCTCCGTGCGGAGTTTGTCGAAAAAAAAAAAAAAAAAATGTGTACCGAGAATCTTAAACGCTATGAATTATTCATTGACCCTAGCATCAAGCACGTAACGTTGGTATAGTTTGGGGAGAAACACCCCGGGGAGTATCTTGGTGTAGTTCTAGACAGCTAAGGGTCGCAGGGCCAGGCTAGAAGTGGGACCGACTGGGATTACTTATTCACGTTGACACAAGGCTCACCCTGCACTTACGCGCCCTTAAGGCTCGCCTCTGCGTTTATATACTTTCATTAAAATTAACGCTGCATTAAGCCGCTATTTTCTTTCCTCCATTCTCCTCCCCCAAATGAGATTATTCGTGTCACCTCAATCCGCCGATATGAGAACCGCCCCTCTGACTCTGATCGAAGACATCGAGAACCGCCTTATTGTTTCCACCGCGAAGAACTACCCCCGACACTTCCGACGACCCTCTTCAAGATCCCGGAGCCAAGATAGGAGGGATTCTTTTCTTTTACTTCGACTTCTTCGGGGGAACAATCGCAAGGGTGGTTTTATCCGCGACCTCCGAGAAGGGAGTTGACCCAGAGTTTATATTCAATTTTGGCATGTGGACGATAAGCCGCGAAGCTTGTGATGTAAATAACGGTTCGGTAATTATTATGATTTATTCCAACTAACGAGACGCGCGACCCTCTTGATTCATGGGCGACATTAAATTCCATATTCAAACCGTTCGATGCTAATTGCAAACGGAATATCAACCCTAACGTTCGTCGTTAATTGCTGTTCTGTGCCGCGTACCGGGTGCAGAAGCACACTTCAGACACCGTTTATCGTCACTTGAATTAAAAATGACACAACTTACGACTGCGATCCAAAGAAAACTTCACCCTCATCATCCTTCGGAATGTATTCAAGGTTAATACTTTGAGGAACTGAAATGTTAATTTCAATCTTTCTCAGATTATTTGCAGAGCTAATCGAATGTCCTGAGTTAATTATTACCCTCTGGCATTATGATTTTTCATTTCGTCTCTTTCAGATTAAAAATTCTCTCACAATTCTGCAAAAGATATCAAAAAACAATTTAAACAGCCAATCATTGTCTTGGGATGATCGTCAAAATCATCACTCAAAATGAATCTCGATATAAACGAGAAGGAAAAATTCCAGTTTTTCCTTCAATGCCATCACTTTGAAAAATGTCAACTGTAATTAGTTATTTGAGGTTGTTGTACTCATTTAGTCTTTCGATTATTGATCTAAGAATGTTTTTTCCTTCAGACTCGTAAAGATTGTACATTAAATCTGTACTTATTTTTTACGAGATAAACTTTCTCCCTTCTTTTCTTTTCTACACGTTTCTCTTCTCCTTTCTTCTTTCCTTTCATCGCAGGAAGGAAGCACCGCTGCCGCGAGCTGGGAAAGTATTAAAAAGGCCGCGTTTTATACGTATATCTTTAATGGCGATTTGACAGAGTTTATAATAAAGCGTGGGAATATAAAACCGGACTTAAAGCGACCCCCCACGTTCTCGCAACGGTAACTATTGTTACCACCCGACGAGACTAGTCCATTCTGACGTGATAAATACGAGACCCCCCCTGCGGTCTTTGTCACGTTAATTCATCATCTCGCGTAATTAATTGGACCGAAGAGACAATTATTGCATGCGGTTGTATCATCTATTCATCTGTTTTTCTTTCACCCCCTCTCCGAGTCCCAGAAAGCTCTAAAAAAGTTTCTTTTTTCTTTTTAGGGGTGTTTAGAATAGCCCAACACGCGTTTAAAATAAATGAGAGGAAAAGAAACGTGTCCGATCGTTATCGATAATCTCCATCACGGGTAGACCGTTATTAAATAATACCTCTGAACTAAAATTTATTAGCCTCTTTTATCTCACGCAATACAGCGTTGCTGGTAATTTTACCCCTTCATGGCATACGGTTCGGACAGCCGGTAATTATTGATAGATATGTCAACTTTAATGGTCTTGTAATAACAGTTCTATGGGGTTTTATAACCCGGGTCGTTTTCTTAGACGGGAGGTTATAGACGCTGGTGCTGGTGCGACGTCTCAGTAATAACCCAACTACTCAAAAGTGACGGTAATTAGCGAAAGCTCTTAATTCATTGTCTAATTGTTTTTTTTTTTTTTTCGCGGATTATTCTGACACCGAGAAGATGATGAATGTTGCCAATTTCACAATGGAAACGTCCGGAAGAGACAACAATGGCAGTTTTTACCACAGTCTATGCCCATATCACGTCCAGCAGATTGAAAAGTTTCGTGGACTCGGTACTTGAGGATCAATTATTGATGGAGAAAAGTTACTCAATAACAATTTGTCCATTGTTGCAATTTACGAATCTTTTTTTTGTAGATACTTGGGTAGATTTCCTTAAATCAAGGACTCTAGACTCATTTGACAATGAGTTAATCGTCAATTGGATCATCTTCACTTCCGATTTCCTGTCATTTTACATGATTTAGTAGCGGATATATTAAAAAAAAACCTTATACTGTGAAAGAAAAAGAAGCACAGAAAGCTTGAGGCCCATAAGATGCTTCCAATCATCATTTTTTGGTTTCTTCTAACTTTTCAAACCAACCAAAAAACAAGTATCAAAATTCTCGTCAATTTCTATTGAAAAATGATCGTTTGAAAAAAGCTCGAAAGTCATTGTGCAGGTTTTCCATTCTGCTTTGTGAAATCTTTTCCGTTCTAAGGTTGCTAATTGTCTCCAGCTCCTTGCGGTTAATGAGTCTCCTGATGCTACAAAACTAAACGGCGAGAAATTGCAGTAAATAAACGATTTAATTATCCCCAATTACATGTACGAGTGAATAAAGCTACTTTTTACTTCTTTCTGAACACACTTTTGGGTTCACATTACAGTTCTCGAAACCCTTATCTCCCTCGTGTCATACCGACGTAACCCTCGTCGAGCCGGTGGTATTATGATTGACAAAGGTTCAACGGAAGTGGCAGGATGAATAGCCGGATGTGAATAGCGAAAGGGAAAAAGAAAGCAATGTACGTGAAATGAATCAACAACAAAAAATAATAATAATAATAATAATAATAATTGGAAAGACTTTGAACACTCTAGAAAAAGTAATAATCGTTGATTTTTGTTTTTGAAAAATGTGCGCAAATCACAACTTTTTTTCATTTTTGATACTTTTGCATCAAATTTATGAGTTATACTTTTGGAAATTAGATATTTTGAGATTAAATAAAACTATCAAAGATTAAAATATGCACTTTTTCACTTAAAAAATCATAACTTTTTTAAATTTTCGATACTATCAACGATAAAAAAAATGTGCTTTGTTACTTGAAAAAAAAATCAGAACTTTTTTGATTCTTCTTAAATGAGATACTCTGAGGAAAAGAATAATTACGTTCCAAACAAAAGTAGGTACTGATAATCAAAGATTCATAGACATTGAGCCCGAAAATGGGTAAAAATCGGTGCGACAGCGAAGAAGGGTTAACAATTAAAAACCAAATCAACCCCACATACGTTCGCGTTGAATTTGAGAATCGCTGCATTGTTTTCCGCGGTTTTGCACGGTCAGTCGTGTGTACAGAGCCTAATTATAACACGGCCCCGACTCCGTTTGACCGTGTTTCAATGCTAAACAGTAAACCGAACGTGACGGGGCAGCGGTAGACCGCAAATTGTCATAGCGCATGCAGACGGGGACACGCGTGAGGCATGCGGACGTACGTAATCCCCGACATTCGATCCGCTGCGATGAAACCTATGCGGCAACGGCTTTTCGGCTCGTTTTTGTCCCCTCGTACTCGACCTCCGCTATTCAACGCGGTACGGTACGAGAACCGCGGCTCTTTCGAATCCCGCGAAAGCGCCAAACTGGCTTTCAAAGCTGTTGCCTCCCACGCGGAATGAAGCGCGATAGCGTGTGGTTCAGATACCGCGAACTCAGAATTGTAGAACTCTAACGACATCTGAGACATTGCGATGAGCATCCATCGGACCATGGCTAATTTGTTGACGGAATACGTTTATTTAAGGGGAAATGCAAGGCGCGTGAGTGCAAGAGAGATAGCGACATTTTACACTTGGAATTTTCAAACCCTACTCAAGCAGCCAAAACAGATTCGATTGATGTCAAATTGATATCAGTGACGTAAAAAGAGTGAACGAAGGGCAAGACGAATTTTTTTTTCCGAAAATCTCGACGTAATTAAGGTTTTTTAACAATATTGTTCTGCAATCCAAGGAAGTGCTGCCCATCTCCATGAGGGGCAGCACCTCCTGGGGTCACAGAACAATATTGTTAGACAAAATTCTCATTACGTGTTCCGATTTTCGGAAAAAAAAATTCGTCTTGCCCTTCGTTGACTCTTTTTACGTCACTGATATCAATTTCACATCAATCGAATGTGTTTTGGCAGCTTGAGTAGGGTTTGAAAATTCCAAGTGGAAATGATCAGCTAGCGTTTCACCTTAACGTGTCATACTTTGTGGGGTTCGGTCAAAGGACAACTTCACACTGCTGCAGGGCGTACGATTTCAGCCATTCGCGTTACATCGAATATGAAAATTGCTTTGTTAGAATTACTTTAGTCTACCAGGGAAAAATGTTTCTTTCATCATCGAATGAAATTCTATCAATTTCGTCTCTAAAAGTTGAAAAATTTCAGAAAAATCACGCAGAATTTAAACAAAAACATCATTTATTCTATTGTTTTATAAACTTTGTTTAAATTTTATCAGATTGGACGAAACTTGATATCGTATGGTTTTATAGAGTCCACTAAATCGATGTAGAATTTGACTGAAAAATTGGATAGAATTTGATCCAAAATGATTTTCTTCCCGGGTAGATATGATAAGTTTATTATTCAAAAGTTTCCGAATCATTCGATATTGAAAGACGAAATATCTGTCTGAAAAACAATTCCTGTACTTTGCTGCGAGAAAAGAGAAAAACGAGAGAAATAAAAAAAAAAAATAATAGAAAAATGATTTTGTTCAGAGATTTTCTCCAAGGATATCCCTTAAGTGCCACGAAGGGCAGCCTCTTTACTGTTATTCGTTATCGAACACCCTGAGAACCGTTAAGTTTTGTTGGAAAAAGAAAAATTCAAGGCGTGGTTTTCGTACTTTTAGTTCTCCAAAGTCTTGATGGTTCTCGATAAAGGTTGATGTCTGTGTTCATTAGGTACTCAGGCAACGACTAACTGGTGAAAAAAGTTTCCTTCGAATTCAGCGGTGAAGGACAGTGAGGTATATAGTATTATAGTCTTTCCTTAGGACGTTGTGAAATTTCTCTAGGCCCGTGGAAAAAGATGGTGACCGGAGGTAAGTTTGGGTTCTGGTTTGATGAGGAAGAAAAGCAAAAAACAAAAAAAAAAAACAAAAAAAAAATCAGAGATCGACGTTTTTGTAAATTTAATTTTTTTTTTAATTGCTCTTAATTTCGGGCTATCTTGCTATAAATTAAAGGGATATGGAATACCGTAACCGTTAGAAACTGCGATACAACCGCGAAATGGGTTCATGCATAAAGATATGGTATAAAAAATATGCTTAATTTACGCACTCCTAAGAGCAACGAGATCGTACTTCGTTGTATGAAATTACGTGAATGGGGCTCCGTGGAGTCGACCTTTTTTTATTTTCATTAATAACTTTCGCATTAAAACACGCGATACAGGTATCGCAAAAATTCTCGTATAATTATATGACTAATGAACGCGTTAAAACCACGTACTAATACTGTATTGTAATATAGCTGCGAATTGTACCTCATAACTTAATCTTGTGGCTTTGTTCGTGAAAAATTCGTTTTTTTAAAAACGTAGAATCATTATTGGAAAATGAAAATGACTGTCTCGCCTTTTTTTTCACAGATTTGAAGCCATGCTTTTCGCAATTTTCTTCTGATTTATGGAATATCGATCCAAAAACTGCCAAAATTCATAATTTTTTTCTAAAACGTTTTATTAAAATAACAAGTAGAGTAAATCTTGACATTAGATGATTAGTTCTGATTTTTAGGTTCCCTATGAAAAAAAAAAAAATGATAATAATTTTTAATTTTGGGGGTGCGAAAAATCTCTCGGTGCCAAATAACTCGCAAGCTCGGCTTCCGCGGTTTGAATATATTCATTTCATTAAAACCGGCATTTGGTAAGGAATGATGAATATAGATGATATTTTCGAAAGAATTTTCATAAGGTAAAAGAATCGTTGACCTTTGAAAGATTTACAGTTATATCCTTTGAGAGCTTCTTTTGAAGGGGGGCGGGGGAGTGACATAAAAAAACGAGCTGAATCAGGCTGTCATCATTTAATTAGAATCGTCGGAAATTCAATGACAAAATTTTTACAATTTTTCGAGATCATTGAGCAAAAGTACTTTGGGATACTATTTTTTATCCAAGAGACAGTGGAGACCTCAATTTTTTACTTTCGGTTTAATTACAACAAGACTTCTTTTCTCCGAACACATAAAAACGAGAAATCAAAAAGTATGTAACAGAAGAAAAGAAAAAAGTTTTTTGTTACTTTTTCGCGCGCTTGTCGATATATCTCCAAATCTCATTCGATACTTTTACTGCTACGTTCAGACGAATAAAAAGCTCCACACACTAGTTGCAAACTACACGGTTACGCCCTGGAGAGAATTTTCTATTTCTTTTTTTCTCTTCTTTTTTTTTTGTTACTACCACAACTTGACATAAAAAAAAAAATAGAATGAGTGAGCAGCACGTAAAGGGTCTACATCCGTCGTGATAAAATGACGCAGGGTTGTAAATCTAGAATGTTATATTTTATTTTTAGCCACACTGAGTGAAAGAAGAGAGAAAAAATCAGTATTTATACGTATAATTGTGTTTCTGTTTGTTCAAAACACGCGACTCTGTATGAAACTTGAATACATTTCAAGAGTTTGATACCAAACGATAGCAGAATTAATCATAATGCGAAACTGCGAATGAAGAGGCCCGTCGAATGGCGATGGGAATATCCACTTGATGAGGATTCACAGCCGCGGAATGGCTGCTGCTGTTAGCCGCGTACTATCGGCCATCATTCAATATCGCATTATTGTATCGTGATTAGTAACCCAAAATCCGCAACGATGCAGCAGCGCTAATTGCTTCCTACGGTTTTGAAAGCGGGTCTCGCAATTTCGTCGTCGAATTCAATTCATCCCCTGGACTCTGGTTTTGGAATTATTGAAGCATCTTGAAGTTCCTCTTTAGTTATCTCGAGTAAACATCGGCCGGGATTTAGCAAACGACGTATTTATACCCTTCCCCTTATCTATGCACCTACACGAAGACCCGAGAATAAAAGTCGATAAGTATTTTCCACCGTCTCGATCGGGGGCTTGAAACCAAAGTTTTACCCTCTTCAACCAACCAACACGAAACACAAACTTTTATGTCTGACTTCTGATCCAGAACACCTTTCCTGATAAAACACGACCGAAGATAAACGTCGGAGCTACGGGACCACAGGTCACATCACATTTTCTTTCCTCTATTTCCTTTTCTTTCATTCTAAAAGCGTGTTTCCTTAGACCCCAGGAAACGTCATTTCACTAGATTGTCACACACAAAAATAGAGGAAAATATACAAATCAGTGATTGGGGATCCGATTTATCTCGAAAGTCGTGACGCTCAAACGCCCAGGTAGCAGAGCTTGCAGAACGGTGACCATGAATACTAACTCCGAGACCGTTTATCCGATCGATTTGAAATTTATACACAATTTTCAAATCGTTCTAATTTGAGCTTTGATAGCAGGGTTTTTCGATCTGACTTCCCTTTTGCAAGAAAAAATTCAAAAACGTCTTTTTAAATCGCGAAAAAGCCAAATTTCAATCCATCAAAAATCAATGCTGTGAAAGCTTGAAGGCGGTTCCATTTCGACTAAAATGACACATGATTCTCATCATTCGAACCCTCGATTTGGCTTCAATAGTGTTTTAACCGGTTTTATAGGCTTCGTAACTGTAATTATAAGTTTTCATAATTTAAAGATCAGTAATACTGTATAGTTGTAGACTCTGAAACCCCTTTGTCCCGAACTGCACCCTCGGAGTCCTACTTATGTACGTCATGACAGAAGGGTAGGTACTAGATTAGTACACGGTAGGCCCGTATCTCAGCACCCAATCTGAAAACGATAAGAGCCTCGAAGGTCTGAGGGGTGATAGAGAAGTGAGACTCTGTTGTGAGGCGAGACCCCGTGTCCCCTAATTTTGCCCCGTTATACGGCAGGGTGCGTGGGGTGGGACATACTGTATAGATGGAAATGAAACGCGTTGGGACAGTCTTCGTCTCAGTTAAGATAGAATCTCGACTTTAATTATTGTACAATTTTGGTTGAAGGCGTCCCGCAAACGACCCGGTCTGGCCAGCTCGAGCCCATTTCGACGATAATTTCTATTCATCAAGCAAGAAGCACCCACAAACACCACCCACCCTACCTCTATAAAACTTTATTACACGAGGTTTGGTGGTTCAAAGGGGAAGAATAAAAACAGTTCGGCGTGATTCAACAAATTATCTATACTCCAAAAATCATTCATATCTCATCCAAAGTTCATCACACAACATCGAAAAATTGTCTTTTTCAAAAATCTCTCGACGCTTCATTTTCTTCGGAGAGCAATCCTTCATCTTGTGAACGAGGGAAATTGGAAATACAAATTTTTTGGACCAAGTTATCAGCAAAAGAGTGACTAGATTGTCGCTAAATTTCGATAACTGACCACAACTTATCACAGGATTTTTTTTCTCAGTTTCTTTCATTCGTATGATGAAAAATTGCTCTTCCCTGAGAAACCTGTCAATTTTTCGATTTGATCTTTGAAGAATGTAGAATTTGTTGAATCACGCTGTACTCGTTTCATTGTCATTTTGTCTGTGGACTTTTTAGAAAAAATTAACGACCGAACCTATGAGACTATGACCACATCCTTGATTTGAGGTATAATACCGTCACTGGAATACCAGACTCGAGTTTAAACAATCGAGCGACTATCGGGGTGACCTTTCGCAGTCGGGACGCTGTATATGCAGCCACCACAATTTCCATAATTCAGTTCTTCAGTCTGGCTCGAAATTACCCAGGTAGAAATCCTGTGCAACGTTATACGTTCAACTTTACTACCCGAGATAACATGAGATTCTGATTTGCTGAGAAATAAACGATTGGGATTTGCCTCAAACTGAATCTACCGGCACCGATTGATATCCGATATCGTATCTGTAGCCAATAATTCAGTTTGTTCAGATCGCGACTAGACTTGAGAAATTTGTACAAGAAAAAAAAAAGAAACAGTACTACTTCGTAGTATTTCATTTAATCCAATAATTGACGGTCGCAGGAGTTGAATCCTGGCTTATAAATCCTGATGGCATAGTCGCACCGGATTTTATTTTTCCATTCGTTTTATAACGTTACGGTTGTTATTGCAAGCCCGTAAATTTTCTGATTCCTCGATTTTTAACACTTCGGAAAAATCCTGGTTGCGGTATTTTAACGAATGAATCGACGATATTTTCTACGATTCGACAATATATTTATTTATTTATTGACCAAAAATTCGGTTTACCAAATAAAAAAAAAAAAAATGAAAATATTCTGAAATATCGTCGAGCGGATATAAAAAGTTATCGACGAATCAGTATAAGGAAACACTTTTTTGTACAATTCACGGAGATCTACGAGGGTGAATGGTTTCGATATCTTTTTTTCTCTTTCTTCTTTTTGTTACACGGAAAAAAGAAGGGAACAAAGAGGAAATTTGCAATCAAAGTAGAAAAAGGAAATAGAGTGCGCATTGCGTGTTTTGCTGTATTAGCGTGCATGGAACGATTCCGATCAAAACCCATCTTTTGTACGCGTACTAGACGTACCCATATAACTCTTGTATGGGTGTATTTTATTTATTTATTTATTTGTTTATTGTCATTGTTATTTTTACTGTATTTACCCCATTTTTCTTTCGACTACGTAACGACGTACAGACAAACGTGTCCCTCGTCCTAGACGAGAATCGATATCTGATAGAGCAAATAACAAACAGGAAATAAGCCTTGTTGATATTATATACTCTTTCGGCTCGAAGCCGTAAGGACTATGACTGAAAATGACACATGTATCAATTTTTTATTAATGCCCCATACCGCGGACACAGAAAATGCTGCTGATACGGTCTGGGTCTGGTCTGGTGAGGGAAATAAAAGTGTAATTTCACCACAGCTCACATCAGTGAAATGACAGGTGATGTATGTTTCTGACAAACAAAAAGTCCCGGTGCGTTGAGTTTTTTCAAAATAGTAGACATTTTTATTTTTTTTTTGCAAACCTTGATTCTGTGTTATAGAATTTTGCTATATCCAGAAGACATTGATCAATCCATTCGGTTAGAATTGAGAAGCATTGACATTTTTTTCGAATAAATTAGAATTTTGCCATTCTTCTCTGCTTGGGAACTCGACTCTGTGTTTTAAAAAATGCTACTTTATCACAATGAAATTGACAGGTGATGAATAAATGTTATGTGACTAACGAGAATCGAGTAGTATTGAAATTTTTCAAAAAATCGGGTAGTTTTCTTTCATTATTTACTTGCAACCTCGATTCTGCAATGTGGAATTACAGCCCAATGAAATTGATAGATGATGAATGTATTTCTGTTCAGCCGAAATCGAGTAGCGTCGATATTTATGAAAATAAAATAGAATTCATAATTTTTCTCTCTTTTTTTTGTGGAAACCTCGATTCTAGCATCTATAGCATCCACTTCCGCTTTGTGAGCGTGACTGTGTCAGTTTTTCACTTGTTTTACGATCATCGATTCTACATTTTTGGACCCCATTCGCACCTTGTGACTCAGGTTGAGGTCCCAACGCCGTGATCCAACATTAATATCAATTACCGGCTCACATGAAGGTCGGGTGAAAATGTTAGATTAAACTGTGTCGGTCCGGCTCATGGTTTTTTTTTCGATTATTCACAAGGCGCTGTGAAGAAGAAAGAAAATATGCAAACAACAGAAGAAAAGGAAAAAGAAGATGAAGAGAATCATGTGTAAAGTGAAGAATGGAAAACGGGAGGAAAAAGCCCCTTTTTTCATTCAACCTGAACCGAGAAAGAAAATTTTTAAACCTTTTTAGGTTGAGAATCAGGTTTGACAGACCGGAAAGGTCAGCGGTTAAATGTTGACGATAAATTAACTGATCTTTGCCCCGAATTAACCCGAATCACGCGAACTTTAGACCGGAAAGAAATATTTTTAAGAGTTAAGAACGAAAGAAAGAGAGGATTTTTCGTTCCCCGGTTCGAATTTATCCGATGCTCGTTATCGTGATTTTGATAAAACGATTAAAAATGGCGGGGTTTAATCAAAACCGAAGAGTATGATGCGGGGGATGACGGTTTTCGGTGAGAAATTATTGCGTCTATCCATCCCAGAGTCATTAATGCCACGTCATGTTATTTCATAGCTTCTGGACCAGTTGGAGTAATTTATTTGACGGTCGGTTTAAAAGTGGTATCAGCAAATTTCCTACCGTTCCCATTAAATTTCCGAGAATGTCATCCCCGTATAACGTTTGAAACAATTAATTCCTCGTTTTATCTCCCCGGCAATTAAAGAACGCAGAAAAAAATGTAATCGCGATTCAAGACCGTGTGATTCGATCTTGTAATTCTTTTCTCAAAGTCGAGTCCTTCGCGGATGGGTGGCCAAAAAATTTGAGTATGACAATTGCACGCGAAAATGAGAAAGAAGGAAACCGAAATAATTTCGCACGACCAGAGAGCTAATTTATAATTTTTAAACGAGTCTCTTTTGGAAGGAAAAATGATTGTAAAAAATAATTGGAAAATTAAAGGAGAAATTAGTTTTGAAGAAACAATCGTTAAAAAATTCTGGGCTTTAACCTCAGGCCATTCATTCGAGATAATATCACGAATAAAATTTAAACGACGAAAAATATTTGATTATGGTATAGAACAACGAGGTTTCGAACCCCTGAACAAAAACGGTGATGATAACGCGACGTCATATGGACGTGAAATGTAAGCGAAATATGGAGTGATGTCAAAAATCAAATTCCCCCCGCGCTACAGAGAAACGTCCACTTTTGATGATCGATCGCGTTATTATATCACAAGCGAAATTACTGGAGCACTTGCGTGTCTCTGTGTGGAGCAACCCAGACCGTCCACGTCCAACTGCATTGGGTTGAAAATCATTTCTAGAACTGTCAAGTACCGTCTCTGTCAAACCCGTCTGCTACGAATGCATTGAATATGAAGTACCCTTCTGCTGACCGCTACTCTCGCCCACCCGTTTTGAGCGAATCTACACCAATACCAGTATCCGTATTCCCATTTTCGAAAATTCTGACCCATTTCGTTAAATCCACTCGAGCTTTTACGTCCTAATTTTCTCCTCATTCAATGATAAGAATTGTAATGATGATATTGAATTGACTGAAAGAATCACAAAAATGACAGAAAATCACCACAAAACTATGATCAAGTCATGTTATAAAGGCTAGACGCGATGACGTGACAAAATCGACACAAAATTATCAGGAAATCATTAAAAAATTATCAGAACAGTTCATTACAGAATCGTCACAATTAATTATCGCGATATTAGCACAAAATCAAGTGACGAAATCTTCACAAAATGACCAAAATCATTGTATGTTATAAAAGATGAGAAATATTCATGATAGAATCGTGACAATTAATCATCACGAAATGAAGACAAAATTCATGTTACGAAATGTTCACAAAATTTTCTCAAAAGATCGAAGATCTCGATGATCTAAAAATGTTTGAAAAATCCATCGCAAAAATTTTCACAAATTTCAGCAGGAAATAAACTCAGAGTCAACAAAAAAATTATGAAAAAGAAAGAAATTTTACAACAAGACAATATTGTCTGTTAGTAGCACGGATGTTATGCAATTTTGATCCAAATTCAAGAATAATAACCCCTACCCCTACCCCTACCCCTACCAAGTTTTAAGTTGGACGAGTTTATTCCCGAAAATAGATGACCGTATCGAATCGCGTCTTTATCCGTGTCAATACGTCTGATGTCTGGGTTCAGACCTGACCCCTTAACCCCATCCTCGATTAAACCCTCGTCCAGTGTACATACACACACTTGACCGCCCCGAACGTCGCGTCGTTTCGAATGGCTGGTAGAAATTTCAACCTCGATTTCCGCTCGATGTAATATAATCTCTGTGCGGTTTCCTGTTTCATTTGCCACGTTGCCGGAAACCGGTCTTCGCCACTTGACGATGGTTTAGTACCGTCGAAAGTTTAGATTGGAAAATCAGGTTCGAGGACACGATCAAACAGAGGGTGCATGTGGAGGGCGATCCGAGTGCCAATAGGGGCGAAATTAGACCGCTTTACCACCAGTTTTCCCAGAATCTTTACTCGAAATACGTAAAATCGAACAAAGGGTATCAATAAAGTATCGCGAAGGGCTTCCGTTTCCGAATGCTTATCGTCCAATTAGGTCTAAGTGACATTTCTGCTCGGAACATGGATCAAATGACGGGTGTCCAATATCATTTAATTACATTTAAGGCAACAGGTGAATCGCCGAGACGAGGGTCCTCTAATTATCTACGGGAAACTGATTAAACGGATTAATTATTTTTCTTTTCTTTGATACTCGCAGATTTGTTTCCAATTCCAACCTAAGTCACGGTCTGGATTTTGACAGGCATTCGAATCGATGGAATAACCGAGTCGAATATCGTTTCACAGAGATAGACTCGCTTTGCGGATCAACTTCAGTCCGGTCGGGGCCAATAAATCCATTTCTATGCACCCAAACTGACCACAGTGTTATTTCCGTCCATTCCAGACGCGAAGAGTGAAGGATTGAGGGGGTACATTCACCTTAAAGTGCAAAAAAATGTATTTCTGGTCCCAAACTGCTCAGTAAAGAGGCTTTCTCAAAATGACCAGAGAACTTCTTGGTCCGATCAAAATTGTACCAGATATTCATCATTTTCTGGAATAAAATAGCGTTTTTCTGTTTCCATACGTTACTTTTCACGATAACTCGAGTGAAAATGAAGTTTTGAAAAAGTTATCCGTTCATATCGAAAAGGACTCTTCACTGAACGGTTTGAGACCAGCAAAACTAAGATCGGTCCACCGGTAGATTTTACTTTGACTTTCGGTGATTTTGACATTTTTGAAATTTCAACGAAACGGATTATTTCAAGATCGATGCAATTCAAAGAAAATCGCACTTCGACCTCATTCGAGCCTCAAAATCCACCTTATAGGTGAAAATCACCTCATTCACGGAGGTAGGCGTGTGAGGCATCAGCAGGAAAAAGAACAGGAGCCCGTTTCTCCCACGGGACTCCTTTCACCTCGAGCCAGGGTGAAAATGTGAATATTTAATAACCCCGCAGACACTTTTCCGTATCCAACCATCGCGCTGTCACCAAAATATGCTACGTCTCATAGAATCGAGGCTCTTCCGGTTACCGATTGGAGGGTACCGTCGATTCCAAGGTACTCGAGTATTTCGCGAGATTTGAATCTCTGGATGTGGTAACTTTGTGCCAGTTTTAATTACTCAAAGTTACTGAATAAGTTACCCACCGAGTTCGGGGTCTTCCGAACGGCGATAAAGACTGTAACTGAGGGTCCGGATCGCGAACTGGTTTTTACCGGATGACTAATTACTCGATAAAGTGGATCTGCCTCGGATTACTGCCTCTGATATAAGTTTTACGCTCTATACAAAATTATCGGTCATTCGGAATATCGAAGAAATTTTCCAGCTTCGATAATTCATCCCCAATGAATAACACCTCGTATTTTCCAGGCTTCAAAAAACATTAAAAAATGGCCTGAGATTGTTACAAGTTTCGGAAAACACGTCATTACTTCGTGAAGAATTGGATCACGCAAAAAGTGGTCACTTTTTACATTTTTATTTCACGTTTATCGATTGTCAAAAATTCTGAATCAATGCACATTACTGTAAAAAATATTAGCACCTTTCAGACTGAAAATGGAAGAAAAAAGAGACAATAATCGACTCAGAATGATTCTCAAAGAAAACTTTCGACTGTGTCGGAACTAGAAACGTAGAAAATCGAGCTTTCCATCAATAATTTCACCTCGGAATGGTTTTTAGTTTATTTTTTTCTGTTCTCAGTACGTTCGAGGTATTGCAATATGGAATTCTATGGCTGAAGGATACATAAGTGAAAAATGTATTTAAAAAAAAAAGAAAAACAGAAAAATCTGTTTACTTTGGTTTGCGCGCAACCTGTTGCACCACGTAGTATACATTCCCCCGTCTACCATGCATGTATAGCAAAGTTTGACTTTGCACTGCAGGAATCGTGATGTGGCTCCAAATCGTTAAGTCAAACTGAAATCCGAACCGGATAGAAACGTGCCCTAATTGAGTTCTAACCCATCTGTAATTCTCGACGAGATAAAGCGGTTCATAATCATCAACGTAGTGATGGAAAGAAGAATAAAAAATACCGCACGCAATTCCCTCGGCGTGGATAAGGAACAAAACTATTTCCCGAAGGGGTCGATAAGTGCTTTTTCAGAAGTTCCCCAAGGAAAGTAGAAGCACGCGGGGGATCCGGTCATCCCGGAGAACGATGGTCTCATTGAATTTTGAAAAAGGCAGTAACGCATTGCACCCTCGCGGTCTTTCTCAAAAGTACGTAGGGGGGGACTTCTTCATCTTTTATTTATTTATGATAAATAGATAGGAAAGTTTTACCGTCTTAAAAATTTCGTATTACTTTCAACCGCAATATCAATATCGATGTCGATATCGATATACCCATATGGACTCAGACTCAATGCACTTACCTCCCCTTCCCCTGCGAAAATATGCCTCCGGAATACCAAAGCCAAGCTGTTACCCCCAGCGCTATCAGTTACCCGACATCAACCCGCCTACTACAAATTTCCCTCTCAGCCTGAGCTATCGACGTACTCCGAAACGAACGAATTGAAGTAATCTCATCTTTGAAACAATTTTAACCCCTGAATTTCGAGATCGTATATCTTGTAAACGGTTCATCACACGCGAAAGACTGTCGGTAGCTTTTTTGTCGGAAATTTCACGAGCTTCAAAGTTGGTGAAAGTCATTTTTCAACCAAAAGCAACGGCAAGTGAGATATCACTGAAAGAACAGTAAAAGACATTGTGGCATTTCCAAAAGCCTGTTTGAGACCCCGGTCTTCAGGACTGTATATCTTTCAAACGGTCGATGGTCCGCAAAAGAGTGTCGGTATGTTTTTTGTCGGAAATTTTACAATCTTCAAAATTGGTTCCTATCATTTTTCAGCTAAGCGCGGCCGGAAGTAAGATATCAGTAAAAGAACAGTAAAAGACATTGTGGCTTGTCCAAAAGCCTCTTTGAGGCCCCGATCTTCAGGACTGTATATCTTCCAAACGGTCAATGATCCGCAAAAAAGTATCATCATGTTTGTTGTAGGAAATTTTACAATCTTCAAAATTGATTCTCATAATTTTTTAGCTAAGAGCAGCCAGAAGTGCGATATCGCGACAAAACAAAAACAAAGAAAAAAAAAGCGCTGGAAGCATCCGATTGAAAGTTTTTCTGCTCTCAGGTTATCTTCCCCATATAAAATCGGTTTTGTTTGCCACTTCCCGTCCCGTATTTAGGGTGAAATGTTTGCTCTTCAAATTTCCATAATTTTGTAGAATCAATGAGAGAAGGAAATTCATTCTCACATATTTGCCGATAAAATTACCCCAAAATGTGCGAACAAGATCTTACCTTGATGCCTCAGCAGGAGGATGAACAGCAGCAGGGTGAAATCCATTTTCAATATCTCACTGATATAGTTCGCAGATTAATTTATCACTCGCCGGATGATTCACGCTCCTATATTTCGCTCACGTCGGCTTAATTACTTGTCACTTTTACATAACAGAAGTTCATTAATTTTAGATTGATAAACCGGCGTTCAATACGCGGTGTTCCGTTCCTGTGATTTTTAGGCGGTCTGACCTGTTCGTAGACTGATTATAATTAATTCCTTTCACACCACAATCACTAAAAAATAAAACGTTATATTAGTTTCAGATTTTTTTACACATCGTTGATGACGTGTATCGACCAGGACACGAGCGATGGCTCTAATGTTATGGTTTGACGTACCTACATGATCACAAACGAAGCACAACCCCCGGATCAAGATCGAAGAGAAATTTTTTAAAATTGATGCCGGTGGTTCGACACGCAGGTACATATAGGAGCGACCGACCTGCAAGCTTCGCGGTTTCAATTAATAATCGTTTCGCAATAATCCGGTGAATTGTGTTCCGGGGCCGAACGACGAGACCCTCGCGGCCAGACGGTGCTTTTGGAGCGAAACCCCATCCCATCCATTTCACGAATATCGCGACTTTATGACTTGACTTGAACCGCGAGTCGAAAGCTTCGCGGATTTTTCAGCATAAGACGACGACCCGGAACGACTTTTAGGTGGAGATGAGATCGTTCGGGAATTGCGGATCGAGTAAACGAAAATTTAGACCGATTCGAGTACCGCTTGACGTAATTTCACGGTTTTTTGGAAGATTGATACAAATTCAAAACTTTGAAAACGCTTTTTGGTCTATTTTAGCAAATATCTCACTTCTGGTTGATTCTAAGCGAAAAATGACGAATACTCATTTTGAAGCTTAAACAATTCCCTACAGAAAAGATTCCGAACAGTTTTCACATAGAACCAATAGTTCAGAATATATACGAGCTTGAAAGGTCACACATTGCACAAGATCGTAACACGTATTCTTGTATTCTGGTGAATATCTCACTTGCTATTCCCCCTAGGTCAAAATGACCCTAGATCAATTTTAAAGCTGATAAAATTTCCCACGAAAGAAGTTCAGTACATTTTTCACGTAGCATCAACCGTTCGAAGGATATACTGGTTTGAAGTTTAGAAGAAAGTTAAAATATCTAATTATCAGGGTCTCGTTTCAGCCACGTGGTTCGCGACGAGTTTCACCTCCGAATTGATAAATTTACAGATTAAGGTTCAAGAATAGTTGACCGATCGATCACGTGACCGCACCGAATGACCATCGGCTATGCAATAATTGGAGAATTAAATTTCAGTCCACTATTACAGCCGCTAATCATAGTACATACGACGATTTATAATGGCTGGGCAATATCATGAACTTCCACAGTCGAATCGAATTATTGATCATTCATTTTTATCGATCCAAAAATTTCTTTGGCCTACTGTAAATAATTCAGATCGATCATCGTCCAAATTTTCTACTTATGCACGTGTCGAGGATTCCATTAATCAAAATTCCTCCACGTTCTATCAATTATCATTAAAACATTTTTTTTTTGCACTTGGCAGTAAAATTTGTTAATAATAATAATAATAATAATTGATAGAAAGAATGTAATTACTTCGAGGTCGATGACCTGATCGTTGACGATATGTATTTGATTGTGTTTTAATTGAATGTTTAATACACAAATAATTCCCACGCGTTCGCGATCCTCTGTTCCTGTAATATACCGGTGAACTTCTATACACTGAAAACGTTCGTGCAAGACTGGTAGTTGTCGACAGGAGCGGCCGCTGCCGACTGTGAGTTCTGACGCTCTGTAGTTATCCGATGTTCACCTGCGCGCCTGCGTATAGTCCTACCCACCTGCACCTGCACTCGATATGCACACTAGTTAAAGGTAGTACGGTAACACCAAACTACACCGAGTCAACTTTGCACCTCAAAGTTTGATGGTCAATTATAATACGATCGTTAATTGCCCCCCTCCCCCCCGGTAAAGTTATCGCTTTCATTAAAGAAGAGGAACTAAGCACTCATTTTCTCTCTCTTGATTAATCCTACTCAATTGTTTTCCTCTTTGTATACATTTAGCCGAATAATTAATTAATCCGGGTTCAGAGGGATGGTCATCGGTCAGCTGGTCTTCCCATTCAACGAGGCCCTTCTGGCACCCGGTCAATAGCCTTTGGTAGCCTGTGAAACTGTCAATCAGTTTTATTAGATTTTTATATTCTAAGTAAAATCGATTATGAAGAGAAACGAATGTTGAGGGTTCGTTTTGAAAAAGCAGAAACAGTGCAGCAGATTCGCCGTTGGTGAATCATTCATAACTCGATCGCTCTACGATAGAAAGCGTTTCTTTGAGACAGTAAGTAGAGTACCTCTTCCGCATCTCGAGGTGGAATTAGACTTGGAGTTCGATTGAATATCGTCCTCGAGAAAAGGACGAAGGGAATCCTGGTAGCTTCAGACCTCGGATGAAAGCGACGTCCTTCCCCTAAAACCCGATTCAACGTTTCTTTCGTCATTTCGCTCGTTTCAATGCAGAAAACAGGACTCACACTTTTTGCTCGCTTTTCTAATTCACTAAAAAACTGTAAATTTGATTTTCAAGCTATGAAATCGGTCACGTCAGAATTCACAATTTTATGGCACTATTTGAAAAGGGAGAACCTGGTAGCTTCTTTTTTAGCCACTTATTTGTCACACTGCACTTTTGCACATTATCGGTGACTCGTACCGGCGATGATATCTCGGTTGAAACTAATCGAGTCTATTCATCCAGGCAAAGTAGTAGGCGACTATGTATCGGCGGTATTCCGGAAGTCGAGAGTATTTATTATCAGAAGGTGACAGGTTCGCGAACATTGGCTCATAACTTGAGATGTTATCCCCTCTTCTACACACATCAACCGCATTATTCAGTCTCGATGTTTTATTGCCTCCGCCAGATCGGGGCTGATTGCGTTTTTATTGCTGCTTCTTGTCGTCACAACCTTCCCCACATCCTACAGACCTCTGTCAGCTCTTGGACTCCGTTCTGCAAAAAAGATGTCGTTGCCTTACAGCCTACAGACCGACCCTATTAATTAGCATTCATCGGAACCCCACTAAAACTCAACTACACGACTCACGATCCTTGATTATAATTTCAATTAAGTTCTTCGCGATCGTCTCCTCGAGTTCCCCATTTTTTTATTTTTTGGTACAAAATGGTCCCGAATGACACAAATATGGGTCAAATATTCTATGTAAATGCCTTCGAAACGAAGTAAAATTGTTCAGACACTAAATTCCGAAGTATTCATGGTAGAAGAAAATGACCCCGCAACAGACCAGACACATATCTCCCAGGCCTGATCTTCTGTCGCCTGATTATAGGGAGCCGGGTCCGTTTTCAACGTTGGTAGACACACGTGGGCATATGTATACAGCCGCGTCTCTTTAATCAATTATGCAAAAACGTTTCGAGCCCCCACACAGAGAACCGCGTAACTTCCGTATCCGTGTCCAGCTCGTCGCATTTCTTTTTATAATCTCTGAGTAAGCCGCGAGGTCGTCGTGTGAACGGTATCATCATCAGAGGCATTGCACATTTTTCTGAAAACCGGAGCTTCGACTTTTTCGAACCGTCAAAAAACTGCGCCCAGAGGTCACGCGACGCATTTACAATGCTCGAATGATATCGGACAGATTCGTACCGTTATCATCGGTATCACGTACTCGGGGTGGATGGGGGAGCCTCTTTCTCTCCGTCTCTTTCTCGCCTGTCTGAAGGAAGAGCCGGATCGCGACGGAAGTGGAGGCGTATAATGTAGTTTGCTTGAGATTCAGAAGGTGTCGTTAGCACCCGTGAGACCATCGGACCCGTGGATGTTCCGGAGGATATGTCGAGGACAAATTGAACGTCCGCCTCGGCGAAGATACGGGTCCAAAAACACAACGTGGGGATATAATTTTTCGGGGAATATTAGAGCTTTCGAGGTCCGGAATTAGGGGGGACGAAATTAGTTCTTGAAATAATGACTCGATTGAGACCCGGACTCGCGGTATACCGAGTGGATAAAAGTTGTTCTTGGAAGAGGAATTAGTGGATAAGATTCCTCTACGCGATCTGGCTCCACAATCGGGTCAAACTCCGTTATCCGCGAGCCGGTTAATCTATCGCGGATACCCCGAGGGACTCTGAGGCCTGGGGAAGTGGACGATGGAAGATTCAACTTTCCATCACTCGGACCGACGCATCTTTGTCTTTCAATTTAACCCTCGCCAAGAATAAGACGAGACGGTTTCCATTTCAATCGAGTTTCTTCCTCCTAGATTCGTAACAAATTAAATTCGCTAAGAATATAAGAATTGCAAATTGCAATTTATCTAGAAAGTCGAGCTTGCGAAAAGCACTAATTTAAATCGTAGAAAATGTCTTTGATCGTCACAGTGGAAAAAGTTAAATTTGATGATACGAAAATCGATGTTTTTGGTCAAATTTCAATCCATCGTGAATTACGCCTCGTTTCAATTTTTGGCACACTCAAATTGTTTATAACTGCATGCGTCCATTGAAGACAATTTTAGAGACAAATTGGGATACTTTTTGCTCCAAAGGGAACCGAAACTGTGTACTTTGGAGCCGCTACTCGCTGAGACTGAGGAAAAATTCCCGAGCGAATGAATTTTTGTGTAATAAAATGAGGCAAGGCACTGACAATTTCGATTAAGGCCGTGGGCTCGTTAGGTTGAATTATTTGGACCGTTGTGAAAAACGAATCGCGTCGGACCTCAGCCTGCATAATTCATACCCGGAAATGAGACAACCGAGAGAATTATAGGATCAGTTTCGATCGGTTCGAGTCCGGATAATTCTCTTCTATTTTTCCCCCCTTCCTCCACCCCGTTTCTTATTACTAGAATTTTAAGACGTCCGCGATCTGAAATTATCGCGAATCCGATATTGGTTTATGCCGTTCGAATAACGGATATAAAAACGACGGACTCGACCCCCCGACATTCTTGATCGCTCAATTAGTCCGACGCTATTGAATTATCCGAGATTTAATGATTCCGAAATGATTACCGACAGATTTTGAGACTCCGTCTGTATTTTTGATCCCTTTTAATGAATAATCTACGTGACTTGTTGCCTGCGGTATTTCCGTGCTCCTTACCTCTCAAAATTCCGCGACACGCCCAGAAGCATATTTCTTGCCGGAGGTGGCCTTTTAATTTTTGGCTCGTTTAACGATAGCCGAATCGTTATTAACGGTGGGTTATCATACCCGATATAATTACCCGACGGCTATAATGTTGGCACTTTTCTTATAAATAAAACCACATTTATTAATAAATAATGTAATTATTTGAGAAGAGTAACGGTGGATTACTTTCATCCCTTAAAATCCCACAGTATGTGAAATTCTAGGGAATTGGATTTTTTGCCCCATTCTCTATGTTCGTCCCTAATTTATTCCCATTGGAGTCACTCATATAAGTCTCAGTAATCGGTTCGGATTTAAAATCCCATTAAAATATCAAAGGGATTTTTTAGAGTGAGGAATTGAAAAGTATTCATATTCATACTTTCCACATCTATCGAAAGTTCTCCAATTTTTCAATAACATCGCGGCGAACTGGTCAGTAAAAACAGCTGGGAAAAGTCAGAGAATGCAAAAAAAAAAAAAATTCACACAAAAGTTGGGAAGTAGTGAGGGAGTTTGAAAAAATGGTCAGAAAAGGCGAACAAAATTGGAAAATCCAAAATAATGGTCATAAAAGTCAGGAAAAAATCAAAAACTCCAAAATAACGGTAAGAAAATTCGGAAAAAAGTCGAAACATTAAAAATAATGGCCAGAAAAGTCGGCAAACAGTAAAAAAAAAAAAAAAAATTGGCAGAAAGGTCAGGGACTTTTTTTTATTGTTTTCAATCGTTGGCATGATTGAAATTTGTTCAAAGTGTCACCCATCAATTGGTGTTAGCAATAATAATGAGCTGGTGGGAATCTCAGTTGTCTTTTCGGTCAACGATTATAAAATCGATGTATTCGCTAATGGGATCAACGAGCCCCCGATTATCGTGCGAAAAAACGTGATTCAATAAATAAAAGAGTCAAAAGTTGAAAGTAGGATGAAGTTTCTGCTGACGTTGAATCATTATTAACGGAACATTTAATTTTGGTCTTTTAAAAATTCTCGGCAAGTTGATCCTAACGGTCTAAGCCTGATATAATTTCTTGAGCTGGGTGCCCGCAGCTCTAATGGTCTCGGTCGTTTCCGCTTTCCCTTTAGTCCCCCCCGCAAATTGGCGACGATCTTTATTCCGTTCGAATATAATGTCAATCTGATCGATAATCGTAAATTTCGCAAAAAAAAAGAAAAAAGAAAAACCGTTGTATGTATCTAATTACCGCGAATACGGTAACTACCACGATCGTAATTGCATAGAATTACCCGCATCGTGGCATCGATATCATGGAATGAAATTTAACGGAGATGATGCGACCCATTAAACGGAATCTGTTTGTGCATTTACTCGACCCAATCATTTTCAACTTCCAGTTTCTCTTTTTTCAGAGAAAAAAAGGAAGTTGTTGTAATCACGAGGGAAATGAAGAGTTGATTTGCGAATTTAAAAATGGCGAATCCAATTCTCTGCGAAAATAACTATAAAAAGACTCGAAATCTTATGAAAATTGTTACTCGAAGGGTTTTTTGAACAATTGATGAAGAATCTGAGGGTCAGATTTGCAAAATTCAAAATAGCTGGAAACAAAATCAATAACGGTAAGCTCAAAGAGCTTATATTTATTCTTCTTTTTCTCGTTACTCTACAAAAACCATCCACCGAAATCCGCGTAATTTGAACAGCGAAATGGCTGTAAAAAGAATCGGATAATCAGTTCGGCTACCAGGAAATTTCATGTGCTTTTAGACTCTATTTTCCCCCGGGTTGTTACACACACAGTGTCCGTTGGTCCGGGAAGCAGTTGAATTGCCCCAGGTACAGTCCCCTTGTTTCTCTTGTTTCGAAACAATACCCACGAAGATATCTGTGCCGCGTATGACCGCGTACAAAGCATCACAGAGGGACAAAGTTACTGTGATATTAGCTCGGATATTAGCATTCGCCAAAGCGCCAAAACCACAGGCTAGACGATGTAGAAGAAAGCTTTTGACACGACTCTTCTTGTCGTTACAAACATTTTCGACCCGCTCATTTCATTCGGGGTGCAATAAAGGTGGAGAAAAATGTCAGCCCTCGAGCGCATTGGTATTTTCTAGGTCTCCCTTAATTGCGGTAGTGGTATGAAATATGTAATACCCAAGTTTCTATTAACTGCGCGAAACACACAGGAAAAAAGAAGAAAAGAAAAAAAAACTGTACGAAAAAGGGGAAGAAGAAAAATTGCGCAAAACATGCAAAAGCGAAAAAACCGCATACTATATTCACTTTGTACCTCGTAATGAAAAAAGCATCTGTGTTTCACTCGCAAATTGCACCATGGCTTTCACGTCATGCTTCTTTTCTTTTTTATCCTCGATACTAAAAGTACTACGTATTAGCGGTTATCAAAGAACCCAAATGACAAAGAACATTGACAGTGGACTTTCGATATCTCATCAGAGCTCTGTCCATTCTCAGTGCTGGCAAACATAAAAAAAAGCGTGTTCTCAGATTTTCCACTGAAATTTTTCCTGAATGCAGATTCACTTTTGCTTTTGAAAAACTAGAAAATATCCAGTCGCCACTGTGATTGAAGAATGGATTTTCAAAATGTCGCTAAAAAGATAGAAAACAAAATAAAAAGATCTTTGAACACTGAAAGAAAAATGTCCAATGACTTTTTCAGTCTTTTAAATTTGCAAAATTCAAAGCTTCACCGATATTAAGAATAAAAGTTCAAAATTCTGTAAGGTTTGCATTCCTTTTTCGATTTGATCACGAATGAAGTGAAAAGTGTACATATTCTCAGCTTTTTTGAAGGTGACATCGAAGCTGTGTTCTTATACTTTTCAGTGAAAAAAGTCTTTCAAAATCGTTGAGAAAGACTCTATCACTCGACATCTTAGGATGTAAGGAAAATTCGATCAGGTCGAGTCAGCGGAAGGAGTAAATGAATTAACTCAGTCCAGTATAAGTGTTTTTAACGTTTCTACGACTATCCGTCGTCTTCATCAGAAACTAGAAAGACTTGCATTGGGTCCAAAGTTCTCTCCGAACCCATCGTTAGACTTGAAAAACAGTATAAACACCATTAAGAATCTTGAGAACTTCATCAACTCACAACCTTTCTCGTCAGACGTAAAAACTGAACTCAGAGGCGATCTTATTGATAACATACAACGTTTTTCTAGAACTAACGTACATATTAGCATTGAGGATCGTCTGTTCGCTCAAAAACTCACTAACACGAGACTCTTCTTAAAAAACCATGAGGATGTCTTTTTTACACCAGCTGACAAGGGTAATGTCACGGTTGCTATGTACAAATCATGCTACATTGACAGAATGTCTAACCTTCTTTCGGATCCTTTGACATATCGCATCGTCAAGGAGAACCCACTTGATACTCTTCAAAAAGCCTCCTACAGAATCCTAAACAGATGGAACGCTAGCTTATTCTTAC
Source organism: Euura lappo (assembly GCA_018257835.1). NCBI lineage: Eukaryota > Metazoa > Arthropoda > Insecta > Hymenoptera > Tenthredinidae > Euura > Euura lappo. Next base: position 47,226 of record JAEUYN010001839.1, read on the forward strand.
CTACTCGTTATCACAAGAATGCTTTGACACAGACTGACACGACCCTACCGAGGTGCTACGGCTTACCCAAGATCCACAAGCCTGATGCTCCCTTAAGGCCCATTGTATCCTCAATCGGCAGTCCGACTTACTCTCTCTCGAAACATCTGAGCAATCTGTTACTCAACAGCATTCCCAAACCTGCCTCTTATATTAAACACAGTTGGGATTTACTAGAAAAAACCAAACATCTCACCATCCCTGAAGACCACATCTTATTATCTCTTGACGTGACTTCACTCTTCACCAACGTACCGTTAGACTTAGTAACTAACAGTATCGCCAAACGTTACACCCATATTTCTAAATATTGCGTCATCCCTCTTAGCGAACTTAGAGTGGTAGCCTCCTTCCTGATGGAAAACACATATTTCCAGTTTAATAAGAGGTTTTACAAACAGATCTTTGGCACACCCATGGGTTCTCCTGTGTCTCCGGTTTTCGCGGACATAGTTATGGTTGACTTAGAAGAGGAGTGCCTAGCCCAACTAGATTTCAAACCACTTTTTTATTACCGTTACGTCGATGACATTATCACTTGTATACCCAAGTCTCAAATCCAAACTATGTTACACGTGTTCAATGCCTACCACCCTCGCCTACAGTTCACTAGTGAACTTGAGAAAAACAACTCCATCAGTTTTTTAGATGTCCTACTGATCCGTGACAATAATCGCATAATTTCAGACTGGTATCGCAAACCAACGTTCTCCGGTAGGTTCCTCAACTTTAACTCTGCACACCCAACCGCTCACAAACGGGGCATGGTTTTGAATCTAGTTGACAGAGCTATCTCCTTATCAGACAAGAGATTTCACCCCGCCAACCTCAAGTTTATTAAATCCCTTCTACGCGACAATAACTATCCAGATCCTTTCTTTAATAAGTTGATCTCTTCGAGGCTACACCATCTTGAGAAAAAAGCGATCTCTAACAATCTCAATCACATTAAAATTATTCTAACTGCTCCTGACGGTTCCATTTCTTTTTTACTTAATTACCGTCTAGACACGCGTCCTAAATCACGAACTGTACCACTTCCCTACATCCGTGGTTTCTCTGAGAGTTTTAACAAAACCCTTCAAAAACACAACATTAGGTCCGTTCCTTTGATAAATAACAATCTTAGCGGCGTCATAGTGAAAGGAAAAGACAAGTTAGACACCCTTTCTCAAACCGGAGTGGTATATAAAATTCCGTGTAAAAATTGTGAATCATCTTACGTCGGTGAAACAAAACGCGAACTTAGAGTGCGTATTAATGAACACAAAGCCAATTTCGGCAAGAAGTCCGACCAACATTCTGTTGTCTCGTTACACCAGACTATTAATAACCACACATTTGATTGGGACAACGTAAAAATCTTAGATCGCGAATCCCATTGGGCTAAACGTCTCACTTCTGAGATGATTCACATTAACCTACAACGTTCTCCTGTGAACCTGAAAAAAGACACTGAAAAACTACATGCACCGTACAATAATTTACTCCGAAGAATACGCTCTAAGAGTTGTTCGTGACTTGTTTTCCATCTTTGTATTTCAAATGTACCGGCTGACTGATTTGAGTGTTGTTATCACTATCAAATAATAATCGATACCTATCGACCTCGCACATCGACCAGCTGACTTCGGCCGGTTGTTTACGTTCAGTGGCTGACCACAATCTTAACCGTCGACTTTTCCACGTGTGCCGTGGTTTACTGCTTTTATTGTTGACCCTTGGTCTTTTTACCTTTCAATCTTTGACATCTTGTGCTGACACAGTGACCGAACTGATATGTGCTGCTTTAACCGTATTTTTAAGGTATTCACAAGTGTTTTCTTTGTTCTGTTCGCATCATCCATGTTACGTGTTCTCATTTCAGTCGGACCGCCGTTATCATCTAGGTATCTTAAAACCGTTTCAGATGTTACTCTAAGGCTTTTTGTTTTTTATAGGTAACTATACCCTGTTATTTTCTATCTCCTGTTTCTTTGTTAACCGTCAATATTTATCTGTCATAATAAAATTCTTTCTAGTTTCTGATGAAGACGACGGATAGTCGTAGAAACGTTAAAAACACTTATACTGGACTGAGTTAATTCATTTACTCCTTCCGCTGACTCGACCTGATCGAATTTTCCTTACATCTTTCAAAATCGATTCACGCGTTCAGATTTTATTTAGGTTTCAAAACGGTTCGATTTTTATTTTTAATTACAAATTTCTGCATTTTGAGTTTCAAAAATATTGAAATGGGATCAAAATCATCCGAAAACCTGAGCTGACGGTGCGAAACTCGAATTCTTTTTTATTGTTCGTATATTCCGATAAGATTGATTGAATTTATGGGATGCTAAGTGCAAAAGTTTACAAGATTTGAAATTTTCTCTGGGCTCGTTCGGTACAGGTACTGCAGTGCAGACTCCGGCTTATTGAAGTTGTACAACTTTTTCTAATACAGGATGTATAAATAACATCGGTCCCGTACCTACTGCTTATCCTGCAGTGCTAACTATCGAACTTTTTTCTCCGAAGGGGGGGTGTGGATGAATAAATTGATCGCGATATTTCACTCGGTTGTCAGAACCCCGAAGAAATACTATATTTCAGACTCTTGAGAAAACTGGTCCTCCTCGAAGGGAGGGGAAAACTTATTTTTGGAAAAATCCGGTGACCGGAAGTGACAGACGTCAGGTCAGACGGGGAAAAAGAATTGTTCTCTTTTTTATCTCGATATTTTCGTGAGAAAAAAACCAAAATTTCTATTTTTCGTAAACTTGTTATCACCAGGCTTCTCTTTTCCAAGTTTCAACGAATAAGGGAGACTGACGTAGCCCACCGCCCTATTGTTGTCACAAACGTGACGCATAGCGTACACCTGACAAACTTCCCAGGGGGCACACAATGCCGTTGGTAAAATTAAAAATCCCTTTAAATCGATATTTAATCAGGGTTCTCACGTCTCGAATAGAAGAGGGTCGGGATGTATCGTAATGCGGTTTTCATCCACAAAGAATATCCGCACGGTTATACCCTCATCGAGCGTCCTACATTCCTCATTTAACCAAACACCTCCTCCCTTTCTTCCTATTTTATAAATATGATAAGAAAATGATTAAAGAACGGAATTCGAACCCAAAATAGATTCTACATTCGGGGTTCGGAGCTACACCGACGTTCTCGGGGTCCTAATTGTCCAAAGGAATTGAAAATGGCGGGTAAGGTTAGCCGGAACAATCGTCAATCGGCGATCGAACCGAAGGTAAAGGCATAAAGGGCGCCCTGGTCCACCCCGGGGGTAGAGAAACAGTTTGGTAACCTCTCATTTGTTTCAAAAGCGGTCTGACTCTCGCAGACCGTGTTCCCTGATCTCGGGTACGTATCTATCTACCCACCAGGTCGTTCGATCGTTCGACTCGACAAAGAGGATGCGAAGACAAAGTGGAGACGTTCTCCGCTATCCAACTTCGACTCGGTGAAATTTCTTACCGAAATCACCATAATTTCACGAATTGTCCCCTTTGATCTTAGAGTTGAAAGAGGATATATTGAGATTACTGTCATTTACGTGTCAGATCGGGTATCGAGAAAACTTTGTCAAAAATTACACGAGGAAGAAATAAAGTTCATTCAATTTTGAATTATTGTCAATGCTGAAAACTATGGAAGATTTGAAAATACCGCGATTCAGGGCACAATTATTGATGGGTTTGACCAGTGATACTTCCAAATTTTGCTTTTCTTCAATTCTTTAGAACTCTTTTTTTTTTTTTTCAAAAATTAGTCGATTTTCGTATTTTATTTTACACTTTTTACCGGTCAAATGAATTTTGAATCGATTTTTCAGACATGTCAAATCCATAAACATCGCTGCCAAATTTCGTTGTCCATTTTTCAGATTAAGGATGTATTGTCCCTACAATCTCATTGTCAACCAAAAATGATTCTCGTCGGCAAATTGAGTACTTTATGATAAGATAAAAATCGGAAAAAAATCAACCATGATAAAGATGATAAGAGTATTCATTTTGAATAATAATAATGCCGAAAGTTATATCAATAAATTGTTTAAACAAAACATTGTTCAACAAATTCTCCAGTGACGTTATTTTTCTTGAATCTCAAATAAATGCCCTAATTTTTCTGAACACAGATGCATTTTTAAAGAATTTTGTCACTATTTTGAAATTTCCGTTTTCGAAAATTCGTAAAGGCTGTATTTTCGAAACTATTTGTTCCACGCTCCGGAAACTTCGGAATTGTAATCTACATAGTTTTCCACAAAAACTTATCCAAAAGTCAGATTTTTTTTTCATTTTTCAAAACTTGGAAATATTCTAAAACGGAAATTTCAAAATAGTGACAAAATTCTTAAAAAATTCATGCGTATTCAAAAAAATTAGGGCATTCATTTGAGATGAACAAAAATCACGTTACCAGAAAATTTGTTAAACAATGTTTTGTTTAAACAATTTATTGATTACTTTTGGGCATTATTATTATTCAAAGTCAATGCTTTGATCGTCTTGATTGTGGTTGATTTTTTTCCGATTATTATCTCATCCCGAAGTACCTAATATCGTCGACGAGAATCACTTTTGGTTGAGATTGTACGTCCAATACATCCTTAAAACCGTTTCAATCCAGTACAAATTGTCACAATCACGAAACAATCTTCGAATAGCTGTAATACCGATGATAATTCGCTTAGAACGTTAATCAAGCTCTCAAAATAATCTCCAAAGATGGTCCCAAACTGTGTGAGAAACGAGAATAATCAAAATTAATTATACTGTCAATAATATCCGGTTGGAAATGACCGAACATTTTTTATCTCGAGGTAGGTAGTTTATACGGCCTCTTGATCGTTCTCCTTTTTCTCTCACCGTTTTATTTAATGACAACAATATTTCGCGAGAATCTGAAGAGAGTGAGAGAAAGAGAAAAAGCTAGAGGGGTGGGCTGCTTCACTACCGACGATCCAAGAATAAAGATTAGAAACAAACGAACGCGGATTAACGCTAATTGGGCAGAGGCGGCGGTTTGTCGGTGGTACTCGTCGATTCAATTTTTTCGATTCACAAGACAAAGGAATTATTCAAATATCCGAGCTTCGATATTCAAAGAGAAATAAAATAAAAAACGAGTACCATGATCTCGCTGAAGCCTTTGGACGCGAAGATTTTATCTGCAGTAGAGAATATATATTTTTTTATCTTTCATTATTATGAAAAGCGGTATTTTAGTAAACCGAGCCCACACGAAGAATCGACTCTCGGTTTCTCTGCTGTAAATCACGAAAAAAAGCCTGAGAGACTTCCAAATTTAATACGGTATATAACTTCTTTAATTTATTCGTCAATGATATACCGCGGGTCGTTAAACGAGGCTGAGATTACAATAAAATATTCTTACGAAGATAGAGAGAATCGTCATTATCGAACTTTTACAAGAAAAAAAAATATATATATATGTGAAAAATACTCGCCCACCACCACTCGCGATGCAGGTATTAAATTTATTCCAGTTTCCCTGACCACCCCTCAGGGTCAGGGGTGGAAAAATATTTTCAGCCTATGAGTTTTCCAAAAGATGCGGGGTGTCTAATTTTCTAATCAAGTAAACAGCCGGATTTTTTACATTTGAAGGATGTCAGTTTTTTTTTTTAACTGTCATTAATACTTTCTGGGTGAAGAACGATCATCTTTTCAATCTGTACATCAATTAATTATTAAGAATTGAAATTTTATGAGGAACCTAAAGATATTTGATCATTGAAATCATTAAATCTTAAGAATAGTTTAATATTTAATTGATAGTATAAAACATGTTCCACTTCAATATCTTCAATATTAATTGAAAATAGCACAGAATTGACTCAAAAGTCTCTGTCTCAACGTGATATAAGTCCATTGAGGTCACGTGACCGGTAAAAAAATTCACTTTTAACATTATTCGGCGCGACTTTTCACTCTTTCTTGTCTTTTTAAACTCTGATAGAGTGCAAAGTAACTCGAAATAATGTTAATAGTACATAGTACAACTTCATAGTCAAACAAACTCGAAAAGAATATAATCCCATAGAGTTAGTGTCCATTTAGCGCTGGTTAGGGTGGAAGTTTTTTCTTTATTTCTCCTCAGCAGTTTGAGAAAGTAGTTTGACCATCGATAACCGGGGGTCAGTACTTGGAAAAATAGATGTATATGCATATTCTTGCAAACCAGGCATTAGCCCAGTCGCGCTTTAGCATGACTGAAAACTCGAGGTTTTTCTCGAAAGTCAGATTAAATCGCTTGACTAGCTGTCCTCGAGGCGTGCATACACGGGTGAATAATTTATGCATGCAATTCGTAGCCGGGTATACCGAGGGTGGAAGGAACATCGCGTGCAGACTGACGCGGCGAACTACGTGCGGTCACGCACCTTCGGATTCGATAAGCTTTTGTGCTTTTCAATGCACCTTCCCAATTGCAACGTTATCTTTCACCATTTCCTCCTTTTCTTTTCTTTTTCTTTTCCTTTTTTTTTGTTATTGTTCTCCTTCCGAATAGCCAAGTACGTGAATATAAATGGTAAGACGTGACACTGCTATTCTACGATCATAAAACATCGGAACATACGAAATTGTGACAGTTGACATTTTCTGGATATGAACATCGATTACAGCATCCGGTTAATTGATTCCAATATCGAAATGGTATTTTCTGATTGAGAATGAAAGAAAAAAAAATGAAAATGCTCCAGTAGAACAAAAAATCAATGAAACAATCGTGAATAAATAAAAAGAGGCCAGTTCGCCGTGGGTACCTGGGGTCATCGCATGATACCCGGACAGCACGGAACTAGAATTTGTCGTGTGGACGACAAACGTTCCATCTTTTGACTCCTCAATTTTGTCCCAACCCTGAAACGACATTCGGACGTCAAAAAGTGGGACATTTTTAATCCATAGAACAAATTTTTGTTTGTCTCTGTGTTGCGACGATTTGTCGTCAGCGAAATACGTAATGATCGAACGTAATCCGATTTGTATCGTATAGTAAAATGAATTGGCTTCATCCCTTGAATATTTCGTGAAACGTATAGCGACTATAAAAACGAGGGTGGAACAAAGAAGAACAATAACAGTGAGGCTACAAGATACTTCGAGTTCGCAGTCAACTTGACCTCCATTCAAAAACTCGAGGAGAGCCCCTTTCCTTTCATCCTTTGTCGAAAAGAGTCGCCATTTTTTACGAAGAATATCGAATCTGGAGCAGCTTGTATGGGACAGGGGCGAAAGTCGAGGTCAGGTGGTCGAAGATTAAATCCAACGTGTGTGCACAGGGATAAAATCCTGTGCGATAGGAGTCGTCTACATCAGAAACTGACATTGCGAGGTTTGCGTGACCAGTGGGACTCAGCAAAACAAAAGGTTTCATCATATCTTTAAATTGAATTAAATTATCAACGGACACGCCATCGACGATCTTCCACGATTCGACGATATAAAAAAGCGGCCGCGGCGGTCAGGAGCAAGTGAGTAGCGGGTCGCCAGCCCAACAGTCGCACCGCGTCTCACTTCAAATTGGCCATTTTGTTATTTAAAACCTCGAAGGGAGAAGAGAAATTTTGGGAAGGACCGAAAGAAGAATCCGAGTATAATTCCGTTCGCATTCTTCAGCCACTTCCGTTGCGCATGTTGAACATGTTCTTCAACGAGTCCGTCCTCATCACCCCTGCAGCCTTTGTAGGCGGCGTCGGGTTCGTATTACGCCGGTTATACTCGGAATAATTAAGTGCCTCCGGGTCGTTGAGATTGATCGATAATTTGATATGAAAATTCATTCTTACGAAATACGTCGCGGCGCTATCCTATAACGGTGTATGCAAAACGAGTACACTTGAACGCTAACGACCGTATCCTCTTCTTTCCTCGGTTGCTTCGTGTCAAATTCAACCACGGAGACCCTGGTGCCTCCATCGATCCATCTTTACGATCAGTTTTTAAAGAAATTCGAACAATGATCCACAGGAATTTAATATTAACGGATTTCAGGCAAGTCCAACAGATGCAGGAACGACTTTTGGGGTGGAACGTCCCCCCGGAACATGCCGAACTCGTTCATCCTCACTGGCGAGGGTTCCTGGCCCCCGGAAGATACTGGCACATTGGACTCGCCCTGGTCTACTTCATGCTGATGGTCATGTCACTCGTCGGTAACGGATGTGTCGTGTGGATATTCACAACGTGAGAGACTCGTCATCTTCTTCACTCTTCGGAGCATATATGGCCCATTTCACGCCATGCCTTTCATTCATGAGTTCTTTACATTATTTGAGTGTCAAAGAAAAATATACGTGCATTTCGATGTTACCATGTTATACATTTGCATATTGACATCGAAATGCTCAAACAATGACAAAAGACCCTCAACTCTTCTTCATACCGTAACTGTGAGTTGGAAGTGAACGAGTCGAAAATATTTAGATATGCTTTTCACTGGAAATTTCCTTAATTTTTCAGTAAACAATCCAATTTTCATAAAACGCTAGAGAACATGGTGGAATTGACGTTTTGAGTTCCATTTTTCGAATTCGTTTTCAATTCTTTTTCAAGGCAATTTTTAGAACCGTTTAATGAGATTGGAAAGAATCGAAGCAAAATCTAATCATTATTGACACCCAAATAATGTGAAGAACTCATAAATAAAAAACAAAAAAATTTTGAAGGCTGGATTTGCGTAAGATATTTGATGAAATGACCCACGTACATTTTTTTCTTGTGGATTCCACAATCTAAAAAAGTCCATCTGATACAGTCCAGACTGAATGTAGAAAAGAATAACCCGAAAGGTGGACATTGCAGTGTGCTTTCTTGTTTAAACTGGTCAGTTTTTAGTCTCATGAACATCCGACCATCAGACTTTCTGAGTTTGACCAAACTCTGATGACTTCTCCACTTTTACTGGTCACACTGGATCCAGAATTCCGAATCCTGTGCTTTTGCCTCAAAATTCACCGTCAAATCTTTCAGCTCGAAGTCATTGAGGACCGCATCGAACATGTTCATCGTAAACCTGGCGTTATTCGACCTGTTGATGATGCTAGAGATGCCGATGTTGATAACGAACAGTTTCCTCGAGCGAATGATCGGCTGGCAATTGGGCTGCGACATCTACGCGACCCTCGGAAGCATTTCCGGGATCGGTTCGGCCATAAACAACGCTGCGATCGCCTTCGACAGATACAGGTTCGGCAGTGGAGTTAAATCGTCATTCTAATACCGAAACCTGACCATTCGACCTCCACCTTGCAGAACAATCTCGTGTCCCATCGACGGGAGGCTCAACGGAAAACAGGCCGCCGTCATAGTGGCCTTCACGTGGTTCTGGTCGCTCCCGTTCTCCCTGCTTCCCATCGGCAACATCTGGGGCCGCTACGTTCCAGGTAATCGTACCGTTAAATCGGCCAAATGCATAGTGCAGCGTTATTAGCACCGAGCGATAATATTGTCGAGAGATGGAAGTTACGTCGTGGTCCAAGAATAGAACATCCAGGGTATAGATGAGGAGTGCTCGAACCTCTGCGAGGCAAAGTTAGTTGCCTACGTTAACCTCGCGGTGTGTGCACACGCTACACAACCGTCTAATTACTGCATGCCGTTACCGTTAGCTATAGACTCCACACCGGCGTCTGAGATCTCTGCCAATGAGCGCAAAATGCATTCACGATATTGACCAGAATTTCACATCTCGCCCTTATTATTTACAGAGGGATTCCTGACCACCTGCAGTTTCGACTTCCTCACGGAGGACCAAGACACGAAGGTCTTCGTCGGCGCCATTTTCATATGGTCCTACGCCATACCGATCAGCCTGATCGTCTACTTCTACTGGCAACTTATCGGCAGCGTCAGGAGACACGAGAAGATGCTTCGCGACCAGGTGAACATACCGATCACCACGATTTCTTTTGTCTGACTTCTGTCTCCTTTCAGGCGAAGAAGATGAACATCAAATCCCTCGTGTCCAACCAGGACAAGGACAGAAGCACCGAGATGAGAATCGCCAAAGTAGCCTTCACGATATTCTTCCTCTTCATCTGCTCGTGGACCCCCTACGCGATAGTCGCCATGACCGGTGCCTTCGGAAATCGGTAGCGATCTAATTACCCTATTAATTTCTCTCCACATGCTGACGCTGACGTTGACGTTCTTTTTTTTCTCATCAGAGAGGCGTTGACACCATTTTCAACGATGCTTCCGGCCCTCTTTGCCAAAACGGTGTCCTGCATAGACCCTTGGATCTACGCAATCAACCACCCAAGGTGAGTTTTTCGCGGTTATCTCAACGTGGTCTGTTAATTTTCCTTTTTTTTTTCACTTACGTATCACAGGTACAGGCAAGAGCTACAGAAACGTTGCAAGTGGATGGGGATTCACGAGCCAGAACCCGTCCAGCAAGACACCGTTTCTGTGACAACGGAGAAACTGAAGACGGATGAACCCTAAGACGAGCGTTACGCTCGCGGTTTCAACGGGTCAAACACACAGAGTGGCCAAGTCGGTGCGATGGAAACGATGAGGTTGTATTTTCACCAGAAATACAATTTCAACGATTTATCGAAAGATATTTTTATCCAATCGATCAACGCCGGACGATGATCAACCGAAGGGGAACGAAATTTATTGATTAACGATATTAAATTAGGAAACTGACCAATGCTCGAAATTGGACAATGATTTTCAACGATACGCGAGTCTCTTCCAATGTATGTTAACTAGCATTTTTATATGCTCACCATTATAAGAATAAAAAAAAACCCTTAAGTTGTGTAAATTGCAGAATAAAAGCATGTTAAAATGCTATCGCAATGATTAATCGAAACCTATAAACAACATCTCGTTCTAAAAAGCTCCGTTATTGCCAGCATTTGGTAAAAGTCACCCGTCCAAAGTCTTGCAGCATCGGTCGGTATGGCAAGTGCTTGAATCGTCTTACCCAGGAAAAGCTCGATGCCTGACGAGCCAACCCCTGCGTTCCGGTCCCTAGTCCTTCATCCCTCTGCATGGTCGCGCCACAGGTGATCCTGGACAGTGTCGCCATCTGCGGAAAGTTCGCTGAATTATTTGGGGGTGGGTTTTCATTTAAAAGTCAATATTTGCGATGGAATGAAAATTTTTTAATTGAAAGAGGCAATTCGAACTCCCACGCGGTATCCTGGGTGTTTATATTTCTGTAAAAATAATTATCTCGCTCCTTCATTTCGGTATCTTGAATCTAATTAGGGAAATGAACAAGAAGAAGGAAACAAATATCGTTCGACCATTTGGCGACCCTTTTTGTTTTCCCTCGTTATAAATTTAATTAGTTGTTTCTGTCCACCGGAGTCGAAAGCCCATATTTATTTCGAGAGAAGCGCGGAGGTAGGATTCCTACCTCGTTTCATTTAAGAAGCTTAAATGAACTGCGTATTAAAAATGATGAAATTTGAACAAAAATTCGTAACTCGGAGCTAATAATAATTCTGTAAGTGTCTCGAGAGGGGACAAAAGTGGGTCGCGGATATTAAAACGAACTCAAGCACTCCAGAATTGTGGTATAATCGTATAACAAAAGGAGTCTGGTTAAAACGTTTCCATTATTCCCAGATCCGATGAACTGCGACAGTCGCATAATCAGATTCGAGTGTAATCGCAAAAATAATTGAAAAAAAAAACCCCAAGAGCGAAGAGCACATTTCCAACGAAAAAGTTTTCAATATATCAAAACCCCGGGGTCCCCCTCCCTCACCCCCGGACAGCCAGCGCGAATAGACGCGATGGCAGATATGAAACGAATCGAAATCGAAGTTTTCTGCGGATTCTGCGGGGGGGCGGACAGCCGAAGGGACGGGCGCGTTGTTAATTGGAAAATGGGGATGATGGACCGACTTTACTTTAGTTCAATTTTTAAAACTGTATTCCCGGTTCACCCCCCAAAATCACCCTACCTTGTCGCCAAGGCGACGAGATCAACGGTCCAGTTTATCTCTCCCCCGCTTTACCAACGTCTCTGTATATCCCAAACTATTCCATTGTCTGGAGGCCAGGGTGTACTCACCCCCAACCCCCCATCCCCTGCCCCTGCCCCGGGGGTAATAACAGTCAGTGAGAAAAGCTTGGAAAAATTTCATCAACGGTTAAGTTCCGGTCCAAGACGTTCCGCGAATATGACATCCACCCCCGATATTATACAGCTGGGACTTTTTCCACAACGACTCGCATCGTCGTTCTTCTCAAATTGTCTCGCTAAAAAACTTTTAAATACGCTTTTTTTTTGTCTTTTATTATTATTACTTTGGTTTCATCATCGACAAAACATCGAGAGTGGAGAGGAGGATTTTTATTCAGTCTATATCAGAATTGATGACTGTTCTACATAAACTTGAAACAATATATAGAAATTCTTTCATTCGTTAAGGGGGAACATAGACCTTAAAATTGCAAAAATTTCAAACTCACCGAAAGTCATTTTTGAGACTTTTGAATGGTTTTCACATGATTTTAGAAAGAATTTTTTTTCCTGTCTATGATGCACGAAGTAAAATCTACCGGTGGACCGATCTTAGTTTTTCTGGTCTCAAACTGTTCAGTGAAGAGTCCCTTTCGATATGAACGGATAAATTTTGCATAACTTCGTTTTTACTCGAGTTATGATGAAAAGTAAAGTATGAAAATAGAAAAACGCTATTATATTCCATAAAATGATGAATATCTGGTACAATTTTCGTCGGATCAAAAAGTTCTCTGTTCATTTTGAGAACGCCTCTTTACTGAATAGTTTGGGACCAGAAAAACTTGAATCGATCGACCGATAGATTTTATTTCGTGCATCGTAGACGAAAAAAAATGTGTTCCCAAATCGTGTGAAAAACATTCTAAAATATGAAAAATGGCTTTTGTCAGTTTTCACTCTTTTTACATTTCAAAGTGTTTGTACCCCCTCAATAAAGAAGTTATCATAAAATATCAGAGCTTGCGTTTATCATTCTGCAATTTGTTAATTGCATGGAAACTGGGATGGAAGAGCCTCGAGCATTTTGTCCAGTGTGAAGTAGAGGGGCTCATATATAATTCAAGAAAACTGAACTTCTCAAGTTTTAACTGGTTCGTAACTTCTTCTTTCTTCTTTTTTTTTATTCCATCTCTTATATCTTCTTTCCTTCTTTCCTCTTTTTTTTTAATACTTTTATACCAACGAACGGGTAGGTAGTTTACTAAAGTTGCAGAAGGCCATGCTGGATGTTTCAGAAGTAACCGCAGGAACGTTATTCATGATAATTTATTGGCAAAAAGTGTAAAGAAACAACGAAATATTTCACACAATAATATATATATATATATATATATATATACAGGATTAAATTACCTCAATTAATTTCCGGTTTTCGTAACGCTGGGCCACATAGAGTACTAATCTCATCTCCTATTGTTTATTACGCGAATAAGACACCTGCCACAGACATTCCTAATTAATCTAATACCCAAAATGTCATTAAACCGTTGTTAAAATTTAGTCAAAAGGAAACCAGACCGCTTTGGCGAGGTTTGCGCGCGTGGAAACAACAGGGCTGCAGGTAGCGATAAGCAGAAGATAAACAGAGATCGTTCCACACAGTTCAGTCCCCGCGTTGTTCTACTAGGATATGTGACTAGTTGCGGTGGACACAAAGGCTGAAATGCCAGAACGCCAGGATATCCTCGACGCTTTTGATAAAAATTTGAACGTCAAATTTATCTACGCGAATATATTTCCATTTTGTCTCTGTTGTTACCGACAAAATGATAAGTCAGACGAGTTGTACGGTAGTTCGAGTCGAGAGGCATCAGAGTACTAAGCACGTTCTAACTTTGAGATACACGCGGTAGCGGAAAATAAATAGGATGCGAAAGGTCTGAGGAGGAAACTGTGCGGGATTCTACACGGTTTTCGCAGCGCTTATGCAGCAGAAAGCTGGAAAGCTCGAAACCTGGGGGGTAAAAGCTTCCAGCTGCCTCAAAGACTCGAGGATGCGAGTGCCAAGACCGACCCGGATAAGTTTTGGGCCTGAGAACCACCGCGGGTGTTGGCAATTACGGAATTTAACACGTCGCCTTGAAATTGTACGCGGGACTGTAATTAGTTGTACCGCGTTACAGCCGCAGTTGTACACGGTGTTTATGACTTAACGATCGCTGAATTACGACACGCTTCATGTTTTTCTTTATTGAGAGGTACGAAGACCGATTAAAATTTAATTAAGAAAGAAAGGAAATAATTACTCGCATGCTGTATAATTTTTCCACCCTTCCGATCCGTTAAATTATGTAATAGATTTGTTACGTTAACTACGCGAGTCTCGCGCATTAGAATAATGCTTTCACTAAATTACTCTTAAGCACGCAAGTTAAAGCTCGAACAAATTTTCTACAGAACCAGAACCAGAACCAGAACCAGAACCAGAATCAGAAGCAGAAGACGAAGAAGAAAAATAGAATAAAGTTCATTTATCACGTGAAAAATTCATGATGGTAACGTGGATTCGTTTTATTTTCTTCTTCTTCTTCTTCTTCTTCTTCTTCTTTTTCGCTAGCAGCAGTATTCAAAATTCTCATTTAATTTGTTAAAGGTCATAAACATACCAAGATGACGTTATAAATCGAAGGTGGTAATTGAATTTCTAAAATATATGTATATTAAAAGGTACTTTAACACCCCGCCTGACACCGCCTTCCGCATGAAAAGTCAGGAAATTATAAACCCCTACCGATCCAGGGACCAATAATTCTAAATTCTGTCTTTTCTCACAATTCATGAGGAAATCCTGCATTTTTTTCCGGGACGATATCGCAACGTGAGATGTCACTGAATCCCCTTCCGGACTAGTCAAGATGCGATTATGTTTGGGAGGCGGGGGGGATGATACAGAAACAGTAAACTGGCTGGGACAGAGGTTGTAGTTGGAGGTGTGACGTCACGGCTTACGATAAGCCCTTCACCAGCGACGAGAAACAAATGACGTACTAACTGCATATAAACTAGACTGGAGGAACCCGGGTCGTGGATATATGTTGTCCTTCTGGTAAGTCGCCGTTAGCGGGATTAAGGGTTGCTAATACCGTTTCCTCCGACATTACTTTATCGGTCAGGGGGTGGTATAGGTACGGCAGGTACCCTACCGGCTCTGCAAGCTCCGCAAGCTTCGTAGGTAATCGTATTGTCTTCCTTGATAGATTAGTAGGAGAGAGTCGCATGATGGAAACAATTATTTCTCAAAGGCGCAGCCCAAGCTCCTGGAAATCCTGTTTTCTTTTTTCTTTATCACTGGGTTATCCCCTTGTGTTTTACTTTCTCTTTTCTCTTCTCTCTCTCTCTCTGTACTTTTTTCATCTTTTTTAGTTCTCTTTTATTTTTAGAGCTTTGCTCCTATACCAACTGGAAACAAATCGGTATTGGAAAAGCTGCACCTCGTTTCATGGATGCGGATGCTACTTCCAACCTCCAGGAAACAGATTAGGTACACTGCACTGATGGATCTCTTTTTGTTTGATGTTACCAAAAGGACTCTGTTCTCTTTTTTTCTACATTCTTCAATTCTCATTCTGCTTGATTGAAATTAATTAATGCAGGATCTTCAATTCGTTGAATTCTGAAGACATAACACAGAGACAAGAAATTCTCACAGTTGGTGAAATGATGTTTCAAAATTCCTCGGATGATTCAGATGCGAAAAAAAGTCGAAATATTGTATCCAAGTAATTACGAAGGTTGTCTAATTATCGTCGGACGGTTTAGGGTTCGTAATTGAAACGTTACAGGCGAGTGATTTTCCATAGCCTTGAGAGAAATTTTGGCGTTGGTCTGGTTTTCGTGTTAGCTAAACGGGACAAAGTCTCTCTTTGACGAGGTGAAATGCAGTGGCCCGAAAATCGGGGATGTATATAAATTTCCACCCTTGCAGGCTGAGGAAAAGATCCGTTGATATTGTCACAACGGTTATAACTGGTGTAACGCATGGTCCTGAAACCGGTTGGAACGTGGGAGCTGTGTATTTAAGTGAAAAAGGAAACTCGTTAATTTTACCCCCGTTCTGGAAACTCGAGGTAAAAAAAAAAAAAAGAGTAAAAGAAAATAATCGATGAGCGTTAACAAGGCGGTAAACCAACCGCGATAAGACTGATATTTATTGCACAAACATTATTCACTTCACTCTGGATGTCTTTGTGGCCTGGGTAAAATAATCAGCACTGTAGTAAATGTACTGCAGGCCTGGGGAGGTTTTACTTGGGAGAATTTACCCACGACACATGGAAATTTCTTGATACTCTTATACGACGTACCAGGTTGAATTCGAAATGACGCAGACAGACGTACCGGATGAAATGATCGATCGTCTTTGCATAGAAAATTAAGGGGACTAGGCATGGCCTGGATTTTAAAAAAATTGCTTCTTTACCCCACTTTCAGCGGTCAGTCAATTTCACTCGATTGGTGTAACTGACTCGATAATAATTTCCACATCCGATTCAAGAGAATGTGACTACCCGACGTTGGCACCAGTGAGTTTGTCTGTTGATTCAAGTACATCACGTTGTCTTGGTAACGAAGCTTAAACCGCTTAGGGGAATTGGTCTTTGCGCAAGGAGAAAAGTTAGTTGGGTAGAGAGAGATATCGTTTCCGCATAATATGAAATTTCACGATTGAACCTAAGCCTCTGACTACGTGCTCGGTGAGCAGATTCTGCAATTAATTAAACCCCGATGCGACGGTTCCAGCCATTTTTTCAAAGAAAAAAAGCCAGCCTTCGTGTTCTCGGGATTCCTTTGAGCCAGCATTCGCCCTAGAAAAGCGAGTGTCAGGTCTTCGCAGTGAAAAAAAAGTGACCATTCGCCTTTTTATCGTGAAATTGACGTCAAGTAATTTGATAAAATAAGAAACGAGTAAAAAATTAAAGAGAAACTAAATTACGTAACAGCCCTCGGTCACGAGAGTTTTCCCTGCGAATTGTAATAATTGTAAAACTTTCCGCGGCAGTTAACGGGAAACTTGTATCCGACCTCGTTGAGAGAGATAATATGCGAAGCATCGCTTGATATCGCGCCAAATATAATCCAGGGTCCGTAGCTTTCCTCGAGCTCGGCTTAATAATAATTAGAAATTTTCCAGCTCCCCTTTTCAGAAAAGTGGAAAAAGAGAGGGCGAAGGAGCCAAGGATATCTGCGTCATCCCAAACTCCCCGAGGCCGAGAGGCTTGTACATGCGCATGTTAAACATGGTAATATTAATTTCAAGTATCACGTAGAACTTTGCCAAGGAGTTGTAGCACCTGCTGCTGCAGCAGTTTACTTGGTTTCCAGTTTCAAGAATAATCGATTTCATCCCCCGGCTGCATCCAAAGTTGCATTAAACTAGGGGGATGATTCATTCAACGCTGCTACGTTCCTACCTTATAACGTATCCTTATCGATGCAATTTATGCAGCGACGCACCCTGAGAATCCCTTCGAGTGGATAAAATTCGTAAGACTTTATACTACGGACGTTAGTCGAAGTCTAGCTAAGGCTACAGAGTTTGACAATAATTCTGCTCCCATCTTCTCCCTGCAGTTTCTCTATCGATGCACTTAGGCCACCTTGAGTAGTTCAGTCCTAACCAATTCCCGCAAGACCCGGTGGATCGAGTTGACATCCGGTAGGCATGCAAAATCGATGAAACCAAGGGCCCAAAAATCTACTACTTTAGGTTAGGGGTTTTCGGTGAAAATCCGGTGGTAAAAACGCAGACAGGCTAGGTTTTTGAAGACAAGCTAAAGCCCGAGAACAAAAGACTGCTGTTTGTGGCTCTCGGTGCAGTTGAGAGGACCCTCGACTCTGCAACCTTTTACCAGGGTCGCCGGAGCCGCAACCGCCTCCGCGTCGAGGCCCCTTCAATGCATATTTCCGAGTAGTTGAGCCCGTTGAGGGTTTGAAAACGGAATTTTACTTTGGGGCTCGCGATGCACAAACAGATTTCACTCCCCGCGTTGATCATTTTCTTTTTTTTTTTTTTGTGATAAAAAACGAGCGTATCAGTCGGCGAAGGTGTCGCAGGGTTCATTATTACCGGCGTTACCAGCCCCTCGACGATGGGGGGGCTTATGGACAGACTTATGGAAATGAATCGTGGTGGCTGGGTAGATGTAACTGAACCAAATTGAGACAAATGCGTCACGTATTCACGCTGTTTCCGCTCGTTAGGTTCAGGGACGTTTCGGCAGGTAATAAATGTCGTTTTGTCGAGTCGGTGACATTGACGCTCCTCGGGTATATCTCTGGCCATATATTCAAAGTATTTTATTCCGAATATTTACGGTGCGTCTCACAGTCTCGGCATATTGGACAACATCTGTCAGCCCCTTACGAAAAAGAAAAGAAAAAAAAAAAAAAAAAACTGGAGACGTTTTCAATAAAAATTCTGGACAAAAGCGGACCCGAGTTCTTCGACGGCTGGCTGAACCACCCGAGGGGCTAAAGATGAAGCAAGGACCTTGGGCTCAACTTCACGGAGCAGAATTCGGCTGGGATGATGAGGTGGAAAAGTGCAGCGGATTGAAAGGGGTGAGAGGAGAGTCGATCTGTATGCAAAACACAATAAACACTTTTGAATATACGTGAGGGGGGTTCCGGTTCAGTGACCGTTCGGTACCGGTACCAGGGGGCAATCTTCGACGGAATATACTTTTATTAAATGGCGACGATAAAGTCCGAGTTACGACCCGAGAAGCGCGCGATGCGCCCCTGCAGCGGATGGGTACCGGGTATCAACCTCAAAAACTGCTTACACCCGCTCTCGATAAAAATACGCGAACGTAACGCGCTCGACACGGTTGAACGCGGTGCCGAAACGAACCGAGCTTATCTACCCTGCGGACTTGGGGGAATAAGGGAAGAGATTATGAGAATTAGTATAATTGGGAAACACGAAGAAACGGAGAAACTGGAGGTGGAAGTTGAAGAAAAATTGTATTTCAGAAATCACTAAAAATAGTTTCTTTGAGGATGTATTGGCCGTACAATCTCAACCAAAAGTGATTCTCGTCGATAATATTAGGTACTTCGGGATAAGATAAAAATCGGAAAAAAATCAACCACAATCAAGACGATCAAAGTATTAACTTTGAATAATAATAATGCCCAAAAGTTATCAATAAATTGTTTAAACAAAATATTGTTCAACAAATTTTCTGGTAACGTTATTTTTTTTCATCTCAAATGAATGCCCTCATTTTTCTGAATACACGTAAATTTTTTAAGAATTTTTTCACTATTTTGAAATTTCCGTTTTCGAAAATTTCCAAATTTGGAAAAATGGAAAAAAAAATCTGAATTTTGGATATGTTTTTGTGAAAACGATTTAGATTACAATTCCGAAGTTTCCGGAGCGTGGAACAAATAGTTTCGTAAATACAGCCTTTACGAATTTTCGAAAACGAAAATTTCAAAATAATGACAAGATTCTTAAAAAATGCATGTGTGTTCAGAAAAATTAGGGCATTTATTTGAGATGAAAAAAAATAACGTTACCAGAGAATTTGTTAAACAATGTCTTGTTTAAACAATTTATTGATAACTTTCGGGCATTATTAATATTCAAAATGAATACTCTTATCATCTATATCACGGTTGATTTTTTTCCGATTTTTATCTTATCATAAAGTACTCAATTTGCCGACGAGAATCATTTTTGGTTGCGATTGTACGGCCGATACATCCTTAAATTGTGCCAGTTCGCCGCGAGAGAGACTATGACCATCGAATCCTGAAGCATGACCAAGATTCTGAAAGAATTACCAATCGTCACCTTAGTATTTATTTGCCCTACAGTCAATTTTGTAACGAACTGGAGTTTTATGAAGTAACTGAAATGGAAATTTAAATCGAGCAAATGAAACTAAAAAAAAACTATTCTCAGGATACACGACTATGATAAGATTAGAAGAAAACTGATAGAAATACTTTCCAAAAGTCTTATTCAACTTTGGAATCGACTATCATATCCTGAATGTAGACTGAAAAACGTTTTCACTGTCTTATGTCAAGTCAATAGTTGACTGTATGCTGAACAAAAGTTCACTAATGTCCTCTGAACAGTCAAACGATAGACAATACCAAAAAGTCGACCATTATTAGACTCATAGTTGAGCAAAGACTTTTACTTGCTGATACTTGTCGAAGAATATATGACGACTTAAAATGCGTCCAATGATAGTCAACATTAGGACAAGTGTGTTATCTGAGATAACGACATAGTTAAACATAATCTGTGTGTTGATGCGGACTTTCTTTTTCCTCTGTTACTGCTTTTCCTGTCAAAAAAGACAAGGTTAGGAACTTCGCTTGTGACACATTAAACTTAGTAGATCAAATGTGTTGAATTGTGATAACATTTGTCCAATGTTACAATGACAGTTACATGAAATTACTTTTCCCGTTTACAAGTTCCAGTCCAGTACAAGTTCGAAATCAATGAAATCTGTCAAAGTTACAAGAATATTTCTTGGACAGGAATAAGATGTTGAAATTGTTCAAAATGTCCAACTATATATAATACGGATATAATGAGGATAATTGATTCGTAAAAAAAAAGTGTCTATGATTGAACAAGATAGAGCATGAATACCGTCAATTTTGAGGTATTCATCATCCGCCTCGTAAATCCTTGCGGTTTACACGCGTTAGGTAAACAGAATTGATTTTCCGCAAGCTCACAGTCCGCGTCTGGGAGTTGAATATGCGCTTACACGCATGTCCCAATATTTCGAGTTTCACGGCTCGTTAGTCGGCGATTAGGTCAGTCAGCTTAGGCCCGTCGGATCCCACTTCAGCCTGCTTTACCCACCCCCGCATCCGTGGCCATATTTCGCCCCCACTTGACCTGGAAAATTTTGGACTTTGCACAAAAATTTCTCTGACCACAAATTGCATATTGCATATTAGCATTTTTACATCTATCCTCGTACACTCCGTTACCAAAAACCGGTGGTATCGGGGATGAAGATAAAACCCTCGAACAATTTATCTGTTTACAATATCCCCTTCGTTCTCCCCCCTCCACTTTCCCCCTCATATCCTCCTATCATTCTCCACTTTATGGACAATGGTATTTCCCTCAAGAGAAATAACCTATCCCCATTCCCCATTCTACGCCAGTAAATTTAATGAACCAGTCGGATCGATAACAAGTTCAGTAATTGGTGCTAACGTGTTATTAAAACGACTGTATATCGTTAATTAACATTGTGTACGAACATCCTTGGAGGGTTTAGCGCAGAAATCATAAACTTGACGATTAGTTCCGAGCTTTTCAAGCTCACCGCGTGGTTGGTAGAACCGCAAGCTCGGCCTTAGACTGAAGGGTAGTTAAAATTCAGGGTGTCTAAACCGTTTTATCGTAAACACCGTAACTCCTTCGGTCGTTATAACCTGTCAAGTTGCGGTTTTACTATCCAAAAGTACTAAGCTTTCGATTCTTCGCTTGAAACTCACTAAAAATACACGATTCAGGGCATGGGGGCTGGACGTACACCGTCCCGGCATGTAAGCTTTTCGGACATCGTGCCGGTTCGCTGGGGGGAAAGGGCGAGATGAAAGAGGGTGTCGCCCCCCTCGCCCCCGTTACCTACATCAAGAATGTAATATATAGTAGGTCGTAGAGTGAAGAGGGTGGCGGAGGCGTCTGCGCGTACCTCGAGCCTGTTAGGGGTTGCTTTTGCCTCAGTCAAACCCCGACTTTTGAAGGGGTGTTGCGCGCTCGAGAGCGGATAGCTCAACGTGGTTATACTATCAGGGATATAACCCAGTATACAGATATACCTAACGGAAGTCCAAGTTTTTCATTCCATCGCAGCATGGTTAAAAAGTGCCGATACCAAAACGAACAAGTGATTTTTGTTGTGCTTTCGAAGTGATTAACAGATCGATTCGATACCGGAGGAACATGTGGCCAGTTTTTTAAAGGATTCTTCGTCGGGACTGGTTCAGGTGAGTCTCGCATCCTGAAGTACTCGGCTTTTTTTACACCATATTCAATTCAACTTTTGATCCGTCCTTCCATGCGAGGTTGAAATGATGATGTTTCGTTTCGTTTCGCTCTGATATATGATCGAGGGCGGGTATACCCTGTGTAAATATCGTTACGTAATGTTCTTATATCCACATGTAGAAGCGGTGCGGCCGCCTCGGGCAAAGACAAATCGTTATACGTTTCATACTTCCTGTTATGTAGTCGATGAAGGTGTACGTAGCGAGGCGAGAAAGCCCGCTTCAACTCCTCTTATTTTCACTTGATTTTACGGCTTCCGGTGTAGAAGAGAGAAGTTGCCCTCGAACGTGCTTGGTGGTTATTTTCTCAACTTATTAAGCTCCGCTTCGTAAATATCTTATCAGGCGACGCGAGCTTTGGGGTGCTTACAGAGTTTCCAAACCGAGCGATTAATCATTATCTTGAATTTTTTTTTCTTTTTTAAGCCGGGTGGAAAACCAGCTGCGCCAATTGCCAACTAGAACGAAAATGAAGGTAATTCGCGAGGGGTCGCCTCGGGACAAAAGCTGACGACATGGCGTCTGCACTAGCCCCGACAACGGAACGTTTTCCAAATACCTATCTCGCAAGCTCGCAAGCTCGCAAGCTCGCCTCGGGGGGACGAAATTCTTTATTCCATTTTTTTTTGTTCCCTTTTCTTTTGCTCTTCTTTTTCGCCCAACCCCCGCAGAAACTCTTTCACAGAGCTTCCTCAGACCCTCGGAGCCTGGCGTGAGAATTTCAATTAGAAAGAACTGTGAAATACATTCGAAACAAAAATTTGTTCTAATCTACTTTCCTCGTATCGAGGCACGGATCTTGCTCGACGAATGGTAATCCCTTCGCGTTTCGATCCACCCATAACACAAGGGAGGAATTTGTCGTGTTTAGGATTCAGACATCTCTTCGCGTGCAGGCGCCGTGCCAAAGTCTTAATAAGCCCGAGTTGGTAAATACAACGCTGTGGAACTTTCGGAGAGACGGAAGATTTGTCGGTGGAGGGATGATATTTACCGGATAGAAAGACGGTGGAAATTATTCGGTAAGGAGAGTTTTGAAAATTGGAACAAAAAAAAACATGAGATTTGTGTCCATCTTCTGTGACAGCTGGCTTTTTTCAAACCCCTGGATGAAACCCCGCTTTCTGGAAAAGCGATCACTCTCATAAACTGCTTCGCGACCCGTCGGACTGAAATCGTTTTGAATCGACCCGTAACCAAGAACCGCGATAACGCTAGTCCCTCGTTCTAGTTCGCAGCTAAACCAGGAGGGTTTATTGAGAGGAATTTTTTCCAGTGTGATGCAGCAGGAATTATTCTATATTCCATCAAAACGTCACACATCGTTGTTAAGAATTATTCCCAGTTGAATTGAATAAAGAAAAAAATTCATGTCGTGATAGATTAGCAAAGAACTTTCGAAACAATTCAATTACTATAGTCGTATATTCTGAAGAAGAAAAATTGCTGTAAAATTTGAATAACGATGAACAAGCGAAAGAAGAAAGAAGAAGATGAGAAAATGAAGTTGCGTTCATCAGAGAGAAGGCGTTTGGCGAGGGCCCTCCTTCCTCCCAAGTCAAGTAAAGTGGCCCTAATTTTACAAAGGAAGTACTAAATTTCTTTGAGAGTATAATATACCGAGGATATCAACCAGAATGAGATAAGAAACAGGGATATAAAAGTTTGGGAATAAACAAACACAGCCAAAAAAAAAAAAAGTAGGGGAAAGTCGTTTCTGACAAGTGATTCAACGTGTCAATCGCCAGGGTGCTTCGATTCTTCTCTTCCTCCACGAAACAGTGAAGTGCGATAAGGTAGAAAATCCTCCCCCCACGGTATATAAGAATTTAGGGGATGCTTTTACCTTCCGAAATCTTGATTCCGCGGTCTTGGTACCCTTAAAACTTCTCAATGAACCCGGTGTGAGATAATGAACTGCCTCGTTTCGAAATAAAATAGCAGATTGCTAATTAGTTTCAGCTCCAAGGGGCTGCGAACCGCGACTACACAGAACAGGATGCGGAACGAGCCGAAGGGGGCTGATGTATGGGGCGAGAACAGTTTCCCCATGTGTTTGCTTGCGCGTTGATATGATTTAGAACCTATTCCCAGCTCGCCTACTCTCGAGCCTCCGCACGGTCTGCAGTTGATATTTTGCCCACCGCATCATGGCTACATGCGGCATGTGCCTCGACACACAGGTAGGAAGATTTACCGCGGGGACGTGACCTTTGGAGCCCGAAATTAGGTCCGATTCGTCATCCTAGGCGGGCACACTGTTTCGCGAATTAATACCGCGACTAAATTCGAAGAGGAGGAATTTAAATTAGCGAAACCGCGGATCATAGACCGATGATACAGACCCAGGGGGCGGTTAATCAATCAGCAGGTCCGAAATCTGCCAAGACAAATAACGGAGCCGCAAATCACCGTCGACCCGCTGCCAGTAGTGCCACCGATTCGTTACGGCTCGGCGTTTGCCTGACGCCTGCATCGCGGGTTCGGGCCGCAGTGCGGAACGGGTTGGCGCTGCTACCCAGACTGCAACGGTTTACTCTTAACTTTCATCCACGCCAGGCCAGGCAGCCCCGTGGCCGAGGAAGGGGATGATTCGATGCGGAGACGGTTGAGCGACCTCAGGGTAATGACGTCCGCGCCTATCCCACGCCTCGCACCCTAGTAACGTGGTAATCGAAACTCAGCGTACTGAACCGCGCTCCGGATAGCGGCTGCAGGGTGGCTGGTTGTTTAGCTGGGGGCTTGTATTTTACAGCTCTGTCACAGCGTTGCCGCGTCTACGTAAACGTCTTCGAAAACTCTCCAGTGTCGAGTGAAAAATGAACGTTTTCTTCCCAGCTATTTCCAATTTTTCAAGTCTGACCGCAGATTCTTGATCAGCGGTTCAAAAAAACCTTCGAGGAACAATTTTTACAAGATTTCGATTGTTTTTCCAGCAAATTGGATCCACCATTTTAAATTTCGCAAATCTGACATCAGATTCGTGATTAATGACCCAAAAAACGTTCGACTTTTTTCTCTGAAGCCGGAAGAACGGGAATTTAAAGAGTGTAAATGAGAGCTTTCCCTTTCCATAAACTACGGTACGGCGCAGGGTTCGAATTTCATCAAGCATCAAGGATAACTGTCTTGAACGTAATGTGGCAACGTTGGCAGAGCGCGGTGACGCGGTTGAGAGGATTTTATAGGTTGCCCCGAAAACTTGAGACCTAATCCGGTAGTTTTCCACGGAAATAGAGGACGCCGACTTAGGGTCCGACTCGGTCGAGAGTGCAGGAGTTTATCGAACTTGTGTAGGAATTAGACAGAGAAAATCCAGAATATCGACGTGTTCGATGTCACCCCCCAACTTCAGAGGCTGCGTGTATTCTCATGAAAGTGAGATATTTTCCCCCACGGAGTTACGGCGAGGGCCTCGTTTTCGAAATTGCATCGTTTCATCCACCAGGATCTAAGAGCAAAGGGATTTTACTTGATTTTCTACTCGACGTCCGCGCCCCCGGGTCTGGCTGCTAGTGGGGTCGGATGTAATTTCTTGGGAGGCGCATTCAGCCAGGCAATGCTTATTCGCCCCGGAGGCTGTGGCACTCTGGAGTTTTCTCGAGGCCTGAAGCATTCCAGATAGGGAAAATCAGAGCCAGGAAAAGGGCCGAGGGTCACAAGCAGGTCGCATTGTGAGTGTTCGAAAATTGATCGAACCTCTTTGAAGTGATCCGAAGCACCGATGGCATCGGGTAATTACAGCTTATCCGTAATTAATTGGCATTCAATACCCAGTTCCAGACATTCAATCAAGTCGCATAACTAATCCAAAATCGATACCGCTGGCTTAACAACCTTGACGAATGTGTCAAGAACCGAAATCGTCGCTCTACCTGTTAACGATAATTACCTTGATCCACGAAAAGTCGTACGGATTTCGATATGAGTTATCGGAATATATTTGTTTTTCTTTCTACCGGTGAAAAGGTGAAACAGGGTTGAAAAATTGTTCTAAGCTATGATATCCCAGTCCGTATCAAAGCTCCTCATTGTGGATCCTCGGCGGTATGGTAGCAGGGTTTCTGTAACGGTGATATTGATTTTTCATTCTTCTCCGCTCTTAACAATGGTCGCAAATAGGTACATACATACATACCCAGACTATGAGGGAACGGGGAATGAAAAATGGAAAGAGTACACACTCGAATCCACCAGCTCGTCGATTTCAAGTGCTACTCAAACCATTCGTTGCAGAAAGCACACCGATCGCACATGTATGTACAGTGCTGAAAATTCTGGGCCACGAACTGGATATTGTATAAGTCGTGTTACGTATATAGGTACGAGAGATAAAAAAAGAACAGAGGAGAACAAAACAAAAAAAAAAAAAACAAGGATAGATAAGCGTACTACTTTCCTAACCCTCTCGAAATACTGCGCCAAACAGGGTGAAACACCCCTGGGGCAGAAAATCCCACAGAGTTTCAGAAAATCACCGAGAAACTTGAAACCAACCCGCTCAGAAATATTCCAGTTTCTCTGATATTATCGAGACCCTTTCACAACCATTTCATAGAAACAACACGACACAACGTCACAGCCATTTCATAAGATTTTATCATCATATGACAATTATGCGTATGCCACAAGTAATTAATCGTCCGTCATTTCACAACCATATCACAAGTAATGACGATTATTCCAGAACCATATCACAAGTAATTGATGGTCATTCCAGAACCATATCACAAGTAATTACGATTATTCCAGAACCAGATCACAAGTAATTGATGGTCATTCCAGGACCATATCACAAGTAATAACAGCTATTCCAGAACCATATCACGAGTAATTGATGGTCATTCCAGAACCATATCACAAGTAATTACGATTATTCCAGAACCAGATCACAAGTAATTGATGGTCATTCCAGAACCATATCACAAGTAATAACAGCTATTCCAGAACCATATCACGAGTAATTGATGGTCATTCCAGGACCATATCACAAGTAATAACAGCTATTCCAGAACCATATCACGAGTAATTGATGGTCATTCCAGAACCATATCACAAGTAATTACGATTATTCCAGAACCAGATCACAAGTAATTTATGGTCATTCCAGAACCATATCACAAGTAATAACAGCTATTCCAGAACCATATCACGAGTAATTGATGGTCATTCCAGGACCATATCACAAGTAATAACAGCTATTCCAGAACCATATCACGAGTAATTGATGGTCATTCCAGAACCATATCACAAGTAATTACGATTATTCCAGAACCAGATCACAAGTAATTGATGGTCATTCCAGAACCATATCACAAGTAATAACAGCTATTCCAGAACCATATCACGAGTAATTGATGGTTATTCCAGGACCATATCACAAGTAATAACAGCTATTCCAGAACCATATCACGAGTAATTGATGGTCATTCCAGAACCATATCACAAGTAATTACGATTATTCCATAACCAGATCACAAGTAATTGATGGTCATTCCAGAACCATATCACAAGTAATAACAGCTATTCCAGAACCATATCACGAGTAATTGATGGTCATTCCAGGACCATATCACAAGTAATAACACCTATTCCAGAACCATATCACGAGTAATTGATGGTCATTCCAGAACCATATCACAAGTAGTTCGTGATAATTACACGAGTAATTCATGGTGAATTTATGGTTATTTCCTGACCACTTAAAAACCATAACGCGAGTAATTATTCGTTATTTTATAACCATATCGTGAGTATTTCATGGTGTTTGATGACCATTTCGAAGGTATTTTTAGACCGTTTTTGAAGCACTTGGAAGTCATATCATTCCATTTCGTAGGATAGACTTATGATATCGATTATATCGAAGGGGGAGATACTCCCTGGTGCTACGATGTTAAATGAAGCAATTCATTAAGTCTTGACTCCGGATGAAAATTTTAAAAAGGAAAGAGAATAAGAAGAAGAAAAAAGGAGGAGAAGAAAAAGGTGAAACTGGTAGTGGCTGCAGGGCGATGAATCAATCGGAATTAATAGAACAAGTCGTCTTGAGCAAAGTGTGCCACCGATTACGGGTAAAGTATTGTCTCGGTTAAAGTATGAGAAGAAGGAGAAGGAGAAGGAGCCGGACAGCGAGGGTAGAAAGGTAAAAAGGTGGAGAGAAAAAAATAAGAGAAAGGAGAAAGAAAATAAAAATCGTTTTCGCAAGAACTTTGAGGAGATTTACGGGGCTGTTTGGACGGTGTGTCCTGCATGCGTCGACGACTCTATCCCCTAGTTTTATCCTCTATAGCGTAACGATCCACCGCAGAACATGTTTTTTTTCCAGAATCCCTCGTAGTTTCGTTATTTCCACCGCGCGTATGGGGGCAGTTATAAGTATTTTTTACGGCACAGGCATTAAAAAGTCACTTTTTGCACTTTTTGGCACTTTATACCGCTAAGTTCAAAGTTGCGGTATAAAGTCTTTATTCCGCAACTTTGATGCGCAGTTCGAAGTGCGCATGTCAAAGTTGCGGAATAAAGTCTGTATACCGCAGGCTACCCCCTCTCTACTACCTTTTACAGCAGCTCCTATACGCAGTTCGCGCGGAACTCAACTGGCGTCAAGGTGACTATTAATGCCTTTTCCGTAAAAAATATTGTATGGGGCGCGCGCAGAAAGTAACTGTTCGGCAAGGTTATGTTTTTAGTACTCGCCGTTGCTTTACAAGGCTCGCATTCGGCTCGCCAGGTAAAACCAACGGCTCGGCGAAAAACATAACCTCGCCGAATAAACAGTTACTTTCTGCGCATGCCACATAAATATCTATTACGAGGTAACAACCGATTTTACTATTCTTTAACACCTGGCCGTCTCGAGGGTTGTAAAATTGAGGCTATTTTTCGCGTTCATCACCCAAAGTGCAAGAGAATAAACGCGAAGAAAATTTAATATCGTCGACGAGGGAGAAAGAAAAGGGGGGAAAAAAAGTTCTCGTCCAATCAGCGGAATTGATTTACGGTCTTTTTCGTTGACAATAGTTCAGCCGTTCATGGGTGGCGCTAATAAGCGATGATATCGTCGTAAATCTAAAGGCAAGGTCGTGGCGGCGGTGGGGCTCCGAGGCGAATTAGTCCCGGCAGCAGGGGTTGTTGGAAAATAGCAATTAAATTTTCTGACACTTATTTATCGACCGAACCGGGCTTCGATATCTCATGGAAGAAATTACAAAGGCCAAGTTTTACCAATTGATAACTTTCCAAGTCGAGTGCCTGACCTAATTACCATCGAGAATTCGCAGCCACGCGTTTACACCGACTATTTTTTTCCCCCATACAAGATGCAGGAACTCGCCTAATGTCGACGTTCTTACCCTCTCGTATCCATTTAGATTTGCATTAGGTGGACTCGGTGCTAAACGCGGGTATCCAACTGCCGGCTAATGGCCGAGCAGAGAGGTCTGACCATTTAAACAATTCATGAAACAATGGGAGACGTCCTCCTAAACACCCTTTGTCAACATCCCTCGATAAATTTCTTTTATAATTACGCCCCTGGTCCCGAATTATCGCCAGTTCCTGTAAATGGTTCCAGGGTTTCATTTCTTCGAAAAAAAAAAACGGAAAAAAAACGAGAAGCAGAAGAAAAGAAACTAATCTACTCGCGACGATCAGCTGCGAGACTGACTCCTAGACACGGACGTATATCTGTTCCGGAATACCTTGATTTAGGAGACTCCCTGGGGACCAGATCTCCGAGTTATCTGCCAATACCGGGCGAGGTCCTTAACCCTCCGACCTCCGCCTCCGCCTCCGCCTCCGTAGGCGAGCTTTTCCCGCAGATTCACCCGATTAGGAGATTCGATGGTCGAATTTATCGGTCGGGAAACAAGCGCCGGACTTTCTTCATTCGAGAATGGCGCAGATAGCGGCCAGGCTGTTTAGGGTAGTTTCGTGAATCGATGACGACGACGCTCTTACCCTAATTATGGAGCGAAATTCGGGCGGGTTTGTAACGTCAAGGAGTTGATCCCGCCTCTAGATAGAGATTCAAAGCAGCTTCTTATCCGTCCGGGGATTGATCGAACGTACACAATCCTTTAACTTTTCAATCCGATAAGAACCCGCGGTAACTCGGTGCTCGGTCGCGTAGTGGAGATTAGAGCCGATGTTCGCCGGTATTTCCTTTGGCTCATGGAAAAATATCAGACCCTCCCCAATATCGGGCTCGCCCCAGTTTACCAAGGGTTCGAAGGAATCTCGTACAGCGATGCAGGATTATTGGCTCGGGATACCGTAGCTCGCGTAGTTCACCCGAGGAATTTTACCGCGCTGAACATATTTTGGAAATTTGGAGAACCCGGGGGAGGAACTACGCTGCAACGGGACCAGCAACTATTCCCACTGTCCACAGACCGGAATATCACCCTGCGTTGTGGAACTGGGATAAGGGGACCAGCAAAAATCATTAATATGGTATCCAAAGTTCGAAAAATTGACTTTTCCAAAAATCACTCGTCGTAAGGTTTCAGGCACACGGTCCGTCCGATTATGTCTCTCGACGTTTCATTTTTTTCGGAGAGAAATCCTTCATCGTGTGAACGAGGGAAATCGGAAATAAAAATTATCGGACCAAGTTATCAGCAAAAGAGTGACTAGATTGTCGCTAAATTTCGATAAACTGACCATAACTTATCACAGGATTTTTTTTTCTCAGTTTCCCTCATTCATATGATGAAGAATTGCTCTGCGAAGAAAATGAGACGTTGAAAGACATGATCGAATCAACCGTGCGTCTGAAACATCACGACAAGTGATTTTTAAGAAAGCCACAGTCATCAAGGCGTGCGAAATTATTGATACTCACTTTGCAGAAAATCTTCCCGGCAGGAGGTGGACGATGAAGTTTTTGGCAGAGGTATTGAACAGAAGGAGACCAGTTACGGGAGAAACTGACTAGACCGCGCAAACACCCCGGAGCTGTAGGAGTCGCGCTCGAATATTAATCGCAGCTACTGTACCTAGTTGGTGAACACCGAACCACCCCCTACCCCCTACCCCCTCCGCTCTACCGTGATTCTACCACCCTCGCGAATTCAGCCTATACACGTTATACTCTATATAGTATATGGGAGGTCTGAGGTACTAATGAGACCAAAAACATCGGAGCCAAGTTACGACCATCCTAAAAACGTTACGGGTGTGATTTAGGGGATGGTAATAGAGCGAGAAAACTCCCTACTCACCGTTATCAACAATGGGAACGCGACCCAAGACTTCGGAACTCCTATACTGTACTCGATGTACAATGGGCACCCATACAAGTATAATTAGGGGGATTGGAGAGGAACAGAGACTCCCGGAAATCGATCTTTCACATTTTTCAGAAAATTTACAAAATCCAAAATTGACCATTTTTTTTTTATCAACTACAGTTTCAATGGTTTAATTATCACGATTTTTCGAGTACCATTTGAGATATCGACGTGAAATTCGAACAGAGTCGCAGAACACTCTGGCATATTGAGTCAATCTGGAATACGATCCACAATAAATTTTTTTAAGGATTTTAGAACACTCCATTTTCGATAATTTCTTTCTTTTTCAGTCCAGGATTCAATTTTTCAGGGTTTCTGCCGCAAATTAGGATCCCTTAGAATCCCAGTAGCAATAAAATTCCCTGAGATTTCCAGGACTTCCAGGTTTTTTAAGCAGATACTGTTACAAAAAACTTGAAAACGCTGGATTCGCGATAAAACTGTGTTTCGTGTTGCTCAGCTAATTAAATTCGACCGTCTCTATTGCTGGCCCGAGGACGATGACCGATGGATATTCTAGCTCGTAAATATGACGATAAATATCCAAGGAAGAATAAAACGTGACCATTCATCCGTACCTTGTTACGAGCGATCGAAAGCGAATTTCAACGCGAAACTGTTGGAGCCCAGGGACACCTGGTTCGCGTCGGTCTTTATCGAGTTTTGTCATAAAGGAAAAAAAAGTACGATAAACTTGTTTTCAAATATCGATTCGGTCAGAAAATGTACGGAGGGTGCGACCAGTCGACGTTTAATCTTGGTCGAACGATCCCTCGGGGAATTCGATTCCGTAGTTTGAACAAGTTCGAATTCAGAGAGAAGGTAAACCGCGAGAAACAAACGCTCCTCCGAGGTTTCATTTTTGAGCAAACATTCAGCGTCGAACCCGGGGTTAATTTCGGTCTGCTCGTCGGGTGGTTGCGGAGCTTCTCCCGCACCGCAAAACTCTAGAATCCAAGTGGCATGGCGTGGAGGAGGCTGCGGCATAGACTGAACAACGGGAGCCTCGTTGAGGAAACTTTTGAGAAAGATCAACCAAGGGAATAATCTATGTGGCCACATCAAAGACCCCGTTTCGTTCAGAAACGGCATTCATTCGGTCGACGGTTCACCGAAAGTGGACAGATTATCAATATGCTCGGGACTCGCCAAGACCAAGGACTCTTTCCCGCTTGCTCATGACCCGGTACGACAAAAGCGAACCAATCTAGCCGTACATGGTACGGTACACAAAACAGTCTCTACTCATGCATACTTTATCAGCAGCTGGCCCCCCGAGCGACGATTCCCAAGCGTGTCGATACGCGGTTATACCCGAGGTTGGTAGATGCGACATTGAATGTGGGGTGGCCTCCATGCCTTACGGTGATCTTTCCAGTCGACGAGGCTCGTTAATCGAAATTACACAATGTCTTCGTTTTTTTTCGCTTCTTCCTTTTAACATGAAAGAGAAGTGAAAGAGAAAAATCGATGAAAAGATTCCTTCGGAAGGAACGAGGGTCTGAATTCTTATGCGGCAGCATCGACGCTCGTACAAAAAGTGTCCATGTATCGGTGTATGATCGATACAAGCTCGGGTTTTACCTCGACCCCTTCGTCCACGTGCTCTGTGGGCCAGTGTAACGAAATGGTCAGGTCAAGGGGAAAACGATATAACCAACTCATATTCAGGGGTTACCTGAAACCGCGGAACGATCATCGGTTACGGAACAAATACCGTGGGACTCGTAACGTGAGCCGCTACATTCTTCGATAATGGAAGAATCTCGGAAGATATGATCCGAAAAAAACACGGAACCGGACCATCGCCTCTTCATCATCATCAGTTCTATCACAATTTGGATTTGAATGAAGTTTTTGGTACCACATGGTTCTTTGTATCGATGATCACGAATCTGAAGTCAGATTTGATAACTTCAAGATACAATTTGCTGGATGAAACACTAAAAATATTTGAAATCTGCTGAAAATTGGTACCCAAAGCTTTTTTTTTTGAACCTCTGATCAAGAATCTGAGGTCAGATTTGAAAAATTCGAAATAGCTAGCAAACAAAATGAATAACTGGAATTTCAAAGCCAGCCCAACCCGCTTGTTCTCTAAAAAATAAAATTGTTCTGAGAAACGTCCGACAAAAGATGTTCGATAGTCCGAATGGCCGGAAAGAATTAGTATTCCGAAGGTAGGTCATGCCCGATTGGATTCCCCGAAGAAGAATGGGTGAAAAGGAACGAGAGCAAATGGGCTTATCGATACTTCGAAACTGGCTAACAAGCGCGTTGCATGTAATGTGAGGGAGTTTAAAAAAGTTAGGGAAGACCGTGTCGATATACGATATACGCGGTTGACCACGATGGAAAAAGGAGAACGTAAAAAAGTGGACTTTGAACTTCGGTCAATTAGCTCCGCGGTGCACGCTGGAAAGAATAGGGAATAGGGAAAAGGAAAAAGGAAAAAGAAAGAGGGAAACACACATTTTCACACCCTCGTCCGAGCCTGCGTACTTCCGAGGGGGTTGATCAACCAGAGGTGATAAAAACCTCGAATTCGAGCTCGACTTAATTAAGGTTCGATTTTAAAGGGAAGGAGACCGAACTGACCACGTGGCGCAACGTACCCTCCGAATACGGAATGACTTGGGGAAAGTGGGGGGATCGAATTGCGGGGGTAGCGTCAATTCAGAGACTCGGCATAGGCGCCGACTTGCCAATGGTCGGAAGGACTCTCTGGATTATGGCATTAAGCCCAGGTCGGCTTGGGTCGCTTTGGGTCAAACACTGTCTGCCCCTCTTTGCGTACGGTGCGTAAGAAGAACTTGTGAATCGGATGACCGATTCTTGACCCCATTTGGAGAATTTATTTTCTTCCAGGAAATAAAAAAAAAAAGCTCGATGACAGTCCGTGAAATGTGTTTCGCTGGTTTTCCATTTAATTCAACTTCTCACATTTTTGAGATCATAAAAATATGAAGAGCGAGGGAGCTTCGGGGAACCTGGAAAATTGCCCTCGCGTTTCTTCTTCTTCTTCTTCTTCCTCTTATTTTATTGAGTCTGGGGATGGAATTACACGCAGACCTTTTACCGAGAACTTGTATCATTGTAAAATTTTAGAGAGTGATACGAATTCTCGACTTTATTCGCGCTTCAATCCCCCCTCCCCACGGTTTTCAACCCTTCGATATATACAGCAGTATATATGCACGCGATTATAATCAAACTGATAGCAAGTTATCACCTCAGAAGTTGATTTCCAAGGATAAAAATAATCAGGGTAACTAGAAAATGACCAAGGATTACTAATATTGCAGAGAAAATAATTCTTACATTCCAAATATTTAGATCTGCTAATCAAGGTCTAGTTTCCCTAATCATATTTCCTTTATCTATATATCTTATTTATCTACGAAAACTCGAGAGGATGGTACCTCGTGGTTTATTGCAGACCAGAAGTCACTAATTTAGGAACTAAAAGCTTCAAAAAAGCTTCAAAATTGAAGAAAATAAGTTTACTAAAGTAAAGCTTGCAATAAGCGCCAATAAAAACTCCATAACCGTTTATATCCGACCGATTCAAAATTTATACACTATTTTTATATCAATATTATCGAAGCTTTGATCCAAATCCGATCTCACGTTTTCAAAAGAATGGCCAAAAAACGTCTCTAAAAATCATAAAACAGTTGAATTTGATGTTTTTTTGGCAGATTTTTGCTTCTCATGGTCACAATTTTTTCAAAATGAAGTCTAAGCTTTCCATCCTCAAACTTTGCACCCTAGATTCTTTCGAAATATTCTCATTACGTCAATGAAGGGTTTGAATTTCGCGAGAGGGTTGATTCGACATCATTATCTTCATCCCTCGATATTCCGCCAATATTTTTTTTGTTATCCTTGAAAATACACAACAAACAACAAGCAAGTTTGAACCGCGAGGGGGCAGCGAGCGAAAGCGCGAATTTCCCTCGGCCAACGAGCAGCCGTCAATCCTGTCGAGGTCCAGGTCCGCCCGAGGGTGGGACGTTATTAATTAGGACTTAGTAATTTTAATGAATTTTGATTAACCCAAACAAGCGGAGTGGGAGGGGGGCGAGGGAGGGAGAAGGAAACTATGTGTGTGTTGGTTATATAGCATGAAACAAACCTCTAGCAGTCTCTCTTGACCCCGTAAACCCGAACGCGACCTTAGAATTTGAGGGATTCCGGTAAACCCGGTAGAGAAATAATTGGCAGACTCTGCGTCCTTACCTCCGACACAAAAACCTTCTATGGTACAGGACAGAAGTTTACAGTTCCGCCAAAGGGTCTCCAGGGAGGTGTGACGTCACGATCGCGACCAGACCCCTGACACCAGGTCGAGTTATCGCCTCCCCTAACATCGTCGCCTGGAACTTCCGCTCATATCGTTGGAGTAATAATAATAACGCGAAAATTTGCTAAACCATTTTTTTTTTTTCAACAAAATCCCGAGTTTCAAGATTAAATTCAATTCGTATCCGTCACGTAGCGAATTCGTACAAAAGCCGTAATATTAAACGCGGCTGTCACGCGTCTGACGTTCAACTGTGATGAAAAAGTGTTATAATTGGCCTCGAGCCAACGTCAAGTTCAATTCTGCTCCCGACACCGTAGCTGGTTGTCATTTTTAATCACACACAGACAAACACGGAGCTCCGCCGTCACGTGAAAGCTCAACTTTCTGCGAGCCTGGGAGTGCCGAAATTTTTGGGAACGGCTAAAAGTACGATACTTGAGGCATTATCGCGTGGAGCTTTTTTTGTTTGCTTTTCGCAAAAAAAAAGTCCGTTAACAAGGATACTCCGGCAAGTAAGTGTCCGGGTTCGGTGTAAGCTGGATTTAGTTTTTTTCTCTTTCTCCCCCTTTCGCCCTTCAACCACTCTTAGGGTGACCCTCGGTTGGGATCTGTTAAAGTAGTAGGGCGACGCGGGAACCGGGACCGGGGAAAGGTGGACCAACAGAGTTTCCGCCGGTGTGATCTTCTAATAAAAACAACGGAAAAGGGTCCTCGCGAAAATTGCCATCAGCCGAGGTACTCAACGGCCTGGGTCATGCCCGCCCATTTAAGCCGCGACAGTCCGTTCCTGGAATGACCATCCAAAACCCTAATTCAAGATTGCGTCTTCGAGTAAGCAGGACAAGTCGAAGGGTTGTTCTATCAATAAATGACGATAAATACCCTCGTCAGATAGGATATCCTATATCGAAGTATAAGGATAAAATAAAATTGGCTCATTTTTACAGAATCGAAAGCTTGAAAGTACCCGGGTATGAAAGCTTCTTCATTTCTGACCACGTGATGGTTTACACTTTCAACTTTATTCAGTTCCAAAAATTGTTGCTAAAGATCGAGAAATGGCGACACTGCAGCTGCTAGAATGAATGTTTATCAGGTATGTCACTGATTGAATAGAAATATCGAAAATACTGAACCGAAAGAATTACTCTAAAATTTTTATACAATGTTCCTGAATCAATGACCTACGAGTCAACGTGGGATTTTTGTGATGGAATAGTTTGTTAATTAGCCTCTTTTTATGTGTACAATTCTGATTGAAGAATTAGATTTGTTCTCGTCTTTTAGCCCCCATTTCTCTTATCCCGTCATAGAATCCTAAAAATGAGAATATATCCTCATGTTGTACATTAAAAAAGTGAAAAAAGTGCTGAAATCTTTCATTTCAGTGCTTCTACTTTGTGGTTCTTCGAAAATGACCTAATATTTTCTGATTAAAGAAGCTTTTTTCCTGTATTTTAGCCCCATTTCTCTAGTCCCTCCATAGAATTCTAAAAATGAGAAGATATCCTCATGGTGTACCTACATTGAAATCCGTTCACTGACTCGTGAGAAAAGTGCTGAAATTTTTCATTCTATTGCTTCTACTTAGCGGTTCTTCGAAAATTACCTAATTTTTAATGCAGCAAGAAAAATTCAGTCGGTTTATCTTCCCTCTAGCCAAGCATAGCATAGAATTTGGATTTTATCGTTAATTTTTTTTCCACCAGGCTGGAACGGTTCGCAGGTGCCCTCCCTCTCTGGCATTATTACTCGCAGTTTTCCGATACTTTGGTTTATATTAAATTACTAGATTTTATATACTCCCACCGAGTAACAACTAGACCATTGAAGATGGAGCCCAGATGCTCGTGGTCGGCTACAGGGGGGATAAATGCCTCATAGAATCGCAAAAGGAAGAGAAGAGAAAAGAAGTAGAAAAAAGCTTGCAGAATTTAAACTGCAGCTCTGCTAAAATCGCTCGCCGCAGAATTTGATTAGATCTAATCACGGGGCGCAAGATTGTGTTTCTTTGGAAGCCTGGCAACAATCCGGCGATACAACCGCCGAACCACGGATCAAGTGTTGACCAATCACAGCGTTAATTCAAGTTGATAATCGCGCGGTTACTCCGAGACAATAATTAAGCGGTAGGTACCGCACGAGGCTAGAGGCCGTCAAGTGCTGGCTGCGGTTTTGCGCCTGCATGCTAACCTATATGTATATATTCATGAGGCGTATTTACCCTCAACCTCTTACCCACCCTCAAATTCTCCGCAACGTTTCGCCACGCTATGGCATCGAAATAGGATAAGACTGGCAAAATACAGAGTTAAACTCCTCCGAGGGGGTTAATCACTCGACGGAATACCGTACGACAGGATCATAGCCATTCAAAAACTTTTATGGGTCTACTGAGAACCCCAGAGATTGACAAGAAGAGATTCAATCATTTGATGAGACTTCAAAGGAATAATGAAGATCAATAAAGAGCCCCGATTTTCGATGGATTTAGCCCATAGCCATGGAAGAACTGGGTCAGAATGAAAGGAAGTTGAAAATGTTCATTTCGAAAACGAGCTAAACGAGAGCGGGAGCCAAGGCTGGGGTGCGATTTCTCACCCTTATCTTATCCACCCCCCTCCGTCGCACTCTTCCACCCCCGGGCGCATGGAACGGTTCTTCCTGTTCCCCGACCTCCCCCCAGCCCGTTTCAGCCGCCATTTCACCCTCCCAGTTCGATTCAGCGTCCGCAGAAGGCGTGAGGAGGAAAGTTAAATTTACTCCTAGGGGTTTTAATTTCGTGGATTGACGCGAATTCGAGTCGTTCAAAGTTTCTTCTACTCCAGGTCTTCTTATAGGAAGGGAGAGAGAGAGGAGAAATTCGACTGGGTAATCTCGTAGATTTGCTGATACCGTCGCCCACGGCATCGCCTGGTGGCGGGAGGAGGTGTGGGGGTGTAGGTATTACACATTTATCGACTTTGCCAGAAGTTTAAATTCTCGGTTCTTATTCTCATTCCGAAGAGAAAACCAGCCCCCCGTTCGCGACGTCGATGCCGAGGAAGGAAGGAAGGAAGGAAGGGATTCCGAGGGAGACAGTTTTGTTTGCGACGTGATCCTCGCCCAGACCCCTAAAACCCCGAAGTCACGAGGTGATACCCTCCTGCGGTTTCAAATTTTCTTCCGATATCGACTGCGGCTTAATTAGCCGCGAATTAAGACCTCAGATTTTAAGATACTTTACCGAGTTTTGTTGGGGCGAAATATTCAAACGGGGTGAATAATTCAACGAAGGAATAATTATACGGGAATTAGCGAGTAAAATTCAATTTTCAATCACGTGTATATCCACTTGATTCGATTAATCTATCAAAAATGCACATTCGGGCTCTGGGAAGCGCGTCAATCAATTCCCGATGCAACGCAAAAACAACGAAAGAGGAAAATGAATTGCGAAACAAAAAGTCGACAATTGAAAAGCCCCGGAAGTCACCGATTTGCAGGGCTTAAAAACGTTGTAGCTGAATTCCTCTTGGAAATTTTACCCGTTTCACGACTCTAAGCCTCTCACAGTCCTTCCTATTCACAGTTGGAACGTAGGGTCAAGTGCTCACGGTCGTTTGGTAAGCCTGTGGAGATGAAACCCTCGGTTATAACGTATTTAAAGCCAGGGATTATGGTACCGAGTTCTTCACGAAATCCAACCTTTCTAATTAGTTCGTTTCGTTTTAGCTGAAAATAGGACGTCAGGACGAAATAATTAATGCTAATTAAGACTTCCGGCTATTATTCGTGATACCGACTCGGGTAAAACAGTCGCGACATGGACCGAGCAGAGAAAT
The DNA here is from genome assembly GCA_018257835.1 of Euura lappo. Taxonomy (NCBI): domain Eukaryota; kingdom Metazoa; phylum Arthropoda; class Insecta; order Hymenoptera; family Tenthredinidae; genus Euura; species Euura lappo. The sequence continues at coordinate 86,765 of JAEUYN010001839.1, forward strand.
CTGTACTTTCTTCTGATCCGTATACCCAGACTGTCTGGAAATGTGCTGTTGGTCATGTATAAACACCACTTTTGAGCAAACAACGAGAAGCAGAAAATACGAGCTGAGGGTGAACAAGAGACTGGCAACTTGTCTGAATTTCTAGCTGGAAATCTCAAAGGAAAATAGCTATATGAACTTCCATTGCCCCGCCGTTGGCTGGATACTGGTATGCTGTTGGTATTTCCACAACGTGCGGTGAACTTCGCCGCGAAATATTTTCGCGAATTTTATAAGACACATCCAGGGTCTTGGGTTTCGTGAAAATTGTGCTAGAATCGGCCGAAACTAACTTTGATCTTATGAATCGGATGTATGGGATACCGTGAAATCTAGATAAAGACCCTCAGGCGGGAGTACACAACGCGAAACTTTACCCCCTAATCTTGTTCCCATCCTGTTTTCTGAGTTACAAAATTCTGTTGTATGATCCGCGTTTGGTCGAAACTTTGGTCTAACAATAAGATCATCACCGAAATGTAACCGGAAGAAGAAAGCGTGATTAATCATCGAGGGTCAGCCCAACTCGAGAGATAACGAACCCTGCAAAGTTGTTTCAACAAAAGGACACGAAACTATATATCGGACTGTGTCTTGCGGTAGGAATAATAAAAAGTAGCTGGTCTGAGCTCAGATCGTGATCAGTGACCCAAAAAACCCAAATTTCATTCAAATCTGTTATCCATTATCCTGTAATTTTTCAAATTCAAATAATTCGGAAAATACTGAACCGATATTTGAGAAGTTAGAAAAAACGTTGGTACCGTTCGGAATCCCGTAACGGGTCAACGTTTGTTCTCGGAGCTGCTGTATAGCCGGAAGTTGAAAGAAATGCGGTTTCGGTGGTCGTGAAGGAATTTCGCGAAGTCGAAGTAGGTAGGGCAGGATACGCGGCCACGGTACTGACAGATTAAAGTTTTACGACTGAAGTTAAGGGTCGCGGTAGGGAGGTACCAACGATGGCGATGGCGATGGGAATCCGACGGGGTACCAAACTCTAACTTTACTCGTAAATTCGATATTCAAAACACCCTCCAACAATGGAGAACGACGAGAATGGCGAATTTGGTTGTTTAAATGACTATACCAGAGACACCGGACAAAACCCACAGCCAAAGACGATTTTGGGCGGAAACTGCTCTCTTCGTCTTCGAGAATCTTCGAGATCTAGAAAATTTTCAGTCCTTCTGAAAGGCGAGAAATTGTCATTTTCTCAACACATATAAATTCAATCAAAAATAAAATTCAAAATTGAACTTTTCTAAGGGACTGACTAGAGTTCCTCAGTTTCTGAACGCCCCGATGTCCTAGTTTTTTACCCTGAGCTTCCTTTGTGAAATATAACAGAATTTAACCGGAATAGAATAGAAAAAAACCACAAAGTCATTTACCTGATGGAATATGATGTGATGTTTGAAACAGTCGATCGGGATTTGCATCTCTATCAGCACCGCTTACAAAACCCTCGCAAACGCCGGATGCGGATGCAGGTGAGCCCAGTCTCGATTAATTAATACCCGAACGCGCCTCTAAATCATAACCGCGTATTTACCACACCAAAAATCGAAACATTTTCACATGGTTTTATATGTGTACACGACGATATAATTGAATTATTCGATAATGCAACCCCCGACGGCGTTCACACGCTCGGCTAAAACGCTAACCTCGACCCAAGAGTCCATTATCGTACAGGGAGCTTACCAATTGAACGGTACTTAGGTTTCGGTTAAGTACTCAGTAGCCCGAGCCTCTCTCTCTTTCCCTCTGTGTAGCTCGATTGAACCGATTTAATTCCACCGTTTCGGCATTATTGAGGGGGGGGGGGGGGAAACGCTGATTGTACAAAGCACGATATCAAGGAAGCTACAACTATCGATTGTTCGGTATAGTAAACTGAAATTCGTTGAAAAAAAAAATATATCTAGAATTGTAGAAGATATTCGACTTCAGGGTAGACATGACCCTTATTTCGAGCGTGTGAAATAAGGGTCATGTCTCCTCTTCACGAAGGAGACTCCGAAAACATGACTAACTATTCTAATTTTCTAGATTGTACACCGCAAGGTTCACCTTCGATCTTCGGGGGTTGAAATAACAAGAATCAGAGCACGAGAGGCGTATTTCTAATACCCTGGTATCTTTTACCAGGGAAGTGAAGCACATGCACAGTCATAGTAACCTACTATGACATTAAATATTTAGAGACTATAGATCGCAGGAAGGCACAGCCTTCCTTTCCTGGTCGTCCGTCAATAGAGAGTCACTATAATAGTCATAGAATGTCGGAGCGATGATCGATCCTGGTATACCAGTGTTTAGTAGTGGGATCCTATTTCTCCTTCGACCCAGAGAATAACTGCAGGAATTAGACTTTTTTCTTCTGTTTAGTGAGTTATTGGCACACGTGAAGCATCAGGGTTCGTCGCCCGAGTCCCTGGAGGTATCAGCGCAAGTAACAAAGTGGAACACAATTCCGTAGGATAGGATAGAACGGGATTGCATTCCGTGGTGCTAGGTAGATCGACGTCATCAGCCGAGCGGATAACATCGCGGTACTAGAATAGCAAATAGAGTCACGAATCGAATCAAGCTTTTTCCAGGCCGATTATACGATTAGTGTTCCATCAACGAGAACCGTATCTTCCCATGCGATCAGCTATTAGAATTACACTCTGCCTGGTGTGGAGATTTCAGAGGATGTCCGAGCCTAGCTCGAATTTTGAATTCGAAAAGAGTAGAGCTTGCGCAAAGCGATAACAAAACAGTACAAACTCTCGTCTTACTCGTATTAACAAAACCCCCAGAGCTTTCGCAGCATAGATTTGTTGATGGATTAACGGTTGAACCTTACAGCAACATTTTTGCGTGGTTTTGAAAAACAAAATCCTGTTATGAAAGCTCGCATGATAATGATGAAAAAAAAATTACGAATTGAAACTTATCGCAAGCTCTGCTTCTGTTTTTTCTGCAGACACTGGCAATTATTCTCCTCAAGGTAGTCACACGTCGTGAACCAACTTTTCTTCGTCGCCTTAACCGTTTGGTGTCAGCGGTGTGATCGAGACACGTCTGAAGTCGATGATCGATCAGTTCTGAGCTTGCGGGGAGACTGCGGACTCGGCTAATTATTGCGGGGTATTATGGGACCCCTTTGAAGAGGTGATCGGAGTGCCTTCCCACCCGTGTCAGACTCTCGCAGTACTATTCCGGATCCCCGACGGGGGGGGGGGGGGTAACGTTTACCCATCAATCATTCGAGTTTAGACTCGGACACGTAATTTCCTCCGCATGAATATATTCTCTCGAATCGGTCTCCGGCGATTGGCTCGTGCCCAGCTTCTCTGGTCCGATTGGTTCGACCTTATGATTTACGGGTACGGCTCCGGATCGGTAATACGATGTGATTGGTCGGTGTAGAAACGGAGGGAGAGGGACACCCGCAAACCGTTGAGTTACGCCGTGCGGACGGGAATCGCGGTAGAAAATTCAGCGCTGATTTTTCCTACATTTCTTCTTTTTTTTTTTCATTTGTTTCGCTCTCCCCCACCATAGTAGAAATTTCGTGGGGGCAATTTGTTAACAAAGCCACCACCGTCATCGGCTATCGGTGGATCAGCGGCACGCGAGTACCGAAACTCCAAATAGAGAGAGAAAAGAAGTCGATGGCGTGTGAACTCGGCCCTAATATCACGCTTAGAGTCGCGGTGAACTGGAGCCATTACCGTGTTACCCTGATTTTATACCATCAAGAACATAATTAGTCGTTTCACGTCCTCGTTCGAAGTGAGTTGGAGAGATGGGACGGGAATATCCGTGTGAATTAATAAAAACCTGATTGCATCTGACTGAAAGCTAATTTCATATTCGATGGGGGACAAAACGCGAGGCGTTAAACGTCCGCTGTCTCGTTCGTCTGGATAAACTGCGAATAATACACAACGTCGTTGCCCGAACACTCGAAACTTTTCATGGAACTTATCGAATCCGTCCAATTATCCCAATTTCAAATAAAATTACTCCAAGTTCTCTGTTTCCCAGAATTAATTAGGAGTCCGTTGAGTCTGTATTGCGTCTCTCAGTTCGAGTGGATAATCGACAATTTATTTAATACGCACTAATTCAACAATCAGGGTGCATTCGGAGTTTGGATTACAGAATGGAATTGGCCTGGTACCAAACCCCCGGTGCTTCTGACGTTCAAGCTTCACCTCATTGCCTGATAATTAATCAGTTAACAGGGTCGAACGAGCCCCGGAGTATTAATAATGGGAATGATGCTGAAAAATTGATGGAAGCTAGCCGAGAAACGGTTTTGGGACAATGATAAAAACAAAGAGACTGGAAAGGGATGAGCTAGTGTACGACAATGATACAAACTGAGGGCTTACACCGGTCGCGTTATTATTTATGGTCCAGGCTTTATACGACACGTAACGGTACGAGGTCGCCATTATAAACCAGAACATATCCGAGGCACGTGAAACTCGATGTAATTCGCAATCCTTTTCAAACCAAGAGCTAATCGTCAAAAATCATTACCTATATTTGACATAGAGAGAAGAAGAAGAAGAAAAATTGCGTGTAATAAAAGCTCCATTCGTAACGCGCCGATACAGCCAACCCCCAATTTTCCCCGCTGGTTTAGGGCTAATAAATTCCACGACCCTTTATTCGCAGTGTGAAAGTAGCTGGGGCTTCGTTTTATGGGCGGAATGACAGTAGCACAAATTTTTTAGCAGAGGATCGATGGCGCTGGTTTTTAGTTTCTTTACTCGATCGTGGATGGTCTCACTCTTATAAAGTTGACGGTCAGGTCAAAAAATCGAACGATGATTGAAATTTTTATCCATTTTCAAAGTCGTTACAGCAAATTTATGGCACCTTGCTCTTCTCTGAATCGACAATTAAAGGTCGTCGAGAGGTTACCGTTGAAATATAGAACCTTGGACGTGTGTAGATAGGAGCTACGTGGAGTAGAGACTGCAGAGAGGGTCTAACTCCGAAATGTCAGACCCGGTGGTAGTGGGAATTTATGCAAACGTCAACCGCTAGGACAGCCCAAGCTTAGTTTAATTGGATGCCTGAATTACCAGAAACAGGGCGCATAGTTCGTAAGACATTACCCTGGGAGGCCTGGGTGTGATCCCGGAAGACGAAAGCAGAATGTGGAGAATCGTATACGAACCCTTGCAATAGTTTAGGGGACGTTTGGGATTTTAGCTAGAGTTTGAGTTACCTCGTTTCGACGCTACATTTCGCCAGAATTACTAGAGACAGAATTTTTGAGCCCCTCTACTCACGGTTTTTTAAACTTCACTGCGGATCTCTGATCCGCCTCAATCCTCGTGGCTCGTTGATTAGTTGCCGCACACCACACCGTCCGAATTGACCGCTCGCGTGTCGTCGTAATTCAATTAGACGCCTCGAATGTACGACGCTTTAAACATCGATGGACTTGACGGTCACGGATCACACCATCATCCTCGATTATCATCATTCGCACACAGGGATTAAAGGGCTTTCAATATACGAGCGTATACAAAGATAAATTTTCGAAGCCATATATCTTTCGAACGGTTGATTATACGGAATAACTTATTGCACTGCTTTTGTGGGAAATTTCATAAGCTTTAAAATCGATGATTACCATTTTTAACTTAGGAACAACCGGAAGTGAGATATTGTCCAAATAACAAGAATACGTTACATACTTGCAACATGTAATGGCTCGAGCTCGTATATCTTTTGAACAGTTCATTCTGCACGAAAAGCTGTAATAGCCTTTTTAGTAGGAAATTTGGTGAGCTTCAAAATTGATATTAATCATTTTTCGACTAGGAACCACCGGAAGTGAGATATTTACCAAATAACGAGAATTTGTTACGTACTTGTAACATTTAATGAGAGCCTCGCTTTCAAGCTCGTATGTCTTCTGAACAGTTCATTCTGCACGAAACACTGTAATAACCTTTTTTATAGGAAATTAAGCGGGCTTCAAAGTTGATTTGGACTATTTTTTACTTAGGAACTACCGAAAGTGAGATATTGACCAAATAACAAGAATATGTTAGGTGCTTGTAACATTTGATGAAAAACCTGACTCTCGAACTCTTATATCCTTCGAACAGTTGATTCTGAAGGAAAAACTTTGATCATCTTTTTCGTAGTAAATCTTAAACGCTTCAAAATTGATTCACACCATTTTTGGACTAGGAACAACCGGAAGTGAGATAGTGACGAATAAACAAGAATATGTGACGTACTTGTAACATGAAATGAAACCCTGACTTTCAAGCTCTTATATCTTTCGAACAGTTGATTCTGCAAGAAAAACTGTAATCACCTTTTTTGTAGTAAATTTTATAAGCTTCAAAATTGATTCATACCGTTTTTGGACTAGGAGTGACCGGAAGTGAGATATTGGCAAATGAAAAATATCTAATTGACGAGCGCTAATAGATCGTAATGCGAGGGAGATATCTACTTGCCGAAAGCGAAATAGGGCTCCTTTGAAAATTATTGAGTTAATTGAACCGTACCACGTACCGTGGGGTGTGTGCCTGATAGGGGGATGACTGTGCGTGAATAAATCGTCAGGTCTCCACGCGGTTCGTAGCTTGGGTCTCGATATTGATCACCCCATGTGAAAGTACGCAACTGTTTGTCCAGGGTGCGACTGGGCCTCCCCGTATTCTGTACATTTGGAAACCCCCCTCCGTGACCCAAAAGCTTGCTGCATTATACAACAAGGGTGTTCCGAAGGTCTGGTATCCAGATCCTGAAACTTGGGGTAGTAAATGGCGTCGAGGATTTCCAGGATCCGGATTGTGGGTTTCTATTCGTGCCGTGTACTACCTGGCGGCTGAGAAATAGAGACAAATACTTTAGTTTTACGGTTGTCTTCGTGCGCGGGGAGAATACCGAGGGGTGAAATAAGGGCCGATTATTATATTGTATAAATATTTAACCAGCCTCGTCCCCGCGTTTATGAAGAAACACGGTGCCCCGCCCCTGCATTTTCCTCGTTTCGCAATTATTACACCGTACCAACGATATATTATCATTGCCAGAGATTTCGGGCTCCGTCGCCCGCGCCGTTTCCCCCGCACTTGTATATACTTATATATATACATATGTACAAAAGACGCTTGAGAGTCTAGACGGTTTTAGGGCGTCCCTCGCGACGCCCGCGGGCCTTCCGACCTTCGCAGAGGTGAAAGAAAATGAAAATTATTATTATATATTATAGCGTGGTAAACCTGCTTTGACAATTTTCTTATTTTTTTATTTTTTTTTTATGTCTTTTCTTTTTCTAAACTTTGCGTGTTAAAATCTCCACGGTTCTGCATACATTAAGGATGTATTGGCCGTACAATCTCAACCAAAAATGACTCTCGTCGGAAAATTGAGTACTTTATGATGAGATAAAAATCGGAAAAAAATCAACCGTGGTATAGATGATAAGAGTATCCATTTTGAATAATAATAATGCCCGAAAGTTATCAATAAATTGTTTAAACAAGATATTGTTGAACAAATTCTCTGGTGAGGTTATTTTTTTTCATCTCAAATAAATGCCCTAATTTTTATGAACACATATGCACTTTTTAAGAATTTTGTCACTATTTTTAAATTTCCGTTTTCGAAAATGTGTAAAGGCTGTATTTACGAAACTATAACTTCGGAATTGTAATCTACATCGTTTACACAAAAAGATATCCAAGATTCAGATGTTTTTTTTCCATTTTTCATAATTTGGAAATTTTCGAAAACGGAAATTTCAAAATAGTGACAAAATTCGTAAAAAATTCATGTGTATTCAGAAAAATTGAGGCATTCATTTGAGATGAAAAAAAATAACGTTACCAGAAAATTTGTTAAACAATGTTTTGTTTAAACAATTTATTGATAACTTTTGGGCATTATTATTATTCAAAGTTAATACCTTGATCGTCTTGATTGTGGTTGATTTTTTTCCGATTTTTAGCTTAACCCGAATTACCTAATATTGTCGACGTCAATCACTTTCGGTTGAGATTGTACGGCCAATACATCCTTAAATGGAAACACCATTTTTTTTCCTCAACATACGAATCGTTACTCAAATCTTCTTTACATTATTTAACACCGTAACTAGCAGATACAGTTTTTTTTTTTTTTTAATGAGAGCTGGATTTCCACAGACGATGCTAGATGGTGGGTTTAAGTCTAGGTACTGAATAACGACGTCACGGTATAGCGCGAAAAAGAGACTATTTCAAACGTCATAGAACTTTGAAAATTGAAAATATATTCAATGGTCATACTTGTAGCTTCGTGTAAACTCTTAAAAACTGAATGGTCAGTCTCATGAAGTCATGCTCACTCTTTGAAACAGGATTTTTGCTAGTTTTTTGTCACTTGAATGAATGTTTGAAAAAGTTATAACGAAAGAGGGACTATTCACTCACAGTGATTTCGATCATTCAAAAGTGATTTCTAGGTCTTTTTTCTTTTACGATTTCCAAGCGATTCTTTCTCTGATCTCAACTCATTCAAAATACAGCTGATTTCAGGAGCGAACAGCCTGGATTAAAGAGTGACACCAGTGACAGCGGTGTCCGGTTGACGTGAATGGACAGAAGACTCCTCTCAAATAAACACTGACGACAAGCCCCTCTTTCTGCTAACACACAATCGTTGAGGGCCCAGAGGGACGTGGGGGGCAGGAAATTCTGAGTTTCGATATTACTCTGAAAGTTTGATAATGGGTTAGCGTGCTGCATGTTGCTGGCGTGACTTCCGGCCTAGGCGGTGAACTCCGGAAGCCGATTGCAGCCCCTCCCGCTAATGTAAATGTCTTCGGAGCGAAGATATCACCCCAACCCTGGCGAATGATGCGAATCATCGTGCGTTGAATGAGGTTCGACCAAAAAGAGAAAAAAAAATCTAGTGGTATCCGATGTCGGAAGAACGAAATTTCTCGACGATGACCATGGAATTTGATACAGGAACCGTGCCTGGTTTGGTATTAACGTTAATAAATTTGAGTCGATTAACATTCAGTATTTCAGATCCGGCTCAGGCTTAGGCTTAGGCTTATTACTCGGTGCTTAATTAAATTCATTCAAGTCCCGAGCGCTTGAGTCCGATGTAACTAAAAGGATCCTCGCCAACAATTCGTTGACAGTATGGAAAAACGTGACATCTCAAATTGTGCTAGAAAAACATGACATCTCAGATTTTTAATGAAGAAGGTCGTATCTTCTACGCTGAAACATAGGACATACGACCCTTTTCGTCAATAATTTGAAATGTCTCGTTCTTGTGGCACAATTTGAGATGTCACGTTCTTCCATACTGCCGTCGAATTAGCCGGCGTGCATACGATGTATAGTACAGGTATTCTCTTCAAAATTTAGAGCGCGAACGCATAATTAGGCGGGGTTTTAATTACGTATGCGAAACCCCGACCGAACAGACTCGAACGTGCATCGTTAATGAGGCAAATGAAAGCCGACTGTGTCGACCTCCGCCTCAACCTCAACCTCAACCTCAACCTTCGCCACCGATCTGGTACTCGTCCAGCTGCGATAATGGGAAGCTAACGACACGTGTATCCGCGGTCTGCGGCCTGTGTCAACGCCAATTAAGAGCCGACGTTGAAATGACAGGTGACACTGTTCTGTTTCCTGGTGCTTGGCGAAAAGGTACTCTCGGTAATTCCCACGGTGTGGCGACACCTCGTCATACCCCTAATTATGGACAAACATGGATTCTGAGGTGTCAAAGGAGAGATTGGTGCCAGGATTGCAGCACGAGCCGACCAGGCGAGTGCTGTGTCGATTCTGAACTACTTGCTACTTTTTCAACTTCCAGTTTCTCTGGTTCCGAGAATTGAAAGTTGAGTTTTTACTGGATCTCCACGTTTTCAGGTCCAGAGAATCACATCAAATTTTTGTCCCCGCGATATATCGAGAACGAGGGTGCGGATTTTGATCGAATTGGGTTCAATCAACGCGGCTAATTTCAGAAAACACAATTAAAAAGACGATATTTTGACAGCGGATCAACGGTTTTGAATGAAATTTGGTACCACATAGTTTTTTAGGGTCGCTGATCACGAATCTGAAGTCAGATTTGCGAAATTCAAACTTGCGGATCCAATTTGCTGCGAAAAACACTAAAAACATTCTAAATCTCATGAAAATTGGTACTCGAAGGTTTTTTGAACCGCTGATCAAGAATCTGAGGCAAGATTTGAAAAATACAAAATTGTTTATGCTTGTTTATACTTCATTTCACAAAATCACGTGACTTGTATCCAGGAAGGATCAAATTGAATAGAAATAAAAGAAGAAAAAAAAGAAGAAAAATCCTATAGAATATTGAATTACTGATTGAATTATAGATTGAAACCATGATCGTTCCCCGAGAATCATCAATTCAAGCAATAAAAACCCTTCACTATATCGATTTCCCATCACTTTCCCCGATTTAGGAGACTCTATAACCTCGGCTGACATCCTAATAATGTCAGAAACCGTTTCGTTTACCTGAAATGACTTTCTTTTCTCTCCTCCACTTTCCACGTACTCGACGACGCGACGCACAGTAGAAAATCAGTTTTACAAGCAGTTTTTCGAAAAGTTTCATAAGAGCTCATCCCGAAGTCTGGTATCGTAGCGGCAGCCCCTCATCATAGTGAAGGGTATACAACAACAAAAAAAAGGACCCTAGTGATCGATGACGTCACGAAACACCCCCGTGTTCAGCCAATCTGCTTTTTTCCTCCAACATCCATGCCTTGCGGCGTTTCCTTTTTTTTTTTGTTATCATTCTTCGTTTTTGTCAGCATTTTTTCTCCTTCCCCACCCAGCGAATGCAGATCTTCAGTCCTAGTTGGAACCAATAACCCGTACTCTCTCGGAATTTTTCTTCTTCTCTTCAGAGTCAGCTCGCGGATTGTTTTATTGATTTTTCGATCGTTGGGGGAGGGAATGAAACGGGAGAGGGAGAAAAAAAAGAATGGAATATTCTTGTTATTATAGTAGTTATAGGCCGAGGGGACAACCCCTGGAACCTCGCTATAGCTACGGTATAAATTCAGCCACGCAATATTTGACACAGGTTTGATTCGTGCGGTATCATTTATCAAAGTTCACAGATTTCCCGGTTTTTTTTTTCGTTTCTCCACTCTATTTTTTTTTCACTCTCTCTCTCTCTTTCTCTCTTCTTTGTTGTTCGGAGATTTATGAGTATAGACGGGCCTATGCCAGCCAACCAAAAAAAAAAAAAAAAATATGAAGAGGGGAAAAAAATCACGATGAAATAATCGTTATATCGTGCGACAGTCGTGTGAGAATGTATTATAAATTTTTATCGAAGATAAGATTCCTCAAAATGGCGAAATTTTGGACTTTGAAGACTTTCAAAAGCTTCTTTTTCATTCGCTGCTTCATCCTCTCCTCCATTTAAGGTCACTCACATTAGTTCTTTCAATTCCCATTTCTATGTTATCAGGGAAAAGAAAAAGTTGAGCTTTCGGAATCTCGAGAATCAGTGACCGGATATTTTCGATTTCGGTCTCAATCGACGCACTTTTCGATCTTCGATACTTTTTAAACTAATTGAAAAACAATCATTTTTGAATAGTAAAAAAACGAAGGTTTTTAGGGTCATTGATAAAAAATTCTGAAAATGTACAGATCTCGACTAAAATTCGTATCCGAAAGTTTCTTGGGGATGCTGATAACGAATTTTCGTGAATTCTAATTTGACAATAACATTTTTTCAAGCCCTAAAAATGGGAAGTTCAACGATGAAATTCACCGATTAGAAATCCTAATACCGAAATGGATGTTGGAAAAGTGACAATTGTTGCGGTGAATAAAATGTTTTCCACTTCTCTCCGAGTCTGTGGGGTAGATAAAATTTTTCTATAAAATAGTGGGAGACACGCGATGAGCGAGACCGGAGGCAGACCAGCTCGGGAATTGATAAAATGTCACTAATAACATAAACCAGAGAATGAAAAGACCGACGAGAGTCCATTTTCCAGATACTTGAGCCTGCACCACGAGGGGCTCCGAGGCTTTGATCGATTTTCTAGATTATTTGAGCGGCGTTGCGGTATCAGAAGCTCGATGGGTGTAAAGGAAAGGTAGAAGCGTAAAATAAGCAGGTAAAATATAAAGTAGAGAAGAGATAAACGAACCGGAACTTGACTAACGCGCTTTGAACTCAACGGGGAATATAAAACTAATTTGTTAAACAAAAGCGACTCCCCCCCTCCTTCTCTAAGCTTTGTTTGACAGACAATCATTTCAGCAACTTTCCCCCTGATATTTGCAAGCCTCGCACTGTAACTCTCATTTTCTAATTCTCTTTCCCTCCTCAAAGTTGAGAAGGTAAAAAAGAAGAATAAGAAAAAAAAGCGCGAATAAAAAATGAGGAAAAAACGTTCAGTCCGCACAATGAGCTGCTAAACTCTCGAGACAAAGAAACTGCAGATTCCGAGAGTAAAATTTAAATTTTAAAACTCCCCTTCCTGGAATTGTGTGTTCCGGAATTTTTTGTGGATGGTGGAACAAAAAGAAACACGTGAAAAAATCTTACACTCGGTATCGAGTGAAGTTGCGTAAACTCTTCGGCGAGTTGAGTAAACGAAAGAATCGAAAGTAAATGAAAGCACAAACCGCAAGGCGGCCTACAGCCACGGTCTGAATCCGGTTTGTAGACGTTGCGTTAAAACTTTAGGGAAAGTTCGTGGGAGCCTCCGGGTGCGTTTTTTGACGAGACGTTCGAATGAACGAGTGCATGAATCCGCGATATTCGATAGACGCTACGATACCGGATGGGGTCGTGACGAGGAACCGGGCAATTAAACACGTTCACACGTAACGATCCCGTACGCGGGCGTCAAGTGGAAAAGGCGCGAGTAAGCGATAGGCGAGGCAAGAGGGTGTGTTACAAGTACTTAATTAATTTCTGCCAACTCCAATAAAACCCGCATGCATGAATTCATAATTATGCAAAATTCGCCCCGCAGCCGTGCGTCGACGTTACGTTGCCCCGCGGTCCGTGTGAGACTGTGACGCGAAACGCGCGAGGTCAAAATCTCCACGAATTCAATAGTGAAGAGACAAAAAAAAACTCATCGAGTGACCTTAGAGCCCTTATATCTTTCGAAGGGTCGATTCTACCGTCAAAACCGACTAATACTTTTCCGTGGCAAATTTCATGGGCTTCAAAATTGGATTGGACCATTTTTCACCTAGGAGGAACCGGAAGGGAGATATTTCAGAAAATACCGTCGCTTTGTTACGTTCTGAGTTTCAAGCTCATATAACTGTCGAACAGTTGATTCTACGGGAAACATTGTGATTGCCTCTTTTGTAGAGAATTTTATAAGCTTCAGAATCATTCCAGACCATTTTTCACCTAGAGGTGAGCTGAACTGAGTTATAGAGGAAAAAAGAGTGTGTTGTATACTCATTTTGGGGTTTAGACCGTCGAAATTGTTGCAAGTGCCATTTTTTTTCATAGTAGCTTAAACACGGTGTCAAAGGTCAGACAAATTTTGTGACACGTCCTTATTTCTCAAGGTCTAATGTGCTTTTTTGAACTTGCAATTTCAGATCGAATTTCTGGAAGACAAAAATCACTCAAAAATTAACAAAATCGTGATTTTACATTCAATTGAAAAGACTTAATAATTCTACAATAATTTCCGAGGATTACCGAAAAATACCGCAAGTGCTCAAATTTCACGATCTGTATCGACGTTATCGAAAAAATTATTGAATAATAACTGAAAAACAATTTTTTTTCTTCGATTTCTGAATAAATACAACTGCGATACAAATTTTATTCTATGAATGAGAATATCTCAAAAAAGATTAGTCAGATAAATTCAAGACACTTCTATCAAGCTCCTAAAATTGAAAAAAAAAATAGTGATGATAATAATGGCAGGAAATGAGGGTAAGGATCGTTACATCGTTACATCGTTACAATCCTTGGGGTTAAAGAACAAAGAATAAAAATTATTAGTCCCAACTTAATCCGAATTCGTAATAAAATTGAGGGTCATTTCCTTTACGTGGATTAAGTTCATGTACGTCTGCATCGCAGTAGTTATTCTACATTGATGAATACATACCTGAACCCGTGTAGTTATACCCGGCATAAAATCGTCGCGCGCCGCCCGTCGATATAAACTTTGTATATAGGTATGTATATACTCTCAAGCTGCGTGGCACGTGTCAGAAAGTTATTGATCGGAATTGGAATGGGAATTGGAATGGGAATGGGTTAGGTTAGCGGTGTCGAGCGTTGTAAACATCTGGCCACCAAAGTTCATCCAAAGAAACTAAGAAGCAAAGAGAAAATAGAAATTCAAAAAAAAAATTGCTCCAAAAGTTAAATTTCGTCTCCCTAAAAAAAAAAAAAAAAAATACTACAGAAGAAGAAATAGAAAAAAAAACGTGAAAACGTAGAGTTTTTATCCCATTGTACAAAGAGACATGAGACATAAAAAAAAAAAAATTAAAAAACCGGGTCGTCGAGGGTGAAGGGAAGAGACGAAACGCGAAACTACACGATGTAGCACAAGGAGAATGAGAAGAGCATAGACTTTTATTTCTGCATCGCGGTGGTGCTTTGCAGGTAGGCAGCAGGCATCTCTTTGCGGTTCTCAAGTGTCTGGTAAGGGGGTGCGAACCAACTACACCGCGGCGTGCTCGCGAGTGTTTCTCAAGGTGGTTAGAAGAAAGTGGAAACGAACAAGAGAAAAAAAAAATGAAAAATAGAACGACGTAGAGTCAAAAGAAGAAAAAAGAAGAAGAAGAAAAAACAGTGGGGAGAAAAATTAAAAGAAGAGATGATTCCGCGACTTTGTTCCCAGCATCGGTTGGATCGCGTGGAAACGGGCAGGTGAACTTGATCACCGAGTTACCGTAGCGATAAATAATGCCGTTGATTAATTACACGGAGCTGTCAGTCCTTCGTTTTTTGTTTTATTTTGGTTATGTTACGCGAAGATCGAGGAGGAATTCTCAACCCCCCGCGACTCAGATCAAAGGGACAACTATTATTCATCCCCCTGGTAGGTACTTTTCGGTACCGGACCCGAGGGATTTGCTCATATCGATCAGCCTTCCCGAGGTTACAGGATATTCTGAACTGCGAAAAGAATTTTTCAGATTCAAGACTCAGGGAGAGGGATCATTGCGAGATCAGGATGCGAGCTTTTTTACGACTCTGAGGGGATGCATGCGCTCCGAAATGGCAAAAAATAAGGGCAAAACTGACAGAAGACTTTAGAATTGTTTTCACACGATTTCAGGAACAAATATCTCTTTGAAAAAAAATCTACCAGTGGCTTTTTCGAAGTGAACGAGAACAGCTTTTTGATCCTATCAAAATTTTACCGGATATTCATAATTTTCTGGAATAAAATATCGTTTTTCTTTTTCATACGTTACTCGTAAATCGTTTGATAAACATTCTAAAGTATTACTTTTTTCTTGAGTTTTTATACACTAAATCTGAAACTAAAAATATTTAAAATTGGTAGAATTGTTAATGGTAATTTCACTGTAAATTTGAATAACTTCAACAATTCTGAACATTTCGAGCTGGAATTTGTGGTGGCCACCTAAATGAGTGTTCTAAACGATGTTTCACCTCAGATTTTCAAAGTCTTGTATTTTTGTTCAATTTGGAGTATCAAGGAGCTTGAATTACTTTTTTTTCGAAAATTCAATACTCAATATAACTTTTATATAATTCCCAATATTTTTAGCTAAAATTTGTTGTAGCTCACAATCAGTTTTTGTTTTTTAATTAGGACAAAATCATTTTAAGCGATTCGCTGGTGGCTCCATGGGCAATATTTCGAAAAATACGGTGTCTTGCTTGATAAGATCCTTGAAAGAAAACGAGAAGAAGAAGTAGAAAAGAAATGGAAATAATAATAATAATCTTATGCGATGGTAAACATCGTTATAACCTTCGTCTGCGACATGAGAAAAGCTCGCTTCCAGCTGTGCACATAAAAACCTAACGATATGTTCATCCCACGTATTTTAGGATTGACAGATATGTTTTCGAGAAAACAGGGTCAAAAGTGACGCGAATGGGTATCCCGCGAAATCTGGAACGAACATACGTGACAAATCCCTAAAAACTTTTTCGATTGGTTTCGCGAAGCTCTAGTATAGCAGAAACGAAAAAGTATAAAACACAGAAAAAAAAGAAAAAAAAAAAAAACACCAGTATCGTCCTTTTGCAAAACTCTCGACAACTCTTAACTGCTGCAGAGAAATAGTACTCTCCATCCCGAATACAGGACTGCAGACTGCCATCGGTCCATAGAAAGCTTTTATCAAAACAACCGTCCCCCCGACCACCGTCAGTATCTGGCTGCAGAAACTCCGTGCATTGTCTACTCCAGGATGAACCCGGAATCTCCCCTTTCTCATCGCCATGCAGTGCAGGAACTTGGGACACGAAGGATTTCTTGTACTGATCCAAACTTGTTTCCATACTCCAAAAAAAAATTTTTTTCCGCACGCCGTGCGTAAAGTTCGATTTTACGTGTAATCGGACTTTACGTGCGTTTGTGATGAAAAATTTTGTTCGAAATATACTATTTCCCGTCCCTGCGCCTCTGTGGTGGATAAAAAATCATCATCGGAACCGATATTGGATGATAGTGAAATAGATTTATCGGCAAAGCTTTATTTTTATCTGATCTTAGAATCTGATCCCTGAGAGGGAAAAGGCTTGAAAGAATTTGGGAAAGTAGGATTCTCGAGATAAGGATAAAACAGATTTCCCAAACCGTCGATATATACGATAATATATTTGGTTGTATCTATCGGGAATAGATTTATTGTCCATATCCTTACACTTTCGAAGTAATAAAAAATGTAAATTCAGCAATGCACTCTATCCCACCATTCAGGCAAATACTAAGAGAAATGTGATACACTGTGTATCTTTCTTCTTCTTCTTCTTCTTCTTCTTCTACTTTACGATCTTTGCACAGGCATTTTTTTTTTTTTGTTTTTTTTTTTGTTTTTTACAAGTAACATCAAAAGTACGCAGGATGTGGAACAATGCTGTCAAAGTTTATGTCTAAGAGATAAATTCAAGTACCTAACCCCGGTCTGTTTGCCTCTGTGGTACATTCCTCGAGGGATTTGAATATATATATGGTTAAGAAAGACATTTCGAAATCAGATTCACTATTCACAGATATGATATTGAATTTTGTTTCCTTGTCAGTTACTAAGAAAACGATATTGAACATTATTTCGTTGACGTCACTATTCAGTCAAATTCACAATGAAATTGTGAGTTCTGTGATATTGTTTCATCGCTGCAGTCCAGAAAGAGGGAATTACTGTTACTTTAAATAAAAACAAAACAAAAAAAAAATGAAAATGGAAAAAGTCCTTTTCGTTAGAGCGTGAGCTTAATAAAACGTCAACAGACTAGCTACGAAATAAATGTGACATTTTTTTATTTTTTTTTGTACGTTTCTGCTGAGAATTTCTTTTCCTCTTCCATTTTCTCCCCCTACTTCATCCCTGAACCCTCCACCCTCGTCCATCTCAGTTTTCGAGCAGTCCAAGGGGGTGAGTAACGGCGTAGGGCCGGGTGTCGCGTCGAGTCGAGTCGGAGGACGGAGGGTGGCAGCAAGGGCGTGGGTTGGCTTAATCAGCTTATTTGGCAGCATTTTAATTTCGTGATATACGACTGACGTTTGCTGACGCCAGTCTCTGCAAATGACCGCTCGTATATAACCGGAGAATTTATCGCTCGAGGTTGAAAAAATGAAAGTAGAAAAAAAAATTTCATGTTTCTTTTCCATAGATGCGGTGAAAAAACGATGAGAAGGGGAGAAAAGAGCTCCTTGGGTCGCCGGTGTGCAAAAATATCCCATTATAAGACTACCCTCAGGGGAAAGGAATGGAGGAAATAGAAGACCACAGTTTTCTTCTTCTTCTTCTTCTTCTATTGGTTTCTATTTTTTATTTTATTCTTTTTAACACCGAAAAATTGCGAGAGGTAGACTTTTGTTTTTTGTATCGTACTCCTTTTGTTTCGCCAAATTCTTCAACGTCACAAAGCCCCGGGCTTCATCGCAGGGCTCGAGACTCTGCGTCTGTCTCCCCAGAGCGATTGAGCCAAAAAGCTGAGGGTAACTTAATTCAAAGTAAGAATAAAGCCGACTTTCAACCCTTCTTGCTGCTAGTGCCCACTATAGAATGAAAGATAGGAACTACTTCTTGGTACTTTATTTCATCATTATTATTATTATTTTCTCTGTGACGTTTACCTACCAGCTACAGCTTCAAAGAATATAATATTATGACAAGACTGAATGGAGTGAAGGGGGTGCAGTAATGATTAGGTTCCACGTCTATGAGACCCTTTATTCGTAATACGGAACTCATGTAACAGGGTCTTTCCAATTTACTGGAATTTTTTTCTATGAGAAGTCCTCGTCCTTTTACAACGGGGTTGGTTTCCCGAAATGGAATGAAAAGTCGGACAACCCTCAAAGCAAGACTTCGAGGAAAGGTTCTATAGGAAGGTGAGAATGGCCAGGGATTTTAGTTCAAAGAAATGAAACCACCCTATGTGCACCGGACTCAGACCGGGGTGTATAATGCCGGTGAAATAATGCTCGGGGAAACTCGTGAAAGGGTACAAATTGCCATCGCCTCATCCCCCGCGTCTACCCCGCCGTCACGTTTTATACGGACACCGATTAAAGCACTAATTGCGAAAAGAGGAGTCAAAAAACAGAGGGAAAAATATACACGAAATTATTTTTGAGAGAGACACGGGACACGGAATCGAGTATTGGAGTTTTTTTTTTTTTTTTTGTAACTCAGAAAAAATGGAAATTAGGATCTTGTATTTTATGTGCTTAAAGCTTCTCAATGATATTTTTTCAAGACCCCAAGTCTGTGAAAAAAATGGAAAACCCCATCTTCACCCTTTTTATTGTGGTTTTTGAGCTTTTTTATGGAAACTAATCATTTGAAACTGTCCCCAATTTGATGTCGAGGTTTTTTCTATCGATCCAGAGACCGACTAGGTCGATATTTCGTCTTCGAAATAGCCCT
This sequence comes from Euura lappo, assembly GCA_018257835.1. Classification (NCBI taxonomy): domain Eukaryota; kingdom Metazoa; phylum Arthropoda; class Insecta; order Hymenoptera; family Tenthredinidae; genus Euura; species Euura lappo. Next base: position 105,934 of record JAEUYN010001839.1, read on the forward strand.
TGAAAAGGAAAAGGAAATATTGACTCACGCGACTTCAGAATATCGACATCAATTATTTTCTTTCCCAAACTCGATATCCGTTTGCTGTATGGTTGTAAAAAGGTGCAATTCGTTGTAGTATAGATTTTTATTGAAGTACAGACCTTCGTAGAAGGAGCCAAATCGAAGTACTTGCCTCGAGCTCCGGTGCGACGCGCGATGCTATACATGCAATTTTATCAAATGTTTTCTTCACTGCATCTCCTCCACTTTTCCATCAGATAAAAGCGTTTTCACCCGCGAACGGCTACCAACTGCACTTTGTACAACTTTGAGAAAACGAAAATAAATTTCTCTCGATCAAGTTTCGCAACTGCATGAGCTTTTTTTTCATCCACACCAAACGATTTCACAAACGATTTCTGTACCTACACATCGAAATGAAACAAAAACTTCTCAAACGAACAAAAATACTCAATTTCTTTCCAAAATACCCTTCGATGGTTGAGAATGAAGACGTTATAGAAGTGGGTCAAGGAATAGCCGGAAAAGAAAAATCGACAAGAAACTCTAACTACCAGCGTTTCTGACTTTTCGAGTGTTGGACTGACAGGCCATTGTGCCAGAGCTCGTTTAGTCAGCACCACCCACCGTGTGTATCTAATTGTAATTAGTTGGTCTTGACTTCGGGTTAAGATGCCCGGTTTATTCTGGTAGCAAACAGCCTCCGATTCTGTTGTCTCGTGCCTGCGGAGCGGTCTAATAATCGATTGGGGGCGAGAGGATGAGTTTGTTTATTCAGTCTCTGTCTCTTGTTCTTTTTCGGTCTCTTATTTTGACTTTTAATTTGCCAATTAAAATGATACCCGCCGTAGGCAGTGATCGACGACGTCGTTGAATAAAGATAAAAATTCCATTAAGATACCGAAGGGAAATAAGGAAATAAAGGGACTACCTAAATGAAACCGAACCAATTTAAGAGTCTCGAGGAGAATTGAAAAAAGAAACAATTTACATTCGCTCAACGTCGACGGTTCGGACGACGTTCGGATCCCTTCGCTATTCATCCATTAATCAAAATGACAAAATTCCAAGACTCCCTTCAACGAATTTATGCGAATCTCACAGCTAATTTTTAGTCCTCTGTCTCGTACCGTTTTTTTTTCAGTCGTATTATCTGGGTATCTTGATTCCCTTTCAATGATTTCTATCATTCTGAACGTAACTGATGATTTTTTTTTTTACAGTCTTATTGTGAAAACTGTTCAATAACTGCGACACTTTCACTGGGCTCGAAATTAGAAAAAAAAGAGGAATATTTCACCTGTTTCGTAAATTTGTCAAATATCCTGGGAGCTTAAAGCTCGATTCATTCACGTGTCAGATTTTTGTCTCGATGATTGAAAAGTAGATTTTCTTTCACTGCAGGGTGAAAATGAGGAAAAAACAGGAGGAGCATAATTCGTCCAGACTTAGGTAGTGCGGGATGATGAGATTGTGATTATCGCTGACGAAGCTGAAGGCTGTGCTATGCCGGGTCGGGCGTTAATCCAACGACTCGCAACTCGTTAAAAATAAATTTACGCTAGTTACCTGTCACTGAAACGTGGAGCGAGTGTTTAATTGCTAATTGCTCGATCGATGAGTCGTTTACGAGTAGCCACCCGAGCCGCGGAGCACCTTTCTGGATTCCCTCCCGGTACTGCTCCTGGGATCCCGGCTCGTATATCTCCTACCTGGAACAGTGGTTCGCCCTGCAGTGCCTGCTCTAATTGTCAGAGTAAAATTTAGAGCGGCATTAGTTACAAAATAAGAGAATTGAAATAAAACAAAAAAAAAACAAAATAAAAAAATAGTCTTCTACGTTCTTTTTTCCCTCCATCCACCCCACCGGGATAACCGAATACCGTAATTTGCAGAAATTAAACTACGATTAACACACAACACGTTGCGCATCTGGCACACCGTTCCCAGGGCTTGATTACGAAAATGTAAATTCTGCCGTTTAATCATTTTCGATTGTCGGTATTTAATTGACATCCGAAAAAAGCTCACGGCTTCCAAACTAGCCGAATAAAAATCGACTTTACCGATCAAAAACTTCGAGGACCTTTTGATTTTGAAAAATCCTCTTCAAAAGAATTCTAAAAGTATGAAAAATCACTTTTCACAGCTTAAACATTTGTATCTTAAATTTCAAATCGTATGTAACCCCTCAAAAACCCAAAAACTATGAAATATACGAAGTTTTGAGTCAGGTTCCAACAGACGACGCTAGATGGCGGTTCAGATCGTGTACCGAATCGTGACGTGACAGCGTGGCGCGAAAATTCAAACTTCAAATCGACAAAATACTCCATTCAAGCGATAAAAAGGTGTTTAATATAGTTTTAGTAGTTATTCTTCACCCAAATTAGTGTTTAATTGCCATCCGAAAAAAGCTCACGGCTTCCAAACTAGCCGAATAAAAATCGAGTTTACCGATCAAAAACTTCGAGTACCTTTTGATTTTGAAAAATCCTCTTCAAAAGAATTCTAAAAGTATGAAAAATCACTTTTCGCAGCTTAAACATTTGTATCTTCAATTTCAAATCGTATGTAACCCCTCAAAAACCCAAAAACTATGAAATATACGAAGTTTTGAGTCAGGTTCCAACAGACGACGCTAGATGGCGGTTCAGATCGTGTACCGAATCGTGACGTGACAGCGTGGCGCGAAAATTCAAACTTCAAATCGACAAAATACTCCATTCAAGCGATAAAAAGGTGTTTAATATAGTTTTAGTAGTTATTCTTCACCCAAATTAGTGTTTAATTGCCATCCGAAAAAGCTCACGGCTTCCAAACTAGCCGAATAAAAATCAGATTTACCGATCAAAAACTTCGAGTACCTTTTGATTTTGAAAAATCCTCTTCAAAAGAATTCTAAAGTATGAAAAATCACTTTTCGCAGCTTAAACATTTGTGTCTTCAATTTCAAATCGTATGTAACCCCTTAAAAACCCAAAAACTATGAAATATACGAAGTTTTGAGTCAGGTTCCAACAGACGACGCTAGATGGCGGTTCAGATCGTGTACCGAATCGTGACGTCACAGCGTGGCGCGAAAATTCAAACTTTAAATCGACAAAATACTCCATTCAAGCGATAAAAAGGTGTTTAATATAGTTTTAGTAGTTATTCTTTACCCAAATTAGTGTTTAATTGCCATCCGAAAAAAAGCTCACGGCTTCAAACTAGCCGAATAAAAATCGAGTTTACCGATCAAAAACTTCGAGTACCTTTTGATTTTGAAAAATCCTCTTCAAAAGAATTCTAAAAGTATGAAAAATCACTTTTCGCAGCTTAAACATTTGTATCTTCAATTTCAAATCGTATGTAACCCCTCAAAAACCCAAAAACTATGAAATATACGAAGTTTTGAGTCAGGTTCCAACAGACGACGCTAGATGGCGGTTCAGATCGTGTACCGAATCGTGACGTGACAGCGTGGCGCGAAAATTCAAACTTCAAATCGACAAAATACTCCATTCAAGCGATAAAAAGGTGTTTAATATAGTTTTAGTAGTTATTCTTCACCCAAATTAGTGTTTAATTGCCATCCGAAAAAAGCTCACGGCTTCCAAACTAGCCGAATAAAAATCGAGTTTACCGATCAAAAACTTCGAGTACCTTTTGATTTTGAAAAATCCTCTTCAAAAGAATTCTAAAAGTATGAAAAATCACTTTTCGCAGCTTAAACATTTGTATCTTCAATTTCAAATCGTATGTAACCCCTCAAAAACCCAAAAACTATGAAATATACGAAGTTTTGAGTCAGGTTCCAACAGACGACGCTAGATGGCGGTTCAGATCGTGTACCGAATCGTGACGTGACAGCGTGGCGCGAAAATTCAAACTTCAAATCGACAAAATACTCCATTCAAGCGATAAAAAGGTGTTTAATACCGGTTTAGTAGTTATTCTTCACCCAAATTAGTGTTTAGTTACAACTAAATATAGGAATCGTGGTTTTGATAAATTGGTGTGATTAAGGGATGGTTGTAGTTAGATTAGACCGAGGTACGATAAAAGTATGGGTAATGAAAGGAGGAGAAATTGTAAGAAACAAAGTATCGAGACTGATTGTACAATTTTTCCCTTTAATCTGTCACTTCCTGAGCCAGTATCCCGTCTCGTCTCGGTCCTCGAGGTTCGTCCGTGGCTTTTCGCGTTTCTGCATGAACCCTCGAGCGGCGTCGACCCCTCGACTCTCGTCTCCCGTCCCACAATTTTCAGACCTTTGATTATAAGCGTGGAACGGAGAAACGGGGTAAACCTCGCGGCACGGTACCCAGCATTGAAAAGATTTAATTGTAAGAAATTCTCAACGTATATGTATAGCGAGCAGAGTCGCGGCTTCGTCTGTTCTTTAATCCATTTATTACACGCCGCAGCATCCTTCGAACAAACCGTATACCCGACACCCTCGATTAAATCTCCTCTTTTTTTTCTTCCCCTCGAACATTAACTCGGGTGATAAATTACGACGAGGAAACGATAACAAAATTAAACATCTTTGATACCGCCGAGATATAAAATAGTGACGATTCAAATGTGACGTCACGGCCAATCAGGAAGCGTTACGCCCAATTTTGACAAATTCTATTCAAATATTCGAGGATTAGAGAATCGTTCTAACTACAAATTGTACGATAAAATTTATTTTTCTTCCTCCTCCTTTTTCGCATCCGCGTAGCCCAGGGGTGCGGAAATATTTTTCCGTGATAAAACGGGTTTAATTCAGAAGCGTAACGCGAGCTGACGGAAAAATAAGCGTGCCTCGCGACTTATAGGCCGTATGGTTTAATGGCATGCGAGCCGGCGAAACAAGTGTTTTATTTGATAAACGACAGTTCTGGAATGGTGGAGCGTGTTTCTTATACTCCTCGTGTACAGCCGCTAACTCAGAAGGCTAACTTAAAGCCATTTTGATATGGTCTGGAATTCAGACGCAGCTACGCGGTCAATCTTGACGTTAATAAATACACGACAGAAGCCAGAAGCTACGAGATCCTAAACGCGAGTAATTTTTTTTCCTGCTGTTTCACAGAAGAAACTTGTGATAAAAACCGTACGATTTGAAAATTTACATTTTATAAAAAATAAACTGGAGGAATGAACCGCGATTTAACTTCAGAAATTCTAAAACAATTTCAATTATCACCCAGACAGAAAAACTTGAAAAAATCTGCGAGGAGGGTGCATAAAAAATTTGATATCAGTCGAGATTTCAAAGGAAAAATTCAATTCGTTTCGCTTTAAGAAGAAACATCCTGAAATCGACGTCCTGAAAACCCTTTTTTTCAAGAGCGTGTAACTCTGTGACTGGTGAAACTTTTTTATGAATTCAAAAGCGAAAAGAAAAGTTAATTTTTCTAGTTTTTATCCAGATAAATTTACCTCATCTTCATCGTTTCGAGACGTTTCTCAAAGTCAAGGTGAAGTGTTTCGACTCAGTGACGGAAGTCTTTTAGTACTTCTTCTTTCTTCTTCTGACGTTCTTTCATATTTTTTTTTCTTCCCAATTTTTCACGATTTCCGCTTCTCGCGGTTCAGTTCCTTCCGTTTTTCCACCTTCTAGTTCGTTTCGGGTTTTATCCGTCTCTCCATCATCGTTTCCCCGATACGGGTAGGTCCGCATTCCCCTGGCAATCCTAGCTCCGCGTTTGCTCTTTTGTTTCGAATTTACATTATAACCAGGGTTTCCGCACGGTAACCCCACGGAATTCACCCCCAGATTATTCCCCGCGCGCTAATGCCGCGGAAAATGATCAAATATATCGCTACTGAATATCGACATCCGATCATTTCAATGCGGTAATATTCTATAATGAAAAAAAAGAGGAACAATTTCTTTTTTTTTTCATACCGATTGTGCGATTTGTTCTTCAATTGTGACGAAACTTTGAAACGAAGAAATATAGGAAATGAAAATCCAAATATTGAAGAATGATATCAAAGAAAAAGGTTTCTAACCAGGGTGTCTACTCAAGCAAGGATCTAAAATTACCTGAGTATTCCAGGATATTCCAGGCTATTTTTTTCTATTTTTCCAGGTGTGTCGAGATACGATTTTTATTATTATTTCGCAAAATATACTAGATTTTTTTTCTTTTTTATTGCAATTCAATCCGGGTTTTGAATTTGCATAATTTTTTTTCCAATTGATCACTTTCAGAAAAATTCCCTGAGTGAACTCAATATTCCCTGAGAATTCCAGGACTTCCAGATTTTTCAAGGATGTAGACACCCTGCTAACTGAAAAATTCTTTTTTTTTTTCGACAACAATCTTAGTTTTGGAACAGGGACCCGATTTCTGACTCGCTTGAGGTACTCCTTCGCTTCACAGTCCAGTCAAATTAGATCAAAATATATAAATGTTGATTAGTTATTATCAGTAAACCTTGTAGAAAAGTACTATTGGATGTCCGAATTTATCATTGAAATCCCATAGTTTTCAAAAGTAGTCAATAATAAATTCGGACATCCAACAGTACTTTTCTACAAGGGCGCGAAGCTGCTGGAATTTAGTTTTTCCATCATATCTCGGCAACTGTTGATCCTATCGTCACGGAGGTTATTATAAAAAATGAAGCTCACTAAATTCTCTACAACAAAGGTTCGGTGAATTTTTCTCGTATATTCGATGGTTTCAGTTTTAATATTGGGTTAATGATTTCGTTTCTTTGCCTTTTTTCTAGAAAATCGTAGGTATTCATCGGGTCTGATACATGGAACGATAATTGCGGGGGTTGGACTCTGGTCGGGCGTTAAATACCACCCATTCATTTCATCCGTATATCCGCATGGGTAATTCTAACCCGGTTGGTAAATCCATTGAACGAGAATAAAAAAAAAAAAAAAAATGTATACCGCAGGTCAGTGAGCAGGAGCCGATTGTTGACCGAAAGATTTCCGTGATTTGAATAAATACGCGTGTATAGGTATACCGGAATTGTTTCACACAGAACAGAGAGAAAAACGAAAAAGGACCAAAAAAAAAAAAAAAATGATGAAGAACCCGAAATTATTCTAGAATACCGTCGACTGCACAATTCTCGGATCCGTTACGTCATGCCGAAAACTTTTGTTTCCTTCATTTTCGCCTCGCGCCGTTGCAGCCCCAATTTTTTCCACTTTTTTTCCCTCAAAATGAGGAAGAAAAAAAAATCGAAACAAAGGAACAGAGGTTCGACCATCGTCTACACCTCGAGGATTTCAATAAAAGCCAAAAATTTCCGTTCAAATTCATTTCAAATTCCCTCAGAAAGTTTTGGACCTCGTTTTGGACTGACTCAACCCTTATTTCGAGGGATCGGAATGAATCCCTTCAGTTCCGGTCGTTGAGTCGGGTAGAATCGTCTTCGATATGAGTGAGCTGACGCGAATCTAGCTACCTATCCGCAATTCGGTACCGGAGCTCGAACCCGACGTCGGGTCGGACTGCGTCGACCAGAGTCAACACACCGCGGCCCGCATGGCATGGGACCAAAACTATCAAGCTAGTCTATATTATCTCTATTCCACTGCGGAACTGGGACGGAATTAAACAAACAGGAAAAGTCAGGGAACGTTGGGTGAAATGAAAAAGAGAGAAAAAAAAAATAATAAGGAAAGAACTTCATGCCGATCTCGGAATCTCTGCAGAAAAAAATATTAGTGACACAAAAAAAGGGATTGAAAAGCGAAAAAAAAATTACTTAGCGATCCTAGACGTTCTTTGGAGACAGAAAAAAAATTGGGGAGAATTTTGTTGTTCAAATAATTTGAAAAGTGCTGAATCAAACAAATCCAGAATCTAACTGATCCTAGTTCTGGAAAAATGGCGTCGATTGGTAGCAAAATCATAAAAATCGGGTCATTCGGTTTCGAGATATTATCATTGAGAAAAAAAAAATTCGTGACTCAGTGATCAAATCAGAGAAACGAGAAGCTCAAAAAAGGGCAAAGTATGCTTTTCAATTATTTTTGTTCCACCAACTACAGGACTAGCAAGAAAACGACTAGGAACTCGTTTCTAATAATTATTCGTTGCTTTCAGATGATCATTTCCTATTTTCCAAAAAAAAAAACAGACTGACTCCGAAATTAAAGAAAACCGGGTTATTTTGAATCAGCGTTTTTTTTTTCTTTCTGTTTTTTTGTCAACCAAGAATATTTCCCCGTTGGAAAACCGGGAAAAGTCAGGGAATCTCGAAAATAGTGCTGGAATTTATCACTTGAGAACGATTTAGCAAATTTCATCTAGAATATGGTGTATATTTCGTGTGTATCGATGATAATTTGAAAATGGATTTACTTTCCTTGTCAACTTTGTCAGTATTTGTGGGTCGACAAGGTGCGTTCAGCCATTGGAAATTAGCTGGAAAAATCTCATTCAGCGACTGGAAAACCTGGAAAAGTCAGGGAATCTTGTGCTTCAAAAAGCGTACCAACCCTGGTAAATACCCGCATTTACGTAGGAAACTTGACAAAGCTCCGCTGCAGAGATCGTCGCGCAATGTTGTTGCAGGGTAAACACGAGTGGACTAACGATGATAGTAAAATTAATTACGCAATCGACACGTACCTACCCCACGTACATACACAGTTACGGTCAGCACTCGCGTTCGCGTTTTCCACCAACGTTATCATCCAGGTACCGACATGGCGACATACTCGTGTATCGAATCACCTGTATCTGAGACACACGAACGAACGCTGATGGCGAAGCTTGCGGTATAAATTTCTACCTGTCTGCAAACCCTGCCCCGTTTCCTGCCTGGTGTACCTGTGGACTCGGTGCACACCTCGACCCGGGTTGTACACTGTAGAGTGTAGACAGACGATCGTGGTTATTTGTCAAATAATCCGGTGTTTGGTAAACACTACTTGATGCAGTAATACATCGATCGTCTACCCACCGGTCGTTTCTTACGTTAAACGATCCTTTTGGATTTTTTCGAATCTCTGACCTCGGATGGTTCCAGATATCATACGATGAGAATATTGTTCATTTTTGATCACTCAAAAAGTCCCTAAAATCGGATTCAGTCTCAAGTTCAGCAAATTCAATTGTGTCGATTGAAGCCAAATTAGTTATAATTGGTTCGATTCGTCTCTAAATGTAATCGATTGAACTAGTTTTCCAAATTTTCATGCAGTAATACAGTGATACGCAAATGACCCCTGGATACTGATTTTGATGAATATATAATGCAGATTCGTTTCAAAAATTCCCCAAAATCGATTCAGTCTCAAGTTCAGCAAAATTAATTGTGTCGACTTGAGACCAAATTAGGTGAAATTGATCAGATTGGTCTCGAAATGTCATCAGTTGAATTAGTTTTACAATATTCGATTAGTTTCAACTTTCCAATATAACAACGTCGATTTAGACTAAATTGGTAAAAATCAGTTGATCAGTTATCACAAAATATGACGAATTAAAGTTTTTAACGTTTTTAAAGTTTTTAAAGTTTTTGAGATTAAATTATCCAAAAATTTTCACAAAATACAGTTTTTTTGTTTTTTCTGTATACCTCAAAAAGGTTTTTTATTATATCGATCAAATTCAAAGACTGCGTCGATCGAGACGAAATTGTAAAAAAGAAATGAACCCTCGACAAAACATTTAATTATTCGTTTCGTTTCTTCCCGTTTTTTTTTTTCTGCGAAAGTCCTGCAGGGTGAATTTAAAAGGTGGAGTACCCATAACGAGGTATTCACATTAGTCAGAAGTTGAAGCTAATTAGAATAACATTTTATGCTGATTCATAATTCCCGAGTTTCAGCGACACATGTTCTCAACGCATTTAACATATTTATACTCGACGGTTAAAGTATCGTCCCGACGCTACCTCCCTCGTCCCAGACAATATCTGTACCGTTCTACCTAGGGTTCACGTTCTTATAGGTTAGCGGGGTGCGCGAACCCCCTTGAAATTCCGGGGGGTTGGTTTCCGGGTGGAGAAAGTGTATATCGCGTGTCTAATGACATAAGGTCGTAAGCGCCAATATACGACTTTTTGCTTTTCGTAACGGCAAAAGGTCGTATACATTTTATCTTTTATCGTATTTAGACTATAAGGACCCGAAGATTATTAAAAGCAGAAGGTCGTATGTACCGGTGGATACGACCTTTCAGTCCTAACTTCGCAGAAAAAAATGATTTCCATTAATTGCAGAAGTTCGTATCCGCCAAATAAACGAAAAAAAATGTCGGATACGACCTTTTGCTTTTACCATTTGTTTTTATTTTCCTCAAAAATTGTAATGAAAGAATGACGTATTCGCCCAACATACGACCTTTTGCATTTACATTTTTCGATCTCGTAATTTCAATTGATCTATACGTTTTGATCGTTTTCGGAGCGAATGGCGGGAAAAAAAAAATTATACGACCTTTTGCCACCAAAATCGTGTTTTTGGCGCTTACGACCTTATGCCATTAGACACACGATATACTAGGTGAACTATTGTACCCACCAGCTATTCTTATTCCTCTCCTCCTCGTTATTACATACATCGGTTCTAAGTCGTTGGTATTTCCAAGTGAGAAACAAGAAGAATGAGAAAATCTTCCTCTACCTATCTTAATTCCCACTTTAACCCTAAGATCCCGGTGTTTGAATAATGTTTGAATTCCCCCAAGCGGCAATAAAGATTCTCGCTCTTTCCCAGCCGTGAGCGAGATGTTGTTAAATTTTCCCGCCTCTTCGGTAGTTGAGGTTAATTAGTTTAATCTTGGATTCAGTGGGTTTGAGAAATAAAACGCGATGCGATGATATTCCTTACACTCCAGGTATACGTACGCTGCGCACTGCAACGGAGGCGAGGTCGTATTATACAACCTTTCCTGCATCGTGAAATTTTACCGTTTCACGCCTTCCTCCATAGTAATTTTGACGATCGACGACCGTACGACCCTCTTCTGCATCCACCGCCACCCGGGGAACGTTGCGGATGCAGTCGGTAGTAGAATTTTAAATTTTCAACGCTTTCGCGATTCTCGGGAAGAATTCAAGCTTGTTTGGACGATAAAATTTCATTTCGCTTAAACGCAAACGGCTCCTGCACCCCGAACTACCCTGTTTCGCGATTTGAAAAAAATTGTACGATTTTTTTTTTTTTTTTTTTTTTTGTATTCAGTATTTTTCACCCCTTTTCTTCTATTTCGCTTTAATATTCCCCTGCCCGTGTACATGCAGCCGTTATAATTTGCCCCGCGGTGGTCTCCGAGCGCAATACTCTCCCTCATTCGCACTTTTGCTAATGATATATTACACCTGATAAAGCCTGCGGGCTTCCCACGGGATTTTTTCAGACCTAGACCTAGATTATGTCTGATGCGAATAGAAAGTCGGAAAATTGAATCAGTCATTTTTATGAGAAAATATTTAGACGCGTTTCGATAAAATACAATTAGAGTTTCCGTCGATTCTTTTTTCTTCTAAATCTTGATAAGATTTTAAAGTAGTCTGAAGATTTAATTTTTTATTTTCAATCACGAAAGTTGTACAGATACTTGAATTTCAAAATGGGGGATCCAATTTGCTGCGAAAAACACTAAAATCATTCAAAATCTCATGAAAATTGGTACACTGTTGGAAATTTCTGTGTTCAGTTTCATAAAAACTTATTTGAAGCAATTAGAATATACTTTTTGTATGTTAAAATTCAAATTTTTCAATAAATGCTACTGCCACAATAATTGCCGAATCGGATCATAAAATATTGCGGAATGAGCCCAAAAATTGAAAATTTTAAGCTTTTAATTGGATGGACAATTGATAGCTGACTCGGTATGTTTCTTCAATATTAGGACGCAAATATGAAATTTCAAGATGTGTTCTATATAAATTTCATTCAAATCACCACGATTTGAAAATTTCACTCCTGTTTGTACATAAGAAATTTCGAGATATTTTCAACAGTGTACTCAAAGGTTTTTTTTCGATCCTCTGATCAAGAATCCGCTAGTTTCTTTTCATGGTTAATAATCGCAGATGGATTCAGTTCAGCGCTGATGATCAAAGAGTCATTTGATCAGCATCACAGGAATCTGTTGGTATAAATTGCAGGTATACTACCAGCCGTAGCTCTGATGGCAATATACCTTAAAGTTTTGTAACCAACGGGTACAAACAGCCTCTAATCAACTCCTCCAGGTCGTTGTCGTCGTTTCAGTCATGTTCTACTTTCTGTATTCCCTCCTTCCTCGACGACGACGACGACGACGTTAGAAAATGATTCAACGAGGACGTAGACAAACGGAGTCGGTGTGTACACGGTGCAAATGAGTTGTTTAAATAAAATCAACTTTGGCGAATTTTGTCGAGTAGAGAATATAAAATGGCGAGAAAAGGGAAATAAGAATATACTCAGTTCGGAGGCGAAAATCGAGTAGAAGAGGAATGAAAAATTGATCAATCTCAATGGTTTTTGTGCAAAAACAAAAAAAGAACACCCGCGTTCATCAAAGTTTTGATCAAATATCGTTTTATCAGCGGAATTTTTTTCTTTCTTCAATTTTATCTCCAATTCCTTTGAGAAAATGGGAGAAAAGCTCCGAATAAAGGCTCCGAGTGAAGCCCGATGGGGAAAAGACTTCCGCAGCCAATACCTCCGAGTGCGACTTACTTAGCGTGGCGGATCCCGATCCTTTATATTCACCGGTCGAATTTAAATAATGGAAGCTGTGCTAATTCGTTTCTCTCATATACATATATATACATATATATACACCCAGTCGGCTGTTACTCTGTCGCAGTTTCCCCTCCTCGCAACCCTACGGTATTTTACGCTCTCGAAAAAAATCTCTACCCACTCGCGCAGCTGTTTTCAAATTCAAGATTCAGTTTAATTAGTTTTTTGTAACATCTGGTGGAAAAAGTTTCATTTCAGAACTGCGTGAAACGTCCCAGTTATTAAACATTCGCGGTACTATTTGGTACATATATTGCTTCCAGTTTTTCGGATCGTTGATTTAATACCCGCGAATGAAATACCAGTTTTCAATATCAAAACCAGATCAAATTCAGAGCAGTCACTATTTTTCATCAATTGTAGATTCGGCATTAAAAATCAGTGCTTTGTCTATTCCGTCAATATAGGTAGAAACAAAATTTTATTAATATCGTAACCAGAGATGATTTGAAAAAAAAGCGTCAAGAACGTCGATTTTTTGTTGAATATAATCAATAACTGGGGCATTCTTGAATTTAATTGAGATTTTGCACGTTTTTTTCTTTCTACTTCATATATTAGAAGTTTGCAAACAATGATTGAAAATTACTACGTTGTGACGTCACCAAAAACGCTGAAATTTAATTGCCTATAACTTTTGTGATTATCATTTTTAGCAAAAAAAACACAATCTAATTATTTCGAGCTACTCAAAATCGAAAAAAAAAAATTCTAACGCAAGATCAATTTTCCACCCACGGGATTTTTTCTTTACTATCAACACTGAATCGGAGGCTGCGATGGAATCGACATTTCGAATGTGGAAAATATGGGGTCGCAGGTGCGCCTGGGGTGGTTATTAAAAAATTGAACCGAGACACATTAGAAAGATTGTGTTTTTCGGAAATTGTAATTCGTTGAGGATGGGGGGTCGCGTTCGCGCCCCTTCGGGGCATATATTTCGATTTTTTTTTTTTTTTTTAATCAAGAAGACACTTCCATTACCTCGGTTGTACGTCTCGACGTGACCCTTGTTAACGCCGCAGGCACGTAGCTGGATTCTAATTGGATTCAAAATGACTGGGCTCTGTTCGTTTCTAACGACTGAAACGGAGAAAAATACTCCCGCCAGTTGTGCATCGGGTAGAATTGTTTCAGTAAACTTATGTGCAACCCGAGAATTTCTTCACCCTTCAGAGTCCATCGAGTGAAGAATTATTTTATCGCAGAATTTACTACCCCTTGAGGTACGATAACTTTGTATCAGCAATTATCAGCTCGGTTCATGGCCGGGGAACTTTGAATAAATTATTCACGGAGTGTCTAATTCGTTCCCTTTAAGGTGAAATGAAAGTCACGTGACCTCGATATGAGGCTGATGATTTACACTTGGAATTTTTAAACGCTATTTTCTCAGCCAAAACACATTCGATTGATGTGAAATTGATATCAGTGACGTAGAAAAACTGAATGAAGGGCTTGATAATCGTGGATTTTCGAAAATCGAGACGTAATAATAGTTTTTTCACAATATTGTTCTGTAATCCAAGGAAGTGCCGCCTCTCCCCACGAGGGGCAGCACCTCCTTGGGTTACAGAACGATATTGTTACACAAAATTCTGATTACGTCTTTCGATTTTCGAAAATCCACGATCGGCAGGCCGTTCGTTAAGTTTTTCTACGTCACTGATATCAATTTCACATCAATCGAATGTGTTTTGGCTGAGAAAATAGCGTTTGAAAATTCCAAGTGTAAATCATATCGAGGTCACGTGACTTTCATTTCACGTTAAATTCTCTCTTCAGCACGTCTACTACTCTAGTTAGGATCTATAATTCCCTGAGAATTTGAGGAATTCACGATTTTCCGAGGAGATGGACGCTGCGATTTTCCATTTTGTATTTTGCATTTTCATGGTTTCGACTCGAGTTAGGATCTACGAATCCCTGAGAATTCCAGGACTTCCGAGACAATCGGCAAGATTTAAAAATTCCCTGCGGTACTTTTTTCCTGAATAAAAACTGCGCTCAGAAAAAAATCGGCAGGCATCTGCGCAAAAAAAAAACCCTTCTTATAATTTTATCATACAAAAAATGTGGGTATATCGGCGGTTGGTGATCTCCGATGGTTCGACGGAATCTAGCGAACGGTTATTTCTTACTTTTTGTGGGAAGATGAGGGCGAAGTGAGACAGGGGTGATCGCGGGTCGGTGAAGCTGCTTTACGGAGTCTAAAATGTTTTTCTATCGGCATCCCGGGTCCCCAATATCTATGCTAATCCGTGCTTGGCGAATGGGTGGGTGGGTCGGGTACGGCTCGAGGGGGGACAGACGTCACGTCCCCGTCTCACGATCTCGCGCGTTCAGCCCCGTGGGCAGAACCGGAAACGCGCGTTATCTAAGAGGATTTTGACGGTCACCAACCGACGGAGTAAACCAGCTGATACAGCAGGCCGACCCCGATACTGGGACGCACGAGGACTGATTCAATTTACCAGAGTATCTTATTTTTTTTTCTTCTTTGTCATCAACTTTCGGTTTCTTCTTTTTCAAAGAAAAAAATAGGGTCCTTCCAAAGGTCATCCCGAAGATTAAAAGTCAAGTTTTTATCAGATCTCCACGTTTTGAGGTCTGGAGAATCAAACTTTCAACGTTTTTTCAGATTCTTGTCTGTGGTCAATTTTTTCTACTCCGATTTTCGATTTTCGATCGAACTTTCGATTTGGTCGGTTTTGGTGCCTTTTCTAATATATTTGAATAAAAAAATTCGAAAAAAGGTGATATTTCGAGAATGGATGAATAAATTGGTATCTGATTACAAAACTGAAGTTAGATTTGCGAAATTCAAAATCGCGAATCCAATATATCGTCAGAAAAAAAATCTAAAAATACTCTAATTTCGATCAAAATTGGTACTCGAAGGTTTTTGGGCCTGTGACGACGAATATGTCGTTTAATCATCGGAAAATCGAATCAAATACGTGATATTATTTCTTGTAGTACAAAAAATGGCTGAATCAGGCTATTTTTCACGGTCTCCCTTTCCATGAGTCCGAGGAGATTTCCCGACGATAATGAGGCGACTTTAATCTTGTATAATTTCGTCGCGCTGACGTGAAGGCGAACTGTGTGACAATGGGAAAACTGATTAAACTCCAGGGCTATAGATGTGCAGCGTTAAAACAACCGTGCGCGTTTTCTCTAGTGCAAGTGGTGGTGGTGGTAGTAGTAGTTACTACCGAAACAGATTACGTGTTCGAGATGTAGGAATTTCCGCGACTAACTAAATCAACGTTTCTCTGGTGTACCTATATAAGTATGAGAGAGAGAAAGAGAGAGAGAGAGCGTGAACTCACCGTCACACATATACACGACTTGGAGTACCTACGTTACCTGCGACTTGCTTCTGACAGATCTAATAACGTTCCGGCTTCCGCTACTGGCGCGGAATCCAACCCCTGACCCCCCAGCCCCGCCGACCCGCGCCTCATGGTAACATGATTTTCAACGGGAGGACGAGAAATTTGTACAAATTTCAAATTCTCACCTCATTTAAGGCGACCCGGAGTCGCAGGTACTTGTTGATCTAGGGGCTCTTCGAAATCTGCACATTTTTCATATTTTTAAGCCTTTTTTACTCACGACTCCAGGGTTTGAGTTCCATCAAAAATACCAACTACTCGGAATTTTTTCTGCCACTGTAAAAAATGTTTGTTGCAAATTTACATACGGGAGTCATGAAATCACTTCACATTTTACAATTAGTAAAATTGATATTCGTATTGTTGGGATTCAAAGAACAGATAGATAAATTCAAAGAACATGCATAGCGATTCACTTTGCTATACTAAATTTCTGTTAATGTGTAGTGAATTCACAATCATTTTCTACAGTAGATTGGCTCGAAATCGATGACTGATTAATTTCATTCGCAGACGTACGTTAAATCGGTGATCCGAAAAAATGAAGTAATCAATCATAGAATGTGTACCGGATCGTACCAGCTGGTTCAAATGTCAAATCCACGTTGTGTAGCCTAGAGAATTATTCTTGACAAAGTTCGTTTAAAAAAAAAAAAAAAAAACGAAGGGTTGTACCATCGTCTAAAATTCTGCGACGTATACATAGGATGTAGAATTGCCCTGAGCACACGAATCGATAGTACAATTAGCCCAAATTAAGGGCGCCACAAGTGTCACGTATGGAAATCAAACTCCGCCTTTCGACACACGCTGATTTCGAATGAAACTGTCAACTTTTTGGTTTCAACTTATACTAACAGAAAATTCCTGGAAAAAGAAAGTGTTCGGAAAAAACACAATTTCCTACTAAAAAATTCATAACTTTTTCAATTTTCGATACTCTTTCGCAAAAATTTAGAACGATACTCTAGAGTTATGGGACTTTCATAAAAAAATTGTTTGCTACGCTGTCTTTCAAAAAGTGTATTAATTTTGGAAGATCGAACTCGATGATTCAGGGCTTGAGAGAATGAAACGTCAAACGGATAAATTCTGAACAAGAATGTGAAGATACGAACGATAGAGTGACAAGTACATCATATCTTGAATATGAATTTGAATATTTGAATGAAGCAATTTGATTCCACGTGTTCAATTTTATCGAAAATCCCGCGGAGTGCAGCAATAGATACGGACACCCACCGCACCACGGGGTTTGTACCGCGTATCCACAATCCGCGGCGGCCCGCGTAACCGGACGGTGCGGAGATAGGCGAAGAGGGGTAGCACAATGCACGGAGAACCGCCCGTGCATTTTGATTGTTAGAGAATTCGCCCGACACCCCGCGCTGCGTTGTGAATCACACAGTGGAACACGCCCGCATACCTAGGTATTCTAGAGAAATTGCATTATTTATGCGTTAAAAAATACAGCCGCGTATATATACCCGCGGCATATGGAACAATACTGGCTCCTCGTCCCCCCCTCGAAACCACTGCAAGCTATATTCTGTCTCATATAACCGCCACCCCGTATTCCTACTGCCTGCGGAATAAACGCGTGTATGTAGACGTAGCTGCTCGTAGGCACGGGGCACGACATCGATCCGCTCCTGCGTGGATATGACCCGCGGTGTGTGTATCGCATGTATACAACATGAACCCGCTACTGAACTGAACAGTGAATTTAATAATGATGTTTGATTTTTATCCAATTACTTTTGGCCTGTTTAGTGTGAGTAAGTAATCAATATCATTGAGGGTCGATCAATGAGGTTTGTTTGAAAAAATGTTCACCCATGTTTTGCCTCATCGCTGCGATCTCGATACTGTAGAGTGTGAAGAATACTAGAAAACAATCGCTATCGATCAACTTATTGTTCCTTGATATCAGATTTTGGGAAAAGTAGGAATTTTTGCAAAAATTCAAGTCTTTCTTTCCGTACCGTGAATAAACTTGTTCTTCGATGTCAGATTTTGTGAAAACTATGATTTTTTTTTTTTTAATCTCAGCTTAATATCAACTTTTTTTAAAACTATGAATTATCGCAAAAATTCCAGTTTCTTTTCGTACCATATATATTTCACTACTTTTCAATATCTACGGAATTTAGTAATTAATTTACTAGTTTCTTGGATATTTGATGAGAAACGAGCGGATTTGCGCTGACTATGAGCCAGCCTTTGAACTTCCCGTTATCGATTAGTTTCAAAGCTCCCGTTCGAAATTTGAAAAAAGAAATTAAATACCTAAAAATTTACGTTCGACTGGAAAGCTTAAAGAATCCGTTAAAAATATCGTTTTTTGAAAAGGATTTGTCTCCCTATTTTCTGTCACCAGAATTCGATCAGAAAAAGGCTCATAGTCTTAATTTCGGGCGACTGGTTTCGAAGCTTTCGTCGGAATTTTGAATAAAATATAAAATACAAAGAAATTCACGATCACCTGGGAGGCTGCTAAATTTTTTAAATTGCCTGAAGCTTGTTGAGATTACACACATTTTGTTCAAACAACAAAAAAAAAAAAAAAAAAAAAAAAAGAATTAATTCAGGCAAAAATTGGCTGATTTTGGGTAAATTTTCATCAGTTTTGTCAGTTACATCATCTTGTCTAATTTAATTAAACTCGTACATGCATGACTCGATGATATCAAAGGTTCGTTGATTACGCAACGGTTAAAATCAACGATGGATGTGAAAAAAGGTGGATATTTTTAATTGAAAATAGTTCAGGTACGACAATGGAACAATACGTTGGTTACATAAAGTCTACAGAAACTCCGTGCATCGCAGGGGATGATCGGAGATCGGATAACTTTATGCAGCACGTTTGAATACACCGTATATCTATCCGGCCACGAACTCTATGCCCAGGAAGTTAAATTGCTTGGGTAGTCCGGAGAGCGGAGCACATTGCACTCTCGTATTGAGAGTTGGGACTTTGGGGTAGAAGTGGAAAAGGGGTTGGTATAAGGGATCCTTACCAGGCACCGATACCCACTCGAGTTATTTTCGATCGATCCCTGTGCATCTGTGACTGACATGTCGTAACGACCGAACTCATTAGTAGGTGATCTGTTCGCATTTGCATTTTGGACTGCCGACTGAGGGACCAAACGGAAAACGCGGATACAGAATAAATGAGTCAAATTTTTAATTTCGAGGAAGAAAAGAAACGATCCAGGATCTAAATTTAATACATGTACTGCGAAATTTGAGGAAATTTTTGTCAGTCTTGGAAGAATTAATTTCATCCCCATTTTTGGTTGTTAGGTACTCAAGCAAATTGACAGAAGAAAAGTTTGACACACTAGTGCGAATAGTTAGTACGATTTTGATACTGTTGGAAAAAAAAATCAGCTACCGAGTTAAAACAAAAATTAACATCATAAAAACCATCTCAAATCGAAATTAAAAAACCCGGGTCCCTTCAAATTCTTCAAATTATTTTACTAATTTCTTTTTCCAAGTAGATCGAATTTTTTCATCTCGTGTATCAGGATATCAATTCTAAATTATCCCCAAACTGTGTTTCAAGAACGGAAAAAGCTGAAAAATCTATCTTCCCATCGGTTCCATCACCTTGAAAAATGACCTAAATTCCCCTTAAACCCCAAATATATGATTCCACGTACATTTTCTGGACCAACGTCAGGACTTCCAGGACTTGTGACTGATCAAAGGGAACCGCTGTACAGATATAAACGAGTATATAGTGACATGTCCCCTTTTCCCAACCCCTGAGCCAAAAGATTTTCGTAGACATGGCCTTGTTTGCGCGTTGCCCGGTCCGTGATGAAGGTTCGAAAAGGATGTCATCCTCGGCCCGGCACCCTTTTCCCTCTTTTACGACAAAGTTTGAAAGTTGTTACCTTTTCCGTGAGTATTGGAAGCCTGGTATCTGTGTGGGAGGTCTTATATTAAAACAGTCTCTCCGAGAGTTCGACGTGAGGAGGGGGGTCTCTGTGCTCAAAACGCGGGTTTGCATAAAATTTCAAATATCACTCCATATTCAACGAAGGATGACGCGTTCTCGTTTCTTGATTAGAAAATTGGGACGCGCTTCTCCACTTCCGGTATCCCGGTGGATAAAGTTTCAACTAATTTTGAAACCAAACCCCGACTGGACAGACTTTCTGACTGCAGACGCGAAACGTACCACGCGGTGAATTAATTACCGCGAGACGACATGGTCGACTTATTAATTTGTTAATTGATACGATTTTTCGAAAAATTTTGATCCTATTTTCATCTCGTTATCGTTTTAATTCTTTTTTTTACATATTTTGTAGACACGGAAAAAAAGAACACGAAAAATAGGAATTTTCTCAGAAAATGGAATCATTAGTAGAATAATTTGTGCCAAAAATCCCTCATTTCGAAATGTTGAGGAGAAGAGAAGAAAAAAAATGGTACTCAATCAATCGATGAAACCGAAAACCAATAAGAATATATCGCAATACTGAACAATATACAAAAGAAGTAAGACAAGACAATATTACGATAAAAGAATAAAACTCGATCTTAATAAAGAAGAAACACTCAAAAAAGTAATTGTACTGAATCGAATGAGAGGCAATCGGATATCACAATGTCCTAGGGGAGGGGGGGAGGAGCATTCGTGAAATTATTGGGACAGTCGACCATGAAATATAATAGAATGCTTTTGTGCTTGTGAAATGCTCAATGACTCAAAAACCCTGTATTTAACCTGGAAAAGAATTTTAGAAAAACCCATATTCCACCTGAAAATGAAACAAAACCCCTGAATTTTGCCTCCAAACGACTTAAAGAGCCCGTATTGCCCTTAAAATGACTCCAAAACATAAAATTCGACGTCAAAATGACAGAAACCCCATATTTCACCTCCAAATGAATCCAAATCCCCTTATTTTCACACAAAATAGAACAAAACCCCTGAATGTGGCCTCTCAAAGGCTAAAAGACTTCATATTTGGGCTTAGATTGCCTCAAAAACTCCGAATCCGGCCTCGAATGATTCTGCGACCCCATATTTAACCTCAAAAGGAAACAAAAACCGGAATTTGGCCTCTAAAAGACTCGAGGACCCCGTATTGGCCTTAAAATGACTCCTAAACCCAAAATTCGTCGTCAAAATGACACAGAGACCCCATATTTCAACTCAAAATGAATCAAAAACCCCTATGTTGTGCTCAAAATCAAAGAAAACCCATGAATTTGGTCTCCAAAAGACTCAAATTGCTCGAAGACCCCATATTTAACCTCAAAATGACTCATAAACCCCATATTTAACCTCGAACGGAAACAAAATTCCTGAATTTGGCATCTAAGAGACTCAGAAACCTTATATTCGGCCTCAAAATGAATCAAAAACCCTGAATTCCGCCTCCAAAAGACTCAAAGACCCCGTATTGGGCTTAAAATGACTCCAAACCCAAAATTCGTCGTCAAAATGACACAGAGACCCCATATTTCAACTCAAAATGAATCAAAAACCCCATATTTTTCATTAGAATCAAAGAAAGCCCGTGAATTTGGTCTCCAAAAGACTCAAAAACCCCTTATTTACCTCGAAAACCCTAACCTCGTCCTCAAATGACTGGAAAACCCCATATTTACCCTCAACTGACTCATATAACGAATTTCTTGAGTTAAATTGTGTTTTGTTTTTCCTCAGATCTACATAATTTCCCAAAATTATTTGTCAAAATGTATACAATTGACGAAAAATCGTCTAAAACTGTTTACGGTGACGTGAAATGTTCCCGAAATGCTATAAAAATAAAATACCATTGAAATACTCGTGAAATGTGTACACCATGTTCCGAAGTAGTCACACCCCGTCAGGTCGCGACAATATCACTGGATACTGAACCCTAATACCTCGAGTCTGTGTCTTACCTTCCATCACCACTCGCGTCTCTCGCGCTCGGACTAGGACTGCGTCGCGTCGGTTCCCCCCGACGTTACCGACGGAGCAAAACCACGAGGCAACTGAGCCTCACTCGAAGTTCGATTGCGGGTCGCGAGGGTCGCCACCGTCGGCGCAATACACACAACATGGCCGCCCAGTGTCGAGGCTGTCATGTCGATTTGTTGTAAAGACACCGAATCGTCTCTTCTCCGTCAATTAAAATGTGGATAGTTTGTCAGTGACATAAAAGAGCCGGAATAGTGAGTGTCCCGAGTAATGCGAGAGGCCGAAGCTCCGATCTGACGACCCCCTCGGCCTGCGATACAGCGGTAAGCCTGCGACAGTCGCTCGAGACGCGACGAGTATCGCGATGCCACAATAAACGTACATAACTATGCACGCGGATTTTGAGCGGACCCCGATAACGTATCGCGGCGTCGATATACCGAACCCGATCACGCGTTGCTATGGCAACATTTTTTCAATTATCAACATCTCGGACCTAGACGATCACCTCGCTTTACGCGTGTCGACGTCGTAACCTATAGAGTCGATGCACTGTGATTTTCTACACCCAACCCCGATTTCGAGAGGCAAAGGCAAGGCAAGAGGGAGTTTTAACACCCGATGAAAGTAGCTCGAGGGGTTTCAGAGATTCGGTAGCATTTTTTCACACTTTCTTTTGTTTATTTTTCGGTTCTCATCGTCACGTTATCAAACGAACACAATTCTCTGTGTCGGGACTAGAATAAGTTTCTTACTCCGCCACTGAAGGACTGATCTTCTTTTCTTTTCTTCAATTTTGTCGATTTCAAGGATAAATTTTGCCTTCGGCTTCTCATTTGCCGAGGATTCGACGATAAAACGTAGAATCTATCTCCGAACGAGGAGTCGATCGTCGATGATGAAGAATCTGAATCAATATTTCACCCTTTTTCTATCGTTTACTTTATTCGTTATCGCAGTATTCGGATTTCTTCAGATTGTTCTTGACGTAGGTACGACAAACGAACACAATTCTCTGTGTCGGGACTAGAATAAGTTTCTTACTCCGCCACTGAAGGACTGATCTTCTTTTCTTTTCTTCAATTTTGTCGATTTCAAGGATAAATTTTGCCTTCGGCTTCTCATTTGCCGAGGATTCGACGATAAAACGTAGAATCTATCTCCGAACGAGGAGTCGATCGTCGATGATGAAGAATCTGAATCAATATTTCACCCTTTTTCTATCGTTTACTTTATTCGTTATCGCAGTATTCAGGTTTCTATCACGTTCCATCCTCGTTGTAGTCCTTGATGTCGATACGACAGAATCGTTTTTTTTTTATAACCGATGTATCGTTGCTAAAAAATGCTATTCAATGAATCAATTAACTTGAAACTTCTAAATTAGAGAATTAATTTGATCTCTTTGAAATAAGTTCGTTGACCCGATGAAATATTCTGTTCTACGTCAAGTAATAACAGACTATTATCTGCTTACAGGAAACCAGAGAAGTGTCTGATTTCAGAGGATCGTCCGGTACGTATAAATTTTCTGTATTATCATTTGATTCTCCGATTGAACAACGATCGTTGGATCAATTTCATGATTCTGTATGGAATCGTTGCTTGAACCATTCCCAGGGGTTCGGAGTCGAATGGGTATTGAAATGATCTAAGAAGCTCAATGGCTGACGTAGAAACGAAGGAATTCATGTTCTTGTTCGATATTTCCTGTTACACTAGCTGTAGTTTTCTGCGAGATAAGATTAAACGAAAGAATGTCATGGTTCTCGTTATTATCGAACGTCCAGAACAGCGTTGTAGAATCCTAAATCATTGGAATGGAAGAAATGAAACTTTTTAGAGTTCTTGAAGCGATAGAAAAGCTAGGTTTTAACGTTTGATTCTGGTGATACGTCATGTAGAAAATCACCGCACAGGATTATTTCTGAAAGCCTGAAATGATGTATTAATCACAGATGATTCACGCAAAGCCAGAGCAAAGCTGCGTCGATAATCATTTTAGTGATTCACAAAGAGATTTATTATTCCGTCCATAAAGAAACTTTGGGAGTTTTAGAGTCGAGCGGATCTAGGATTCGCGATTAATTTAGAGGATCGTGGGATCTTGGAGTAGAGGAATACTTTATTATTCTGTCAATTTTGTCAGCACATACAAATCACACCTAAGTGTGTAAAAATTCAGAGACATAATTTGAACGTTGAAAAATATGCCCTCATGATGAAACTGTCAATTTTTGGTTTTTAAGTACCTACTAAAAAAAAAGATTCCGAAAAATAAGTGTTAAAAAACACGGTTTTCTACTCGAAAATTCATAACTTTTTCAATTTCCAATATTTTTACACAAAAATTTAGAACGATACTCTTGAGTTATAGTACTTTTATAATAAAAATAGTTTGATACGGTGTCTTGCAAAAATTATACTTATTTTAAAGATTAAACTTTATGATTCGGGGATTCGAACGATGAAAGAACGAAAGGCGTTTATTCACACATTTTTCCGATTTTGCCTGTTGAAAAATGAATCCGGATGTTTAGTATACCCAAAGTGTAAAAAAGCTTTAGTCCGAGCCTCGTTACACTCTTCTCCGCAGAGTTTGGGCTCCTTTTTTTCCATCTCAACAACCACGACAGTTATTTATTATCACGAGCAGCATAAAAACGATCTCCTTTACGTAACTTTTCTCAAGTACTTCGTTTTTATTAATTACCCTCATAGATTTAGTACCTTGAATTAATGTTCAAATTCAATATTCTCTACCTTACCGACCGACCATAAACGTCATCCCCTAGTCAATACCGACTATAGATGGTTTTCTGTGACCGAGGGTAGGTTCAACCCCATCTTACCTACATTTTCATCCCCTCTGTATTACCGACAGAGTTTTTAACACCTGTGGGTACGTTTCTTCCTCGTTGATCGGGAAGGGATGATTTATTTCGTGCTAAAATCGTGGAAACTACCCGATCGACTTTTCAATCTTCAACGATATCGACGGTTGGAACCGTTACCCTCGTTCGGACTCTGGAAAAAAAAATAGAATTCAAGTTACTCGTCAAGGGTCAGAAAATCAGGGATGAAACTTCGAGACCAACTTTTTTTTTTTTCTTTAATTAAAAATAAAAATTGTTATATTTTATTTTCAATTCATATATTTTTTGCGGGGGGGATTTTAAATTGATTTTTTTTTCTTACCGTCACAAGAAATGTAAATCATATCTCAATCCGAACCCGACGTTCCTGACCTGATAAGTGAACCATATTGAATCGTAGGCGACACTGTTTCACGTCATGTCTGGAGTATCAATCTACATCGTACTGAACTTAAAAATTAAATTACTTAGGTACAATCTTATTTTATATTCGTAATAAAGTTCTGAATAAAATTCAAACCCCCCCTTCGCGATTTAATATTCAGACGGGAGTTGGAATTTACCACCGGTAAAAACTGGCTGCTTGATACTTGTAAGAAAAAAGAAAAGTAAGTAATTATATTTATTCAACAAATTTATATATATATACACCCTCATCATTTTACCTTACGATATTAATTTTTATTTGTGTTTCTTTTCATAATGAATATCAACGTTTCTCAAGTGCTCAAACAATTTTAGAGAACCAATAAATTATCCTGGCCATCTATGTACATGTATATGTGTGTGTGTGTGAATTATGATGAACAAATGTCACATTATAGATAATTTTTCATTTATCAAATTGTTTGTTTTTTTTTCGATATTATCTATTTCAATTCTATTCGAAAAAGAATCTTGATAAAGAATTTATCGTACATTTTAGTTTCCTAAAAAAAAAAAAAGAAACTCGAAAGAAATATTCTTGTGTGGAAATGGAGAAATAAAATTTTCGAAAAATGACATTTCTTCATCATTTTCATTCAGATAACTGTGCGACAATTAAAAATGAGAAGAAGTGTCATTCTTTTATAGCAATTTTCAACGTGCTTCGCATTACTTCAATCCTTTTTTAAAATTTCTTTATTGGAATTCGAATAATTAGTCTCAAAACTTTTTTCTTGCTCTATTTATGGGCTGTTTCAATTTTATTTGAAAAAATTTGGATAAAATTGAGCGAATGATTATTTATAATTTTTTCGTTCAGGAAAATCGTGTCACCATTACGAGAGAAAAGGAGTCTCAATTCTTCTATTTCCAGCTGCTCCACAGAAATTGAATTAGGAAGCAATACAAAATTATTAACGAGATCCGGCAGTTATGGTTCGATCGGCTAAATTTATAACATTCGAATTCACATCCGTTCGTTCTGTATTATGAATGATATAGATTGATTCTGATTCTCGGCATTGATAATTTGGGTAAAAGACACGATGGGTGGGATGGGAATATATTTTTGTTCTTTGTCTTTCTGCCCTCGAATCACGGACAGGTAAAGAAAGTTCTTATCGTGAAGAAAAGAGAGGAAGAACCGGGACGTGGGATGGTCAGTTCAGAATTGCACGATAGCCACAGGTCACCCCTCTCCGGCTTTCGCGTTTTCTTTATTCAATTTGAACCCCGCGGATCAATCCCGTTGTGTGTCACACCCTTTCAAACTGATATAGATTCGAACTAGATCTCCTCTTCCGATTATGACCGAGACCGAGGCGAATCGATTTCAGGGAATCCTTGATCCTAGAATAGCCTGTCTATCCTGACAACTTATACATGCAATTTCACTCGTATCTCTATAACTGGCTCCGATTAACTCCAACCTAGTTGGATTCGTGGACAGAAAATATCGAATAATTAATTATTACGGCACAGGCATTAAAAAGTCACTTTTTGACGCCTGTTTTCGTTCCGGCAAGTGGCACTTTATACCGCTAAGTTCAAAGTTGCGGTATAAAGTCTTTATTCCGCAACTTTGATGCGCAGTTCCAAGTGCGCATGTCAAAGTTGCCGAATAAAGTCTTTATACAGCAGTTTACCCCCTCTCTACTACCTTTTACAGCAGCTCCTATACGCAGTTCGCGCGGAACTCAACTGGCGTCAAAGTGACTATTAATGCCTTTTCCGTAAAAAATATTGTATGGGGCGCGCGCAGAAAGTAACTGTTCGGCAAGGTTATGTTTTTAGTACTCGCCGTTGCTTTACAAGGCTCGCCTTCGGCTCGCCAGGTAAAACCAACGGCTCGTACGAAAAACATAATCTCGCCGAATAAACAGTTACTTTCTGCGCATGCCACATAAATACCTATTTCAGGACAGGAAAAAATCCGATTTTTTTTTTGCACGTTATCTTTGCGAAATATTGAAAAATCAAGAATTTGATTTCTATCAACTTCTAAACTCGTGATAAAATAATCAATCATTTTTGTTTCATTCGATCTTAAAAACTGATAAACTTTTTTCGGTCTTTATCATTTCTAGGAATAGTTGTTTTACCTTTCTGACAACTATAATAGAATGAATTTAATTAGTAAATTTAATTAAAACACTTTGAATGATGATTTTGTTTCAACGTAAATTGACTTTCTTTCTAAAATTTCAATTTTTGCTTTTTGTACCCTTTGTCGAATCGTAAATTTACTCGATTTTTCAACAGCTTTTGACTCTCTCAAATAGTCAACGAGACGAAGAAATGAATTAAAGAAGCGAAGCGAAGGGTGTATACATATATGTATATAATATGAAAAAAAAAAAAAGTTTGATACTATAAACGCAATAAACATAGAGACTCGATCTATATACGTACACTTTTGATTTTATCGCTTTCCAAGTAGGGTAGATACACCCAACCCAGGTGTACCAATGTGTCCTCTTGACTTTATAGCATGTATCAGCTATAAAAGTACCTGTGCATTATAGAATTGTTTATCTCATGCGAGTTCACAGACGAACGGAAAATTTTCAAATAGAATTTACCCCAGTCTGAGCGACTCGGATTATTGTATAATATTTAGTTATAAAAAAAAAAAAGGTCGATACAGTGACCGCATTGGGACTCCCATCTCAGGAAACGATTCGTCGATTTTCAAATTGAGGTAAAATCAAATAGAATTTCAACTATACGTTAGCTTATCGTTTTACGGTCAATTCACTTTTCTCTTTCCTTTCCTTATACTTCTATACTCCTTGGTATAACGTTGTTTCCTATTTCTATCTATTTTCATCCCCGTTATCGATAGACGATAATATATCGTTTCGTTTGCTCCGTTGAGTATATATAGTATAGTATATAAAAATAAAACAAGATCAGATCAAAGAAATAAAGAAAAGAAAAAAGGAATAATCAGTGAAAGACAATGAAAAGAGAAAAGGGTTTTCTTTTATATATTTGTTTCTTTTTTTTTTCTTCTTCTTCTTCTCTTTTTTAACTTGAAGTTTAGAAACTTGATTCCCTTCGTGAAAAAGAGAGAGAGAGATTGCACTTCTCCTCCACAAGTCGCGCCTAATTAAAACGCTAGACCGTGCCAGACGTTGGCTTCTCGGTCTGGGTTTGGGTTGGGTTTGGCAGAGTGAGTCGTTGCTATAACACATAACCCTCCCCCCTCCCATCTCTCTATACCACCTACGTGTGGGTGTGAGAGGTTTTTTTCTTACTCTCTTTCTCCTTCTTTCCTTCTCTCTTGGCGTTGCTCTAGAAGAAGAAGAAGACGAAGGAGATGTAACAACAGAGTGTAGAATACTGCGGTGTCCCGTCTGCCCCGTCTGCCCCGTCTGCCTCATCCTACTTTTTTTTTTTTTTTTGTTTTTTTCTTTTCTTATACTATATCTAGGTCAACCGTGAAATTATGAAGCTAACAAGTGTTTTAAGAAATCCCCTCTAGTGTTTTTCTTTCTCTTTCACTCGGCAGGGTGGCAGCGGCCAACCGAATGTCTGAAATTTTTTTTTCTTAACTTTTTCTCTTTATATACATTTTTTTTTTTTTTTTTTTTTTTTTTTGAATTTGAATTTGACCCGAAAATTTGATTATTCAACAGTCTTTATACTTGCTAATTTTGAACCTAATTAATATCTAAGGGTAATTTACAACCACTCTCTCTCTCTCTTTCTCTCTCTCTTTTATTCTCAGAGTCTCTTTTGCACCCCCTTGTATTATAAACGAGTCTGGCAGATGGAGCAAAGTTTTCTTTTTCTTTTTCTTTCTTTGTTTTTTGTTCAAAAAAAAAAAAAAAAATGAATAAAAAAGAGATAGAAATTTTCATACCCACGTTACCACCGTCACTGTCTCTCGCGGGAATCCTCTAATTAATTACCCGTCGACCGAGGCACGTCGAGGGGGTGGTTTTCTGCTTCCTGGTTCCTGGTTCCTGGTTCCTGGTTCCTACTGAAAGCTCCCCCCATGGTTCCTGGTTTCAAAATCGCTGGATATGGACCCTCTGCAACATCATCCTCCGGCGGTGTTACTTCCCCCTTTCTCTTACCCTTTTTTTTTATATATTTTTTCTTTACGCCTTTATCAGATACTTGACAACGACAACATCTTTGAACCTTCTGCGTACAAAAAAAAGAGATTGTTTTTTCGTTCTCAAAGAGAGGTTGAATCAAAAATGTATATTCGTGTATAGGGTGGGTTGGGATTTGGGATTTAAGTATTTTACAGGATCGATGCTTCAAAAAGTTTAACAAGTTTGGGAAAAAAAAATCATTGAAAATCGGAAAGCTTCTGTTTTTTTTTTCATATTCTTAACATTTTTAATTTGCGGGGGAAATTCAATCTTGTTTGTTTGATACTGAATTAATGAACGTCAAGATTAATTATCAATCATAAATATTAATCGAAGGATTAAAACAAAAAATGAATATATATAAGTAGAAAAAACAGTGAAATCACTCAAGATTATCTGTCAAATTGACGAATAATCAAATAATTAAATAATTAACAAGATGGTGTTGAAAAATGATGAATATTACTGAAAAAAAAAACCAATTAGTACTCATGAAAATGTCGTATTACAAAAAAAAAAAAAAAAAGAACTTTTGATCCCAAATTGAACAAGAATTGATCCTTCAAAGCATTCATGACGAATATTGAATCATATCTTGTAGAATTTGTCTTTTTTCTTTTTAGAAGAAAAAAAGTTTAATTTTTGGTCAGGTCTTCTTTCTTAAATTTGTATCTTCCTTTCGAAACAATATCAAGATTTTGTCTACTAAAAAAGAAAAATAAAGAAACTTCCATATCTAGGTTTAGTTAAACCTGATCTACGATGTACCTTAATATCTTGATTATTAATGCGGATGTAAATTATGGTTACAATCGCGTGGCTATTTCGCGTTGTATTGTTCGAAACCGGCGATGATGAGGTTGGGTAAACGTATCCAGCGGTATACAGTATGCACCGTACACCGTACCGATATAGATAGACTGGTGCAGTTCACCAACAACGGTGTGGGGTCTGCGGCACATGGTCCATGTGCTGCGTCATTGGT
>JAEUYN010001840.1:0-33558 GCA_018257835.1 Euura lappo
TTTGTCACATATTTGTCGATGAAAATCAGTGGTATTCGTCAAACAGATTAATCATTAAAGGAGATATACAGCGTTGAAGACGAGCGTGCTACCCAGGCATTGCTCCCTTCTTGCTACGGTTTGAGGTAGTCGGATACGAATTTTCGCGATGTTCAAACGGCATTCGTAAAAATCAAAATAATGGCCACCAATATTCTGAGAAATACGGAGAATGACCACAAGGAATTAATTTTCCTTTACAAACGTCATTTGAATGTGTGGAGGTAATTGTGATAATCATTTAAAAGAAAAGAATCAAGCTGATATCTTCAGGCGTTCGTTAATCATCGTGGCAAAACGAGTGGAATGCGTGAGAGGCGTGGTCGTCTCCAACGCTCAAACAACTAAAAAATAAGTAGTCATAGTAGCTCGGTGGATGAACGCACGGACTATGACCCGGGACGCGTGTGATAATAGGATATTGTGCACCAAGGGAGCAACGGCTGTTTTCGCTCCCGAGCGTTTAGTTTGCCGCCTAAGAGGGAGGAGAGACTCGGCGAGCCGAAAACCATGCTCCCGTGGTTCGCACGATATTTTTGTTTTACACATGAATGGAAGGCCGATTTCATCCGTAGGAAGAACAGAAAAGCGGGAAATAAAAAATGGATCGGTAATTTCTATGTTTTAAGAGTTAGACTAACCTAACTTCACCTAACCTGATTACGGATGGAGTCCACAAATCTGCCAAAAAAACAGTACTTGACAGGCCACTGTGCGTAACAGCGGGGTCCCAGGGGCGGGGCCCTGGTGGGGCCGAGGGGTGAAGCTCCCCCGACTCAAAACATAATCTAAAATCTAATTTGAAAAAAATTCCTTCTAGCAAAATGACAAACATAACCTCAACTGACGGCAGTCATGGCGCAAACACAATGCAGCTCCATTTCTCTGCCAGTGAAGAAATTTAGAAGGAAATTCATTTTTCAATTGTTTGTTTTCTCAAAACATAACCTAAAGTCAAATTTAAAAAAATTCCTGTTAGGAAATGACAAATATAACCTTAATTGAACTGAAAAAATAAATCAAAATCTTATTGAAAAATAAAAATTTTATTCGTCACACACAAAATACATTGAATAATCATTTTTACTTTGGTTATTTTATTAGTACCTAGTAGTAGTAGTAGTAGTAGTAGTAGTCGGCATGTTATTATTACTATGCCTTTCATAGCAACCTGGTATTTTTTTCGGCGGCAATATAACCTATATTTTGTCTTTTATCTTTTGTTTCTATATTGTATACAGGGTGAGTTTTTTCCGACTCTGAACGAGGGAGGGGCTTATTACTGCCAATTGCTCCGCCCCTTGGCCAATCACAACTTGTTATCAAAATCTAAGTTTACATCAAGCCGTCCATACCTGGTCTAGTCGGGTAAGGTATTGATGATCGTCGAATGAAAACAATGAGCGGATTAGGACCTTCATTGTTTATAATATAAGGTATTGTTTATAATATAAGGTACATAAGGTATTGATGATCGTCGAATGAAAACAATGAAGGTCCTAATCCGCTCATTGTTTTCATTCGACGATCATCAATACCTTACCCGACTAGACCAGGTATGGACGGCTTGATGTAAACTTAGATTTTGATAACAAGTTGTGATTGGCCAAGGGGCGGAGCAATTGGCAGTAATAAGCACCTCCCTCGTTCAGAGTCGGAGAAAACTCACCCTGTATATTCTATCTTTTCTATACATTTTCTATGATAATATATAAACAAGTACGATTCAGTCGTCTTTTATATTTTACTGACTTTGGCCTTATATCTTTATAGAAATATCACTTGCAATATTTTTGGTTTTTCCACTGGAACATCTATACGATTTTATCTTTAATATTTTCTTTTTTACCTAATCCTAACTTTGTACGTATATCACTTAGAAAATTGTGATCACTGTCATCGAAACATCTAAAAGTGATTCCATCCCTTATTTTTTACTAACTTAATCTTTCTTCCCTTCGACAGTGAATGACTCGATCGAGGCTATATTAAACTGGTAATGAATTTCCGTCGATGCTCCTGCTGGTATTTTCAAATTCTCTTGGCCGATCGCAGCAGAGGCTGAGTTCTTCGACAACAACGCATTAAGACCCACTTGTTCCTTGAGTTTCTTTTCGGTCGGTGACAAAGTTTCGCTTTCGGAAATTTTTGTAGAGGATATTTTGGAATTTATCACCTCCGTTAGTTGATTTGATCTTTTGCGTTTGTTGTTGATCGAGTCCTCGATATACCCCTCTGCGACACGATCAGACTTCCAGCCGCCAAACCGCTTAATGGATAGTAAGTCTGCACCAGTATCAGCAAGTATTGTCGCTGCTGTTCGCCGAAAAGTATGTCCGGTATAAGCTTTTGCATCTGGCAATTTCAAGTACGCAGCGATTTCTGCAGGCATACCACTGAGTTTATTTTTACCAATGGGTTGATTCGTGCATTTTCCGAAACGGTAATTCAAGAAGAACCGATTGGTTTCTTGTTTCTGCGGACGTAGATCCATGTATTTCTTCAACGTTTGGTAATATTCACCGTCGATCACGGACGTTCTCGGTAAATGAGTTTTTGTGTCTGGAAGAGTGACGTGGAGAACAGAATTTTTGTCGACCACATTGTCAGTTGTCAAATGGCATAGTTCTCCTCCTCGGAAGGCACCATATATACCGATGATTAGCGCAGCCTGAAAATATCAGAGTAAATATATAGTTTTATATTACGTAGATCGATATAGTATGTATGTTCTATGTTAGTATGTATGTTCTATGTTTTTACCTTTGTGGCCAAATATGTTTCATTGGGAGCTTCGTGCAGAAATTTTTCCACTTCCTGAGTCGTCAAAACTTTCGATTTTTTACTCACGAACCAGACGTTTTGTTTTTTTATAAAACGTTGCAGCTGAAAATATTTTGTAACATCGATTCCTTTTTTGGTATCGATGGTGTCTTCAGCATCGAATAGATAGACCACAGGGTTGAAGGTTTCAATTTTTTAGAAAGTTCTTCGAAATAAGCTATTAAAACAGGTTCGTCAAACGAAGTTGTGCCTTGTTTTTTCTGCCAAGTCACAAAGTTGTTGTAGGAGGTTATGTATTTGTCTTTCGATTTTTGGGGCAGAGCGTTATTGACAACCCGTTTAACGGTTGCCAAAATATGCTGCGGTATGCAGTGATCTTCACTCTCGGATTCGTCACTTATTATCATTTTGATCGATCAAGAAATAATGCAATTATACTCAGTGAGAAACAATACAACCCCCAAACAATACAATCTTCCGACCCGTCACTTGAATGAGGTTAGGGTTCGATAGTCGACGGTTCGATACAGTTCTCGCGTGGCTTACGATCTGGCGCTGCGGACCAAGCGGCGCTCAGAGGAAATACTACCAGGGAAGAAAGACTTTCAGGGAAGAAAGACTTTGCGGGAGGAAAAACTGGTCTTTCTTACCGAATAGTCTCCTAGCGGAAAGAAAGAGTTCTCGGTCGGTAAAGCCGCACTTCGCTCCCCCAAAATAGGCAGCAAAATCGGCCTTTCCGCTCATGTGTGTAAAAAAATCCTGAGCTGGCGCCTCTGAAAATTTTCGATCGAAAATTCTGATGTGCTCAATTCTGCTTTGCTTCTCTGTGCTTTTTCTATAGTGCTTCCCTAGTGGGTCGGATCCCATCATAAAAAAGGAGATCCAGCTGCACCGCAAAGAGGAGAGACAAGAAGTGGAGAACTGTGTGTTGGCGATGCGTTCTGATCTGCCACATACTGACATCATTTGTTGCTGGAATGTCGATCGAGTTTTCGAGCCATCTCCAAATTTGATAATACTGAAATCGAAGAGTTATGTCCTGTGATTGATTGAAATGACCGAGACTCGAAGTCTCCTCACCGTGACAAGCGAGGTTTGAGGCAAGCGAGATTCGAAGCAAAATTCCGTAACCCAGGCTGTGTTTCACCAGCCGAGTCGCCCTCTTTTACCTAGGAGTTGCACTGTTTTACCTAACAAGTTGCATTGTTTACCAAGGTTCGACCTGTTTTCCCGCCGAGTCACCCTGTTTTACCTTTCAGGTGGCCCTGTTTTACTGACTGGGTTTGCAATGTCTGTCAGTCGTTGTGGAACACTGTTTTACCTATGTCGTTGCACTGTTTTACCAATCGTAACCGGTTGCTGGCCGATTTCCCCATTGTGCGCATATGCGTATTAAAAAAAATGTTCACCAAAAATTAGTGAAATTCTGGAAAAATCTTAAATTTTTAAGCTTTCAAAAGTTTGCCAACGTTTTCCGGTCAGCAACCGGTTACGGTTGATAAAACAGTGACACCCTAAAGGTAGAACAGGTTGACCCGACAGGAAAACATGGCGAACCTGGGTAAACGGTGTGACTTGGTTGATAAAACAGTGCAATCGTAGGGAAAACAGGTTGACTAAGCCGGTAATCTACCTGCGGCTGGTCAGTAGCATGCACGCGTACCCTCGGTCAGTAACCATGTCGGTGCAGGGATCTATGGACAGAACCACCACATCCCTTCAAGTTACATGTAATTGTAGCGATAGCATTTATTCACTATTTACTTACTGTTGCTGTATAAGAGTATGAGCTAGAGAGTGATGGGTAATGAAGACATGTACTAGAGTTTGTGTTACATGTATGATTGAAGAGAGATACACATGTGTATATCTCCAATTGTGTGAGTCTGCCCGGTAACAAGTCAGTCCCGATGACACGCTTTAGTTTTTCCAGGCTGAGCTTACTGTCGAAATGTGATTGTTACACTTACGGGCTCTCCCCTCATCAGGAGTAGCCGCAAGCGGTGGGGGTAAATCGAGGGTTGACTGTTTATCCAGAAATTGCGGCTCAACATGGTCTCAAATATCTCCCAGTTTTAATAGGTACAATAATTACCTGAATCACGTTAAATCCCTGCTAAAAATTCCCGAGAGGACCATGCAGGACCTTGTTCCAAATTACGACGTGGGGAATGGACCTATGGGAATTCACTTTTCTGAAGTGAAAAAGGGCCCTACTAAAAATTCTTAAGTCAGGACCTCATGGGTTCACATAGGTCCATTCCCCACGTCGTAATTTGGAACAAGGTCCTGACTGGTCATCTCGGGAATTTTTAGCGGGGATGTGACCGATAGGAATGAGAAGCTTCGGCAGAGTGCCTTATTAGTTGAGATATATTATATATTCATGTGTTCCTGCTACTGTGGCTCAATGCCGATTACTCAAATTATGGTTCATGGAATGAGTTTGTGATTGAATTCAGGTTTGTAACGTGGCATTTTAGTACGCTCGTTACAGTGGCATTTTACGAAGGGATCTGAGCGGAGACAGCAGGGAAAATACCGCCAAACTCAAAGAAAAACTCGATTTAGTTTTAAGTTAGAAAAAATCTACCTATTATTCACATATTTGAATTTATCGGACGAGGCGAACCCAATTAAATCAATTTAATTATTGGTACCCACCAAGGAGAGATTCTTCCTCTATTCGAGCGTGCAAACTTTGGTGGGACTCAAATATGTGAATGTAAAGGATAGCGAACGATAGAGTCTACCAAAACAAACACCTGACACTGGGACAATGACGTGTCTAGTATGCCATAATACAAGTTTCGAGTAAAGATTCCTTCAGCCCCTCGGTGGTCTAATTGGACAAGGCGACGACGATTTCCGAATATATGGAAATTAATAAGTGCGGCGACACTCGACCTAGCAGCGCTCAGGGATTTACCAATGCGAACTTCGTGTGAGGACGAGCAAAGGAATAGCCACCCGGCTATATATTGGCAACAACAAGGAAACTCGCAACAAGGAAACTCGCGAGGTAGATTGTTTTGGTAGACTCTATCGTTCGCTATCCTTTACATTCACATATTTGA
Source organism: Euura lappo (assembly GCA_018257835.1). Classification (NCBI taxonomy): domain Eukaryota; kingdom Metazoa; phylum Arthropoda; class Insecta; order Hymenoptera; family Tenthredinidae; genus Euura; species Euura lappo. The sequence continues at coordinate 5,901 of JAEUYN010001840.1, forward strand.
ATTTATCGGACGAGGCGAACCCAATTAAATTAATTTAATTATTGTTACCCACCAAGGAGAGATTCTTCCTCTATTCGAGCGCGCAGACTTTGGTGGGACTCAAATATGTGAATGTGAAGGATAGCGAACGATGGAGTCTACCAAAACAAACACCTGACACTGGGACAATGACGTGTCTAGTATGCCATAATACAAGTTTCGAGTAAGATTCCTTCAGCCCCTCGGTGGTCTAATTGGACAAGGCGTCGCAGTACAAATGCGAAGGTCCCGGTTCAAATCCGGGCCGAGGGAATTTTTACTCGAAGAATTAAAAATAAAAATTTGATTTTTCTATAGGTTTTTTTCGGTCTCACCAAAGTTTGCACGCTCGAATGGAGCAAGAATCTCTCCTTGGTGGGTACCAATAATTAAATTAATTTCATTGGGTTCGCCTCGTCCGATAAATTCAAATATGTGAATGTAAAGGATAGCGAACGATAGAGTCTACCAAAACAATCTACCTATTATTGAGGTCTTTGAGGTTTCCGCGGGTAGATTCTGGATGAGTCTTGGCTTCCGGGTTGGAGCCGTGTTGATGAACTGTTCGTTGCCGACGTTTCGTAAACATTGCAGTTTACTTCATCAGGGCGAGAGGTAACCTGATACTGGTTACTTCCAGACAGGGTGTCCCTATTTATCCGGAGCTGGAGTCATCGGAGCGTGACGTTCCAGTTGGGTGGAGTTGACCAATCAGGTGTTTTTAATTGATTGGCCAATCAATTAAAAAACCGGGAGGATGGCGTCCCAAATTGGGTGGGTCTGATATCCTTTATCCCTATTGATGTTGTTGGGATGTTTTCGAATTTCGAGTGCTTCTCTGTATTTCCGAGGGAAGTACTGTTTCGAGTTTGCCAGAGATGTGGTCTGGTCAAACAGGATTTCATGACCCGTTTCCATTTTGTGTTCCGCCAGAGCTGAGATGGTGTGGTGTTTTAGCTTGACGCATCTTTGGTGTTCTTTAAGGCGAGTGCTGATCTTCCTCCCGGTTTCTCCGATATAGACTTTTCCACAGGAACAAGGGATCCTGTATACGCCTGATGAACTGAGTGGATGGCGATTGTCTTTTGGAGAGGTTAGGATTTGTCCGATTTTTCGAGGTGGTTTGAAAATCGGTTTGATGTTATTTTTCCTTAGGATTCTCCCTATGGAGTCAGTTACTCCTTGAACGTAGGGGAGGAAGGCACATTTTCTTGTATTTTCAGTTGTTGTGTCAGTCTCGGGGTTAGCGGGGTTTTGGAGTTTTCTGATGGTACGCTTGATTTGATGACGAGGGTAGCCGTTGGACTGGAGAGTTCTGTCTAAGTGATTCAGTTCTTGGTTGAGGCTGCTCGGGTCTGAGACTACTAGAGCCCTGTGTGCGAGAGAGCTGATCACGGATTCTTTTTGTGAAGGGTGGTGATGTGACGCTGCATGTAGGTACCTATTGGTCTGTGTAGGCTTGCGATACACCCCGTGGCCAAGATGTCCATTGGGTTTTTTGGTGACCAGTACATCCAGGAATGGGAGTTGGTTGTTCTTTTCCGTTTCCATGGTGAAGCGTATGTTGGGGTGTTTCTTTACCATGACGCCAAATGACGAAGGTGTCATCGACATATCGGAGCCAAAGTTCTGGTTTATGTTGGGCTTTTGAGAGTGCTTGCTTCTCGAAGTGTTCCATGAATATGTCCGCGATGATGGGGGATATCGGGGATCCCATAGCGGCCCCGGTGACTTGTTCATAGTAGGGGAGACCGGGGCAAAGTGGATACCCTAAAACTAATTCGGACATAAAACATAAAATATCGACTAAAGCTTTATCATGTCGTATATATTTTGTAGTTTGTACCTTTAGGTAAGCGATTATGACGGTCAAACCCGATATTATTGCGATGTGCTTGCGTCATAATCGATATAAACCTAACCTGCAAACTGATCACTTTACCCCGATGCTGGGGTAAAGTGATCACGCTTATGGGGCCAAGTGGAAAAATTCGTATTATGACGGATTCCTTATTCGTATTAGGATGAAAATAACGTCAAAACATTGCAAAATCTGTACGTATTGCCCTGAGTCTGATAAAAGCACGTGACTGTGAAAATTGTGATACCTACTCGAATCGAAAATGTTCGAAACACGACACCGCTGTCGCGATTCAAATGTCACCCGAAGTGAGGTTAGGTTGACGCTCGGCGGCTAACAGCGCTCGTGGCGTACATGGCCACTTTTCCCCGTTCATATTACCCCGCAGGTAACCCGACAACAATTTAATTGAAAACTTGATGCAAACTATGTTTAACAAAAAAAAGAATTGATAGTACCATTAAGTAGACGTTTCAAGGAATCGAGAAAAAAATAAACCTAGTCAAAACATGCCATGGACGGCACGATAATCCGAAATCTGAGTTGACGGAAATTATCTATCTACACGGCGTGAAACTAAATTGATTGATTTTTCCCGAAATATTGAATATTTCATAGGGTTCAACTATTTCATTTTGTAAAGTACGTCAGCACAAACCCTCGGTGTAAATACTGCCTTCTTAGAATCGCTCAACAAGAAATTATTCGAGATGGTCACTTTACCCCGCTGTCCACATTACCCCGGTCTCCCCTACTCTCCTTGGTAAAGAAATTAGGTGGAAGTGAGACAGTGTTCGATTAGGGGAAGTAGGTGTTCGGGTATCTTCTTGGAGAATTTTATGATTTCTAAGGTGTCCTGGATGGGGACCTTTGTAAATAGTGATTCGACATCACAACTGACTAGGATGTCATCCGGGTGTAATCGGAGCTGCTGGATTTTCTGAACGAAGTCTTTTGAGTTCAGGATGCGTGAGCCAGAGTTCTGTAGGAGTGGTTTGAGTTCGGATGCTAGGTAACGTGAGAGGCGGTATGTGGGTGAGTTTATTGCGCTGACTATTGGTCTTAGGGGTATGTTGGTTTTATGGATTTTTGGTAGACCGTATAATCTCGGGGTGTGTGATTCTTTAGGTGTGATTGCTTTTTTGGTGGAGTCAGTGAGGTTGCTTTTCTTTATGAGTGCGGTGGTGTGCTTTTCTAATTTTGATGTGGGATCTTTACGGATTTTGCGATAGGTGGCGTCATCTAGGAGTGCATGGATTTTGGTGTGGTAATCAGTTCTGTTGAGGACTACTGTGGCATTCCCTTTGTCTGCTGGTAGTACAATTATGTCCGGGTTATTGTTTACTTCTCGTAGGGCTAAACGTTCGGGTCTGGTGAGGTTGGATTTGGGGACTTTGGCGTTCCGTAGGATGTTTGTTGTTTGTCTCCAGATGTTGTTCGCTGCTTCTGTTGGGAGACCGAAGATGGCGTCTTCGATTTGGGAAATAATTTCTTCTTTGGGGATTCTGGATGGAGCGATCGCGAAGTTTGGACCTTTGGATAGGGCCGACATCGCTTCGTGGGACAGGGTGGCATTACTTAGATTCTTGACAGTGTCTTTAGGTGGTGTAGGGGTTTTGGACTGTGGGTCGAGTTTCTGGAATTTCTTTATTAGTTGTTCCGAACTTTGCTGGTGGATGCGTTCAGCTTGTTCCGCTGAGAGTATCAGGTTACCTCTCGCCCTGATGAAGTAAACTGCAATGTTTACGAAACGTCGGCAACGAACCGTTCATCAACGCGGCTCCAATCCGGAAGCCAAGACTCATACCTATTATTGATTTGTTGTATTTCCATACTATCTTCATGTACTCTACGTCGAGGAACATGGTCTACGAGAGCTCTACCTTCCGTCAATATAGCTTGGATGATGTTGCCCCACGTTGCGAGCTCCACGCATACAAACTTGCGAGTCTACATACCCTATGTGCTAGACACAGACAGCGTTTGTCAACGACCGGAACCTTTCGACGCCAGTTCGGCTGCCGGCGTATAGGTACAAGTGGACACGAATCCTCCCGCCAGCTGAACTGATTTCCTGAATGCAGTGACTGCCGCTACCGCTAAGGATGTCCCGAGACCGGTGTTTTGGATAGAGCGGAGGCATACTGCTGACCTCCGGACGTGGAGACCGAGGCTGCCAAACCTGCAGACCTTTTTCACCTACTCTTTCAGTTGCCGGATCATTGTTAGCAGAATTCTAGATGAGACGTCTCCTAACCTTGAGGGCTCACTCGTGTGCGTGGCTGAATGACATCCAGCGGTAGAGGTGACGATGTTGCTGGGATGCCTCGCACTCCAGCCAGTAACTCGGCTAAGCTAGCAACTATCGGTATAGCCTAGCGAGCAACAGCGCGAGAGCAGCAAAGGCTCATGACGTCACGGAAACCGACGATTGCCGAATATATGGAAATTAATAAGTGCGGCGACACTTGACCTAGCAGCGCTCAGGGATTTACCAATGCGAAATTCGTGTGAGGACGAGCAAAGGAATAGCCACCCGGCTATACATTGTCAACAACAAGGAAACTCGCTCTCTTCGACGCTTCACTGTTCTCCAGCTTGGATGTCTCCAGCCTCTCTACGAAGTCTACATATCTCATTTTCCTCCTTTTTGCTCTCCGCTTCCCACCGATCGCTCTTTGTAAAATCTAACGCCTTTTCCGGCTCGCTACCCTTTACTCTTTGTTTCCCCACCGATATGCCTATCATTAGGTTTTGCTAAGTAATTTAGGGTTCCGGGACGTTTCGGTCAATGCCTTTTGGTCCATCGCCCTTTCGTCCAATGCGAATTGGTCCAATGGTACTATTCGGACAACAGTTGATTGGCCCAATTTTTTTTTCGTCCCATGGCTATTTCGTCCAAAAATTTTTTCGTACAATGGCCGTTTTGTCCAAAACGAAAATTCATCCAACAGAAAATTGTGAATGATAAATTTCTTATTTTATTAATTAAAGATAGATATATAAATTATTTATTATATATATATGTATATATATATTAGTGATATTTATATATATATATACTAGGGGCTTCTGTATATGTGTACATATATATATATATATATATACTAGGGGGGCTTCGCCCCCCTGCGCGCTTCGCGCGCCAAACCCCCGAATGAGGTTTCTGCACGGATTACTGGGAGATTGGGATCCCATGATTCATATACTAAGTGTGAGTGGTTTTTTACAGTTTTTAACAGTTTTCTGTATCATGATTTGACATGTCCTGACATGACCTGTTATGACCTGACATGACCCGACATGACCTGTTACGCCTCACATGAGATGGGATGACATGGGATCCCATGATTCATATACTAATTGTGAGTGGTTTTTTACCGTTTTTAACAGTCCTGTCCTGACATGACCTGTTGTGACCTGACATGTCCTGTTATGACCTGACATGTCCTGACATGACCTGTCATGACCTGACACGTCCTGACATGACCTGTTATGACGACTTCGGTTCGGTTCTTTCCGGAAGACTGCGGGTCTGTGTATACATGATACCTAGTGGTATTATCGATCATAGTATTGACAGCATGGGGCTTTTGGACCAAATGGTACATTGGCCGAATCGGTATTTGGACGAAATGGTATATTGGCCGAATCGGTACTTGGACGAAGTGGTGCATTGGACGAATCGGTATTTGGACGAAGTGGTGCATTGGACCAATCGGTATTTGAACGAAGTGGTTTTTGGACGAATCGGCTGGGGACGAAAAGGCGATGGACGAAAAGGGTTTGGACGAAACGTCCTAGACCCGTAATTTAGAGTCACTTTTTGTATTCAAATCTCGAGTCAGTGATTTCTCTCTTCTGCGTTTAAGGTAAAGCTTTCCGCCTATTGTAGTTGAGGTTGTTCTATCGTTTAACGTTCTGATTCTTGCGTTCTGTTACGTATATACCGACGGTAGTAGCGCAGTGCTAGCACTCGAGACTACCGAGCGGGAGGCTTGGGTTCAAATCCCCAGTGTGTCAGTGTTGACCTGAGCGTCAACCCGCAAAAATTTAAGACGGGTCACGCCGTTGAGGCGCACTGGCAAGCTGGGGGTATGGGCTCAGTCCGGCTACACTCGGACAAGGTATTTGGCAGTTTCCCTTGTCCCTCGTGCGAATGCGGGTGTTTCTATCTCAACTGCCACACTGCTTACTCTCCCCTTCCTCCCAACTTTACAAAACATTGCAATTTGTAATGAATAAAGGTATATCTATCGTCTACCATTTGTAGACGAATTCCGTCCTTTCTGTTCTGTTACGCTTACGTTGACTACGTTATTTATCGAACGACCTCTGAACTATTTTCTGAATATCGCTTTGATTATTTAATTATTTGTTGCTGAAATCTGTAACTTCGGTTACGTGTCATTTACGTAGATATTTCATTATCTCTGTTTTGGTATGGTACAGTATTAGTTTATGCATGCTAGCGCATGCGATCGTAGATCGAATTTCTTTGTGAAGGTTTTCTTTAAGGTTTATTTTAATACATATACACTGAGGAATGAATGTTGAGAAGCTCAGAGGGAATAAACAACGAGCAGTTGTTTGATTCATTCAAAAAAAGGATTGGTGATGTGATAGACGTTTCTTTACAATAAATAAAACCATATTTATTGTGATTATTTTAACTGATAAGATCTTCCTTGGATTACTTTTATCAAAAGTTGAGTCTTTGAATAATCCAATCTACCTTTTTCGAGAAAACCGAAGAAGAGGTTCTCGGCAACTGTGACTCATCAACAGGTACAGACTTCCCGGTGTTTCAGAGTCCGATAACTATTCAGTCAGTTAAATTCTAAATAACAGAGAAGCTAAATCTAATTCATCTTAATTCAATGAATCAATAAAATATATCAAATTTTAAACAAATTCTATCAAATTTGATTAAAATTGATCAACTGTAAAGTGAGGGATAAACCCCATCACATCCTTGAGTTATTCCCGAGCGTAGAAGCAGCCCAGGAATCTTATCTTCAGTTATTTATTCAGTTTTCCATCGAACACTTCGTTCATTTGCTGATCGTTTAAGTCTGCACTGCATTTTTGTATAATTTTCTGTATCTCGAATTTCAGTATTTTTTCTTAATCTACTGTAACGGTGACTCTCACGATTTGTATTCCGCGTACCTCTTTTAATATGTTTACTTCAAGTCTGTTTATGTAAATATTTCTTTGATTCACTCTTGTATCGTTAATTGATCGTACTGTAACGGTAAAAGTGACTGAGACTGGGAAAACAGTCCACCGTTTACAATAAGAAAGCTTCTTTACTAGTTAACGTACCAAATTAAAAGAGTTGGGCGCCAGGTACCGAATGTACCGCCGTACGGTAGGTTACTCAACGAAACAGACTAACAAACGAGATCCAGCAAACGGTAGGTTCGATAACGAGAGATAGAAGCACTGCTCGGCTAAGCTGCAGTTTACTCAAAACGTATGGTAGAGTGGGTAGGTTCTCCAGTAAATGACACGTGGGTAAGTAGTTTAACGGTAGGCGGAGCCTACTATATTAAGTAAAGCAATAGTAATCCAGTTTACAATAAAGAATCACAGAAATCAGTCATAAGCGAGAAAATTCACAAGAATACGTAAGAGAATTATTACATAAAAATAGCAAGACGTAAGCGCATCGTACAGAACAAGGCAGAATTAACGGAAGGAGGTAAAGTCGCAGACTCGATATAATAAAAGATACAGACTTAAAGGTAGGCGTCACAAAGCGACGTCATACTCATAAGCGAAATGCGATGCGTTAATTACGATGGAAAAATGCAGATACGGGGTCTGTACGATAGGCGAAACGAGAGCAGGAAGTCAATAAAATATTCAAAAAGAATTACTTAAAAGTTACAATACTAAAAATAACGCGGAGTACAAATCGTTACAATCATCGCTACGGAAATTATCAAAGAGACATATATACGGAAGGTAGCGTAGACGTAACGATAGGCAAAGAAATCAAAGAACAATAAATAACTAATAAACTAGTTCCGCGGCTGCTTCTACGCAAGGGGAACTACCTCAGGGAAACTCAATCGTAAATCGCATGCAATGGCATGCGTAAATCGTAAATTACCATACAAATAAGCAACAAAATATAAATCGTAAACCAGAAGGGCACGATAGAACGTAGTTACACAAAGATCATACTCAAATATCAAGAAATATCACGAAAAGCGATTCAGTCGGGAGGTCGTTCAGTAAAGATTGCTCAAACGTATAGCGTAGCGTAAAACGTATCGGTAAAGAACAGGAACGTAACGTAACTGGAATCACACGGGATCGCGGTCGCAAGCGCAGCACCGACGAGACCGTGATTCTCAAACAAAGACTCGCCTACAGACGGTAGAACGATATAAGAGCCATACGGTAGGTATTAAACAAAAACTGAGCGGTAGATCATCAGATTACAAAACTGAACGATAGAACGATAGAACGACCTCGTAACTTTACATAAATAGGCGGAAGCCTTACCTTAAATTCAGGTGTGTGAAATACACTGACTCTAGGTTTAAATTGCAAAAGAATGACTCTAAATTACTGAATAAAAGCTAACAGAAGGAAAATAGCGGTAGGAAAGGTTGAGCGATAGCGAGATGGTTTGGAAAGTGAATTTACAGAACGATAGAGGGATGAGGTGAGCAAGAGGAGGAAATATCTATAAATGGTTGTAGCGGAGCTGGAGACGTCCTTTCGGTAGCACAGCGAAGCGTAGAAGAGACCGAGTCTCGTTGCTCTCCCTGATTTATAGACAATTCGTGTCACTCATGGCTCAGCCGTACGAAGTCAAAGTTCGGAACAGCCACTTAGCGGTGATAGGTCAACGATCACCCCTCTTATGCAAATCTGGACATTCGGCAATCCTCGGTTCCTCTGACGTCACGATCGTGGCTCCTCTCGCGTTGTAGCTCGCTAGGGCTATACCGATCTGCTGCTGCCGATGCTCTGAGTCGGTCCGATGGGAATCCACGCGGTCTTCCCTTAGCCGGACTCTGGCGGTAGGCGGTAGGTGTCTTCGTAACGCAGGCCGCCTCCACCAGTCGTGCTGGGCATCTTCCAGCCCCGATCACGAGCGAGCCCTCAGAGTTCGGAGACGTCTCGTCTAGGGGGTACCTGACGACGATGCGGTAGCTGAAACAGTAGGTGTTACGGGTCTGCAGGCTTTACAACCTCGGTCACCGAGCCAGGAAGTCGAGTAGTGGCCTCCACTCGGCTCAAAACACCGGTCTCGGAGACATCCTTAGCGTTAGCGGCCTAACTCCATGAAGTTGATCAGCTCAGCTGGCGGGAGGATTTGTATGAACTCGTCCCTATACGCCGGCAGCTGGACTGCGTCGAGAGTTTCGGGTGATCGGGAAACGCTGGCTATCTCTAACCTCTTTATCCTAGGCCAGGTAGCTTGCACGTTCGTAGGCGTGTAGCCGTGACGGAGATTGTCGGAGAGTGCCGAAGTGTAGAGCTGTCGCAGCGTTGATCCTCGGCGAAGAGTTACATACAGAGAGCGTAAAAATACAAAGAATTAAACATAAGCAAATAATAACTAGTACGACGCTTGATTGAGTTTCCCCTGAGTGTAGCGGATGTCATTTTTCCCCCCCCCGCTGTGTCCTTCAGGACGTCTCAGCTGGTTCAATGTAACGGGTGACCGCAAACACCACGTTACAGTACAGATAAATTCGTTACTGATTATTCAGATTTTCTACCGTATTTAACGCGGATTGTTCGCACCTTTCGTTCATGAGGAACAGAGATGTCGCTCTGTAACGCTTACCGCTGAGTCTATCTTCTATTTACAGTAAAAGCTCGTTTATTCGGCCTTCGATCAACCGAGTCTTCGCGTTATCCGAGGCAACTCATCCCAGCACTCCACTATCAAAAATCCTACCGATCTCAATCACTTTCGCCCTATTTCAAACCTCTGCACTCTGTCAAAAGCTCTGTCCAAATTGAAATACGGACTAGATGACATTATAGTAGAGCCACTAACTGAAACATACACTACACATACCCCAAACAAGACACAGACACAAGACCAAGCCACACAAACAAACACAAACACACACATGACAGGCACTAGACGAGACACACCCATTACACCAGAGAAAATAAAAATCCCAAACACAAGTATTGCAGCAAAGAACCCAGACACCACGACACTCACTTCACACATACCAGAGGGAACGGAAAACCCAGTTGCATGGATTGCAACGATGTATGAAGGAAACATTACTCATACACAACACACATACACCACAGAGAGAGAGAGAGCTACGAGGAAATAGATATTGATAGAGAAATGACACAAACACACACACACACACCAAAACACTGCACACCAGCCCCCTGAAACCAAGCCGCAGATCGGAGAGAAAGGCCACGGAGAAAATGAAGAGACGGCTATCTTGAGACACCCAGAAGCTACACGAGGAACGAAACGAAAGGGCTGCCCAGCGACGAACACGGAACGGAAAGTAAACCGGGTTGTAAGGTTACAAAACCAAAAAGCTGAGGTAGGAGATAAGGTTTTTTTTCCTAAAAGAGCCTCATCAGACAGTGAAATATACGCGACATTACAACGCGAAAAAGAACCCTTAGGCCCTAACGATATAAACATATGTACTAATTGCAATTCGTTCAAACGCTAAAAGACTGAAATACACACACCAGACACGACACCGACAGACGACAAGGCACACAGACACACAACCAAGCAAACCACTGAACACACGATCAAGGGCAACCAGGGTGAAGCCACCGGTGCACAAGATGCAACGGATGACACTATTGCAGACACCAGGAATACCATCACATTAGCACCTGTACGGTCCAGGCGGAACGTGGACACATGCACAATTCCAAAAAAAATTGCGTACACTCGCCAGCCTCCATTTTTTTACACCCATAAGGTACACTTACATATACACAAAGAACACAAACACAAAACATAATCAAACCATTATTATTTCATATAGTATCACACACGTTATTATTAATATAAATACAACTAAAAGGCCGCGGTGTACATATGAATGAATAGTCCTACTGGTGACACACCCGTCATAGTTCAAAGGCAAAACATATGATGTACACGACTTTGCCTTGTGTTTATAAACAGTGCTACACGCAAGAAAAATACACATTCAATTAAAATTTGAGCACTAAGAACCAATACAAGACCTACAAGAAGAAGCTAGTATATGATGAGAAGAATTGACGTGATCTGTGGGCGAAGAAGGTGGTCTAGTGGAGTAAGTCTCCGGCTAAGCATCCGTGGATCCCGGGTTCGATTCCCGGATCGTCCGTTAATTTTTCTCATCAGTTTTTTCAAAAATTGGTATACACTTTCATAATCAAACCAGTTAAGGTACCATGTAACACTTGCAGAAACTGGATTCTAAAAAACTAAATCAAGTCTCACACACAAACATGCATCAAATCACACTCATACACTCCATTCACCCCAAAAACGGCAGAAATAATCAGATTTGACTAAGCCAACCCCTTACACAAATCCCAGCTAATTATTGTCCTGGAAACAGTAGTGCCCTGACAGTAGAATCAAACCAGACCCCCACACACAATATGACCCATAACTACACATCAGACACATACTCACACAAGACCTGAGAACAACAGACATACACAGCAGAAATGACCGACAAAAATCACATGGCGAGACCCGCAGACCCACCCATGACGGAACACACACAGAAACACATACAGTCACTCACACCAACCCCAAATTTGCAACTCACACCCCCAAGGAAAACATACACACGACTTTAGGTAATAAAATTCAGAATCTTGAACCATTCGCACACACGAAACCAAAGAAATGAAAATACACCACGACAAACCCTAAAACATACACACAAATGCTACTCACAAACCAAAATCACAATCACACATACACACACACACTAGAGAAAGAAAACCATTAAACGACAAAAACACAATCTCACCCCATACACAACACCCGCGTTAGGGAGGGGGTAGTTGTGACGTGGCGCTCGGCGCCCCGCCACAAGTGTGTGTGAAGTCCGCATAGACTTCACACACACACACACACACACACATACGGGAGAGTTCCCGGAGCGTCAGTCGTGGGTAGGCGCTCGCTTGAGGCGCACGGTTTTGAGTGGGAGCCTTGGGTTGGAACGCTGAGAATATAGAAGCACACATTACACAGACGGACCCACACACACACACACACACACAGACTGTACAGGTTAGTCAGACTGAGACACTGACCCCCCCACACCCGACACACTCACACACACGCACACACACACACGTTAGGTTAAGGATACCCCTGTAATTAGATATAACTGACAGAATATATTGAAATCATTTGAGTTCTGGTGTACCCCCTGTCATATCTTATCCTTCCCCTGCCCCGTCCCCTTATATTCATAGCCGGCTGAGTGGCCCGTTATAGTCCTTCACACGGCTCTGCTGTTGGCTGTCTGGGGGAGTCCTGAACCTCTTCGATGATGTCGTCATCCTTTTCTTCTGGATCCCTGGCGTCTTCGTTCTGGTTTGGTAAAGGTTGGTTTGCTGGCAGGTCACCAGCTTTCATCTCCAAGGGGAATGAGATTCCATGCGAGGGATTGCTTGATCCTACACTCGCATTTTCATTGAAAGCAACATCCCTTGAGATTATGATCTTATTCGTTACCGGGTCAAATAGTGTGTAGTTAGTAGACTGGCCATGGTATTCCACCAGCATGACTTTCTTCGACTTGGAGTCCCACTTCTTCCGTTTCTGCTTCGGAACATGAACCAAAGCATCACATCCGAAGACCTTGACGTGTGACAGACTCGGTTTCTTGCCTGTCCAGAGTTCGTATGGCGTTGAATCTCCCGCTTGTGCTGATGGCGTTCGATTCAGTACGTACACGGCTGTATTTACCGCCTCAGCCCAGAGTGGAATTGTTATATTCTTCGAGTAGATCATTGACCGTGCACTCTCCACTACTGTTCTCATCTCTCTCTCTCAGAGCGTCCGTTTTGCTCTGGGGTATACGGAGCTGAGGTTTCAAACTGTATTCCCTTCGATACCAAGTACTGCTGCATCTTACCATTTGTGTACTCGGTTCCACAATCTGAACGGATCATCCTCACCGAACGCTGGAACGTGTTTTCCATCAGGCGTTCGAATGCTTTAAATCTCTCAAACACGTCTGCTTTGTGTTGAACGAAGTATATGTAGCAGAAGCCCGTTGCGTCGTCCTTGAAAAGCACAAAAAAAATCTGCTGCCTCCAAGTGATGGCTCTGACATTGGTCCACACATATCCGTATGTATGAACTCACCGGATTCTGTCTTGAGCTTCGGGTTGGAGCGAAATGGCAAGCGATGCTGTTTGCCGTACTGGCAGCCCTCACGTGCAGAAGAAATCTTCACTGTCCAAAAATTACACACCTTTGACGAGGTCTTTGCTCACCATTTTCCGTAAATACCCGAGGTTCACGTGACCAAGCCGCTCATGCCATCGTTTCAGGGTTTCACACGAAGCCACGTTAGCCTCGTACGCTGTGACAACTTTGAATAGCATCGTGTACAGCTGATTTGATTGTCTGATACCTTTTGCCTTCAGAGTATCGTTTTCGAAGATCTCGACGCAGTTGTCCTTGAAGGTTATGCTGTGACTCTTCTGGATGCAGACACCAACTAAGAAAAGGTCCTCACGAAGGGTGGGTATGTACAGTACATCTTCCAGTTTGCCTGACTCCCACCTGTCACCGACGTATCTCTGTATCAGGATCGTTCCGGTACCTTCCACTTCGCATGTGGCGTCATCTCCGAGCTTGATAGACACTCCGCGACTTAGACGCGATTCAGAAAACCACTCGCGACGATTCGTCACACCGTGAGTTTCTCGCTATACGGGTCGGTAGGTGCGCCTGAAGCGGGCAACCGTACGTACTCCTCGCGTTTAGGTTGAGCACCGTATTGTTGTATAGTACATCTGCCAGGCTGGCCCGACCAGCGTTAACCTCCAAAGTTATCGTACAACATGCAAAAATGTTAGCGGACATTTTATTACTTCATTTTATTTATTTATTACTATAAATTACATTGTTTCTAAAAATATTTTCTACAATTGTCCGACCAGTGAAGTTATCACCATAGCATCTTGGTGAAAATATTTATTAATCAAACATCGGGAGTCCATCTGAAACAAAATGTTGATAGCCGTTAAACATTGTGGCATTACCGGAAGGTTAACTGCTCTTGAATGAAAACGTTTATCGAACCTCAATATTTGAGACGACCCCGGTATGTCAAGTATCATCCGGGGGCTCAATATAATACATTTACTGAATCCAAGCCGAGGCCTGCCTAAGCCGCGGATGGAACTCTGGGATCCAAACCGAGGCTCACCTACGCTGCAGATGGATCCAGTAACTGCGTCTACTTCTCAACGGCACTCCGTAACACGCTCCGTGTCCCCGATGGAACTCTGGGATCCAAGCCGAGGCTCGCCTAAGCTGCGGATGGATCCAGTAACTGTGTCTACTTCTCAACGGCACTCTGTAACACGCTCCGTGTCCCTCGATGGAACTCCGGGATCCAAGCCGAGGCCTGCCTGAGCCCCAGATGCATCCAGTAAATGCGTCAAGCCCCCGGATGATACTTGACATACCGAGGTCGTCTCAAATATTAAGGTTCGATAAACGCTTTTATTCAAGAGCAGTTAACCTTCCGGTAATGCCACAATGTTTAATGGCTTTCATCGTTTTGTTTCAGATGCAGCCCCGTTGTTTCATTATTAAGGAGAGGCTCTACTCGATTATGACCGACTTACCGCCATAAGTGGGCGTGTCGCTTATTTCGATGAAAATTGAAGTCTACGGGCCTAAATCGCAAAAAGGGGCTTTCTCGCGGATCGCTATGTGCAATTCCTAACCTAAATATGTCAAAACCTTTTTATTTTATGCGGAAACAAAGTAATGGCATTGTTTTTACGAAAATGTGTCAATTGGCGTCGTCGCCCAACTGTCACGTTTTCGTAATAACAATGCCATTACTTTGTTTCCGCACAAAACAAAAAGGTTTTGACATATTTAGGATCGGAATTGCACGTAGCGATCCGCGACAGAGCCTTTTTTTTGCGATTTGGGCCCGTAGACTTGAATTTTCATCGAAATAAGCGACACGCCCAATTATGTCCGTAAGTCGGTCATAATCGAGTAGAGCCTCCCCTTAAATATTCTCATCAAAATGTTATCGTGATAACTTCACTGTTTGGACAATTGTAGAAGAATATTTTTAGAAACAATGTGATTTATAGTAATAAATAAATCAACAATTATCAACAATCAGCCATTAGTAATAAATAAATAAAATGAAGTCATGTCCGCTAACATTTTTGTACGTTGTACGCTAACTTTGGAGGTTAACGCTGGTCGGGCCAGCCTGACAGATGTACTATACAACAATACGTAGTGAAGTTTAGTCGGAGTAGGTCAATTGAGAACTTTTGTTTTATTCAAAAACGACGTTTCGGCCGGGCCCGGCCGGCCATCTTCAGGCTATAATAATACAAATATCTTTACAATTATGTTCTTAATTGGTCAATAGACCAGCTACTTATTTATACTCATCAAAGAGAAAAGAAAGAAAAGGGAAAAAAAGGCTAATCATATCATATCATATATAACAGTAAAGTACGAAACCGGATGTTCGGATGTTAGTATGTTCGGCTCGGATTTTGTGGAATACGGATCATTATATCATTATTATTATCATCAGTGCATCTTTATATAAATTAATACTTATAGATACTGTATTACATTATTATTTATCATTTTTATTATTATTGTTATCATTCTTATTATTATCATTATCATTATGATCATTACCATAACTATTATCCGATTTGTCTGATAAAAATCGTCAAAACAGATATAAATTCGTTACTTGACTAATATTTTCCGATATTATTATGAACAATTCGACAGGCCGGCTATAAATGTCGATGTTTCGTTACTTGACTGATATTTTCCGAAATTATTATAAACAATTCGACACGCCGGCTATAAATCCCTGTGTTTCGATACTTGATTGATATTTTTCGATATTGTTATAAACAATTCGACATGCCGGATATAAATTCCTGTTTCATTACGTGACTGATATTTTTCGATATTGTTGTAAACAAATCGACATGCCGGCTATAAATTCCTATGTATCGTTACTTGACTGATATTTTTCGATATGATTATAAACATTTCGACATGCCAGCTATGAATTCCTATGTTTCGTTACTTGACTGATATTTTTCGATATTATTATAAACAATTCGACATGCCGGCTATAAATCCCGATGTTTCGCTACTTGACTGATATTTTTCGATATTATTATAAACAATTCGACACGCCAGCTATAAATCGCGATGTTTCGTTACTCGACTGATATTTTTCGATATTAATATTGTAGCAACGGGTCGAACCCTGCTACGAATAAAAGATACGACTTTCCGGGAAATAACTGTGGACCAAATACAGCAAATATCTCTTTCAAGATCAGGGGGTTATGTTTATTCAAACGTGCGTTCTCTTTAAAGTCCAGAGCGAGACTGTTGTTTTTTACAATAATAATGCCGGTCGCCGAAGCGACCGGAAGGTTCTACTGTTTCGAAACATCCGTAAACTATAATTTATCATGTATAACGGGGGTACGAAGTGCGGAGACACCCCCGTAACACTGCCCCCCCCTCTCTTGAAGAGTCGACCCGACTCTTACTACGCCTGGCCGACGCGGTGGGTGTTGTTCAGGGAAGGATTCGAGCTGCGGCTCGCTTGATAAATAATCCACCCGTACACTGCTCGACATTCGCCTTTTCTCTCGAGGTAAACCGCAGAAAACCTCGAGAAAGCAGCCGAACAACACCAAACTCTTGTCCGAAGAAACGTGTGGAAGGTGAAGAGGTCCCGAAGGAGTTCCCTGAAGAAAACTGGATTCCGGTCTTCGGAGCCCCAAAAGTTCCATCCAAAAGAAAATCGGCCAAAAACTCGGCAGCAGGGAGCATGGGAGGTGGGTTGCGGGGAACAGGCTCCAGGTTCGCACCAGAATCCAAAAGTATACGAGGTCAACAGGACCTAGGCGGGAGGACAAAGTTGACAGAGATGAGTTTGGTTTTTCGGGTCAGGGTTAAAGGATGAAGGCGAAGGCGATCCGTTTTTTTTTTTTGTTCGAGGGAAGCCCTTGTTTTGTTTTTTAAACGACAGCGATTTTTTTTTTTTTTAAATTGATGTTTCGCATTTGTCCAAAAGAGAAAAATAACAGGATCAAAATAGGACTTCCTTTTGTCTGTTTGAATATCTGTCAGTCCTGTTTTTCTTCTTCCCAATCAAAAAAATATGGCTTTCCACGTGACGACAGCTGTAATGCAGCAATTTATCGACGAATTCTCTTGGGACGAGGTGCCAGGGTCAAGGGAGAAGGACTTCGGGTGGTGGTACGAAAACCAATGGCGTGATGCTCGGTGTAGTGCTGATCTTGTCGTCAGAGTTCACTACGGGGGCTTGGTTCGGCTTGCGTGCTGGGGGTGCTGGGGCCGACTGTGAGTGACCAGCGTAAAGTTTCTAAAGTTCCTAGGCTGGATAAACAGAATTAAATTCTTCACTCCTAGCATCCAAGAGGACGCAAGGGGGACTTTCGAGAGGGAACATTTCTTGTTCATCGACCGATCCCCAACTTGTTTTTATTGCGGCGAAGAGGTTGTTGAGAACAAACTCAATGCAATGGACTGTGGGGACTGCGTCTTCCTAAAGAACCGGATGGTAGAGGATATCTGGCACAGATTCAAGGAGCGGATTACATGGGAACTGTGAACCCTGGAAGAAATTTGTTAGGAAAATGCCGTTGCAACCATTGTTATGTTAGTTCTTTTTATCGTTAAGTTGTCCCCGTAGTGAAAAACAAAACAAAACAATAAAACTTTACTCCAAATAAGGACGCCCGACCATGACATCACAAAAAGAGTCATACACTTCTTTCGCGGAAAGCTCTGCGTCTAATACTAGTACCGGAGCAGGTGGAGAAGAAAACCTCTGTTTCCTCAACCAATCCTCGTGGGTTTCGTGTAAGGTCGTCAGATAATCCAACGTTATTCCTTTCTCTTCTTCCCTACCTCGAGATTGAATCCGCGCGAAAGAGATTGTGGGAGCTAGCCTCAAATAAACAACAAGGTCGACTTCGAAATCCGAAGAACTTTCAGCAAAGATTCTACAATTTTCCCATAATAAATGTGCCTCATAGTTTTCGAAACCTCCCAACCTTCGGCGTGCCTCGACAAAGCAACTCCCACTGAAAATAGACCGCTCCATTACTTTAATAGGCAGCGATGTCTTCTGGCGATGTCTTTCCCTCATCGTCAACAAAACGTGGTGCTGAAACTGGTACCCGAACTTGGGAGGGTTTTCATACATCTTCTCCAAAAGATTCACACCTGCTACGTTCCGATAATCTTCAAGCGGTTCTAAAAGGGTGAGAATATTCTCATCTTCCAAAAATCTTCTCGTGAAAGTAGTTTTGCCGCAGCCAATATTTCCCTCAACAATGATCGTTAAAGGCCTTCCATTCCTCTTAACTACGCCTAAAGGAAGGTCGGGACTCCAACTCGAAGAGCTAACGAAAGCTCCAGGTACTCCTTTTTGGTGTGGAAGCGACTCCTGCACGAATTGAGGGGAGAGGGTCTTACCCTCGAGGTTTGTAGTTCTCAATTTACGGACATTAGAAGTGGAAGATCCGACGGAGACCTTTGGAGTTGCGTCTCTTCCCTGATAAATGGCTAGACGATCTAGATGAACAACTCTAGGTCGAACCCGATTAGAACGTTGAATTCTGTAAACCACATCGTTAATTCGCTTTATGACGACATAAGGTCCCTCCCACTCGCTTTGCAATTTCGGACAGCGTCCTTTTTCTCGTCGAGGTTGGAACAGCCAAACAGCATCGCCCGCCTCGAAACGAAGGTCTCGGGCTCGAGCATCATAGCGAGCTTTCATCCTGTCGGAGGCTAGATGAATTCTGACACGAGCAAACTCGTGGATCTCGTCTAGACGGTTTTGTAGAGAGGACGCGAAGTCAGTCCTACAAGGTGTTTGAAAGGGAACGACGCCTCTCTCTAGATCGGAAGGAAGACGAAGATCACGGGCCAACATCATCATCGCGGGTGAGCGACCCGTGGTCTCATGGATTGCTGAGCGATACGAGAAGAGGAAGAGGGGGACCCACTCATCCCAGTCTTTTTGATTTTCATCAATGAAATTAGTCAAATATTTCAGCAAGGTTCGGTTCATTCTCTCGACCATTCCGTCAGACTGGGGGTGAAGAGCCGTGGTCCTCGTCTTCCTCGTCCCCAGGATTTGTGATATCTCTTTAACCAAGTCTGCTTCGAAGTTTCTTCCCTGATCCGTGTGTACTTCGAGGGGGCAACCGTGTCGACAAACAAACTCTCGTACAAAGGCGAGAGCGACAGTTTTGGCTTCCTGATTCGGTAGTGCCACAACTTCGGGCCACTTGGTAAAATAGTCAGCCATCACTAAGACCCAGCGGTTCCCCGATTTCGAAACTGGGAGTGGACCGAGAATATCCATCGCCATTCTCTCCAAAGGGGCTCCGACATCGTAGATTTGGAGGGGACTCTTTCCTTTTCCTCGAGGGCCCTTTTTTGCTATACAGGTGTTACAACTGTGGCACCAGTCTTCTACATCGGTGCGACACCGTGCCCAGAAGTAGTGTTCTCGAATACGCCCAAGGGTTTTATTAACCGCAAAGTGGCCGCCGACTGGGGAGTCATGTAATTCTCGTAGGATATCCGGAATCTTGTGTTTCGGGACAAGCAGTTGCCACTTGACACTCTTCGCGTCTGGGCTTTCCCAGCGGCGGTACAAGAGGTCATCTCGCAGGTGGATTGAGTCCCATCGGGCCCAATAGACTTTAAAATTCTGATTGTTAGGGGAAATATCCTGCCATTCAGGGCGAGTCCCAGCAACCTTCCATTTTCTCAACTGTTGAAGGGTTTGGTCTTTTTCTTGGTCGATTTTCCAATCTTCGAAACTTCCCTGGAGGGTAACGGCGCGGATGACAACTGGAGGGTCGCGCTGTAATTCCAGTCTTGAACATTGGCGGCAGTCTCCCTCCTTTTCGCAGGGTCTGCGGGATAGGGCATCTGCGTTACCATGCAATGTTCCGGCTCGGTGCTGTATTTCGAAGTCATAAAGCCCCAGAACTTCCAACCATCGAGCGACCAAACCTTCAGGAGCCCTAAAAGACAACAACCAGCGCAGAGAAGCATGGTCCGTGCGGATCAAAAACTTCCTGCCGTACAAATAATGATGGAAATGTGAGATCGTCTTAACTATTGCCAGCAATTCTCTACGAGTCACACAATAATTGCGTTCCGCCTTGGTTAAAACTCTACTATAAAAACAGATCACTCGCTCAAACCCTTCTTGGACCTGTGATAAGACTCCACCTAAACCCGTCATCGATGCATCAGTATCTAGAATGAACGGGATTCCGGGCATTGGGAAGGCCAGAATGGGAGGTGAGGTTAAGCGTTTTTTTAGTTCGTTGAAAGCTTCCCGGCAATCAGAGGTCCATTCAAAAACTACTTTGTCCCCTGTTAAGACATGCAAAGGTTTGGCAATAGCAGCGAATCCTTGAACGAATCGCCGGTAATAAGTACACAACCCAATGAAGCTTTGAATATCTGACTTGTTAGCTAACTGTGGCCAATCTCTGATTGCTTGGGTTTTCTCAGGGTCAGTCCTCACTCCTTCTGCGGAGACGATGTGACCCAAAAACTTGACCTCTTTTTGGAGAAACACACACTTCTTAGGGCTCATTTTCAAGCCTGAACTAGAGAGTCGCTCGAAAACCTCTCTCAAATTAGCTAACTCTTCAACAAAAGTTTTACCGAAAACGATAATGTCGTCAATATAGACTAAACAAGTCCTCCCATTCAACCCGTCCAATACCGTTTCCATAAGTCTCTCGAACGTTGCCGGAGCATTGCAGAGACCGAAGGGCATGACCTTAAATTGCCACAAGCCCCCCAAGCCCGTGACGAAAGCCGTTTTCTCTTTGTCTTCGGGGGCCATCCCGATCTGCCAATACCCGCTGTGCAGATCAATCGTCGAAAACCAGCGGGCTCCTGCTACCATGTCCAGCGTGTCCTCGATTCGAGGGAGAGGGTACGAGTCCTTTTTAGTAACGACGTTCAACTTTCTGTAGTCGATGCAGAACCTTTTGGAGCCATCTTTTTTGTTCACCAGGACGATAGGGGCTGCCCAGGGACTGGATGAGGGCTCAATTACATCGCTGTCCCTCATGTTGTTTACCAGTTTTACGACTTCTTCTCGCCCATGAATGGGTAGCCGGCGGGCTGCCTGTTTGATTGGCAAATGTCTTTCGACGTTTATCCGATGCTGGCCAACGGAACAGCGTCCGATATCCGTGGGACTCTTTGCGAAGGCACCCTGAAAATCCAATAGAAGGGTTTGGAGAGACTGGCGCTGATCCGGATCCAAGTGCTCAGAAGAGCGCAAATTGAGGTCCTGAAGATGCGAGGGGACGAGGTCGATCCCTCGGATGTAAGCGAAGGGTCCCAATGAGGGGTTCGAGAGATCAACGTTTCTATCCGTCTGAAGGGGGATCTTATTCGGGCCTGACTGGAACGAGCCCTCTCCGGCAGCTATATAACAGTTGTGGGAGGCCAAGAAATCCATCCCTAGGATGCCGTCATCCTCGACTTCCGCTATCAAAACTTCATGGACCGCTTGGATACACCCTGTGACGGCCACTTCCACCGAAGCTCGTCCTATCACAGGCGTGGTATCGCCGGTGGCGGTCCGCAGATTGGAGGAAGAGGAGGTGATCGGGAAACCGTCCAGCAAGCCCGGGCGAACCACGGTCACTTCGGCCCCAGTATCGACGACCCACAAGCAAGGGGTCCCGTTAACGGTGCCCCTTGCGTACAAGCCCGACCGTCTCAATCCGCGGACCACGAATTGTTCTGGGTTTGGGCGAGAAGAAGGGCCCGTTCGGTCTCCATTGAGATTCGAAGAGGTTGATCGGTCTGGAACGTCAGGGGCCCGGTGGCCCGTAGAGTGCTGTCTTTTTTGTCCCTGTCGATTAGAGTCCCAAATTGTGTTAGAGTTCGTCGCGGGGCCGTTAGAGTTTGAGGCGGGGCCTCTACGCCACGAAGAATTAGTGTTGTTTCGAGGCACGCGATCTTCTCGCTCTTTCATGATCCGTTGAAGAGCAAAACAGTGTTTGATATCGTGACCCCTTTTTTTACAAAACCAGCACTCCAAAACGGGCTGCGGTCCCCTGTCGTTACTCGGCATTTTGGAATTCGAGGGCTCGTTTTTTTGTCTCAGGGAACTTTTGTTCCCTTGTGGTGGTTGTTTTTCGCGTGGGTCTGTCGTGCTCAACTGCCTGAGCTTCCCGGAGCCAAATTCTTCCTTATTTATAGCTTCAATTTCTAACCCTTTAATTATTGCCTGGTGAAGCGAAGAAGGAGCTGCCAGTTTTAAGGTTTGCCTCAATTTAGGACTGGAAAGCGCGTCTAAAAATCGAGCACATGCTAACTGGTCCCTCGTGTCGGGTGCACAAGTAGGTAACGCACAACGAATCAAGCGTTCGATGTCGTGGCCGAGCGTAGCAATGTCCTCGTCGCGGCCCTGGCGTCTGTTATTAAACTGCGTGAAGTAAAGTTTTGAAAGGTGTTCTTCACCAAAACGTAACCGCAGAACTGTGCACAGTTTTTCGAAATCTTCCGCATCGGAGTCATTTAGTGAAGTGAGAGCGTTCAGGGCCGCGCCTCGGAGGGATCCGGTTAAAGCCGCCGCTTTAACCATAGAGTCCCAATTATTTATTTTTGCCACCATCAAGAACTGCCGTTCGTACTGGGCCCACGGGGTAGTCCCGTCGTAGATGCCCGGTTTCATAAGCATGGCATTTACGCGAGTAGAAGAGTCATTACGCGGCACCGGGTTGAAGGCAGGCAGGATACTTCGCTGGGGCACCTGAAGGGTGTTTTGCGACTGAAAATCCGGAGGATAAAAGGCTCCTAAACCAGGTTGGCCTAGAGGTCTAAACGGACCAGAGTAAAATGGGTGTCTCGACTGATGCGAGTCTCGCCTGACTCCAACCGGAAAGTTATCGGCCGTGGGTCCTATATTTTCGGCTACAGGGACAAAACGAATCGCGTCGGGGACATTGTGCATCGTACGGGTGTCCTCTCGCTCGAAACCAGGACCTAAATTCCTAAACGCCACATTTCGCGAGTCCGAGTATTCGGGCTGCATCACAGTTTCCCGACGAGGCACATTCTCCCGCGTGTGACGAGCCAAGATTCTAGCATTTTCTAGGAAAGTTACATCTTGTGTGGGCGGCGACCCTATGAACCCATGTCTCCCCAGAAGGCCGTCGCCACACATCAAGTTCTTCGTCCTACCAATAAAGTCGTCCCGTACTGTCTCTCCAGTACGGTCGTTCTGAGGACGTACCGGGGTCAACGCCATTTGTTGTGGCGCTGCACCCGATAAATTTTCTACCAAAGCTACCGAGGGATCGTTTACTCCCAAAACTGGCACTGACCTCTGGGTAACATCTGTTACCTGGGCGAGGTTTCCAGGGGATCGGGGGGACGGTGCTCGTCCCTGCGCGAGGTTTTCAGGGGAACGAGGGGCTGGTGTCGGTCTCTGCAAAACTGCGAGGGGCTGAGGGAACGGGGTTTGTACCCTTGAGGCCTGGGGAAGGCGACTTTCCAAGGCTGCGAAACGTCGGAATACCTCCTCTCGTTCTTGTTCCCTGTCGATGCGATCCTGATGTCGCTGCTTCCGGAGCTGCTCCTGAAGAAGCTCAAACAGCTGGGCCGGACTGGGTTCCACTCGAGGACCCAATGGCGACGTCGGTGTTGAGGGGTGCCGTTGTCGCGGCGAAACCTAGGGTCGTGGCGAAACAGAGGGTGTTGTCTGACTTACCAGACCGGGACAAGCCTTCTTGGCTGGGGGTTCCTGAGCAGCGTCAACCACTTCGTTACTCACGGAAGCGCTTTGTAGACGTGTGCGACGCATATCTTCAGGTTTCTTTTGAGCGTGTGAGATTGACTTAACTTCTCGAAAGCTCCAAACTGTCGGTTTCGGTCCTCACAGAAATCCGGAAAAGGTCGTAAAGAGCTATCCCAGCTCCTCCACCAGTGTAGCAACGGGTCGAACCCTGCTACGAATAAAAGATACGACTTTCCGGGAAATAACTGTGGACCAAAGACAGCAAATATCTCTTTCAAGATCAGGGGGTTATGTTTATTCAAACGTGCGTTCTCTTTAAAGTCCAGAACGAGACTGTTGTTTTTTACAATAATAATGCCGGTCGCCGAAGCGACCGGAAGGTTCTACTGTTTCTAAACATCCGTAAACTATAATTTATCATGTATAACGGGGGTACGAAGTGCGGAGACACCCCCGTAACAATATGAACAATTCGACATGCCGGCTATAAATCCCGATGTTTCGTTACTTGACTGATATTTTTCGATATTATTATAAACAATTCGACATGCCGGCCATAAATCCCGATGTTTCGTTACTTGACTGATATTTTTTTATATTATTATAAACAATTCGACATACCGGCTTTAAATCCTGATGTTTCGTTACTTGACTGATGTTTTCTGATATTATTTTAAACAATTCGTTATGCCTACTACAAATGCTGATGTTTCGTTACTTGACTGACAATTTTTAATATGATTACAAACAATTCGCCATGCCGGCTATGAATCCCGATGTTTCATTTCTTTACTGGGATTTTTCGATATTATTGTTAACAATTCGTCATGTCTGCTATACATTTCAACTTTTGGTTGCCTTCCCGGTTATTATCAATATCATTATCAACAATTTGTCATGTCTGCTATTCATTTCGACTTTTCGTTTCCTTCCCGGTTATTATCAATATTATTATCAACAAACCGTCACGTCTGCTATACAGCGTGTATTCCTAACGACTGAGGGGTCTGAAGTTCGTTAAGATCGAAAAACAAGCTTTTAGACTGTTTTGGACCAATCCAATTGTTCAGAAGCTCATTTTTCGATTCTAGGCAACTTCAGACGGATCAGTCGTTAGGAATACACGCTGTATATGTCAAATTTTCGTCACCTTCCCGGTTTTTATCAATATTATTATCAACAATTCGTCATGTTTGCTATACATTTCAACTTTTCGTTGCCTACCCGGTTATTATCAATATTTATATTTGTTGTTATTATATTTATGCCGACCGTGGTAGCCGCGCGGCTAGCGTGTGCGACTACGGAGCGGGAGATCGAGGGTTCGATCTCACTATTCGTCGTCAGTCAGGCCACGCCGTTTTTCGGTCGTCACGCCGAAAACCGGCAGCCTGCAGCGAGTTTAGTGTGGGTATCGTTTCCTAAGGTCGGCTACACCCGCGCGGGTTTTCTGCAGTTTCCCTTGCCCCTCGTGCGAATGCGGGTGTTTCTATAGAACGCCTTAAGACGGCTGCAGACGTATAATGATGATCACTAACCATCCCCTCCCTCGCCCCGCACAAGCTTTAAGTAGCTTCTGGGGACATACCCACTCGGGTATGGCGGGTAGTAGGTAGTAGGTAGTAATTATTTATTAATTATATCAATAATTCGTCATGTCTATTATACATTTCAACTTTTCGTTGCCTTCCCGGTTATTATCAATATCATTATCAACAATTTGTCATGTCTGCTATATATTCCGATGTTTCGTGACTTTACTAATATTTCTGGATATTATATTGAACAATTCGTCATAACGGCTTTGAAACCTGATGTTTCGTCACTTGACTGATATTTTCTGCTATGCTTATAAACAACGAACGTTGCTTGCGTGGCTAAATCTCAACAAGACCAATGTGGAAGCACGTTAGTATTTGTACTGCCAAATTCCGAATCATTGTATGTTTAATAAGAATAACACGAAGTGGACAAAATGAAAGGAATTTGTGAAAGCTGTACTGAGCAGAATGTATTTCGTGATTCCCAAAAAAACAGAGCGTTATTATTTGAGATCGTTGTTATTACGTCTTCGGGGATCACAATCATATGATTGGAGAACTGACGAAGGTACGATATACTCATCCTTTTTGGGGCAACTGTAGCACGAAAGTTAGTTACTGATGACGAAGAATGAGACAACTGTTGAGATGAAGGATCGTGTATCAAATTTCCGAAAGAGATGTGTAGGCTGTTTGCGTATATGCGTATGTGTTTTCGACATGTCAATTAATGCACGCGAATCGTTTGAAAATAGTACATTTAACAGTATTTTTTATTACAAATGCATGAAAAAGTTTCTTGTTAGCACGCCGTGCGCGACAAGAATCTTGTTGTGCATGCTGGATCTGCGCAAAACGAAGTGCGCAGGTCCAGCGTGTTACCATTGACGACGTAAACGTCAGAAAAGTGCCAGAATATACACGCTCCGCACGGCGAAACTAGAAACTTTTTCATGCATGCGTAATAAAAATATAAATACGAGTTGGTCGATCAAAATGAATACAATGAAACAAACGAATAGGCCTTGCGGGTGATCAATGAAATACTCGTATTTCGTAGATTCACGTTGCAACAGTTCAATTCACTAGACTTAACAGAAGGTTACATATTTACGTGTGTCGCAGACAATGACGAAAAAATCACTGCTATCGAACAGATAGTGGGAACATTAGTTAATAGTTCAATGAAAGATCAACGTATTGTATATGACGCAGTTATGCGTGCTGTATGTTGCGAAGGATCTGATAAGTGCATTTATTTGGATGGTCCGGGTGACAGCGGAACAAGTTATTCACGTATTTATATCATAAGTTTATTGGAAAATATGGGTCTGATAATGTTGCCTGTAGCATGGACTGGAATCGTAGCGAATTTATTGAAAGGAGGAAGAACTGCACACTCTACTCTCAAGCTGCCGTTACAATTAAATGAATGCTTAACGTGCAATATTGAATCGAATTCTGCACAAGGGTTGCACATTCGAGATGCGAAAGTCAGAATCTAGGATGAAATGATAATGGCCTCTTAGTACGCACTGGAGGCTGTTGACCGTATGTTTAGAGATGTATAAGAATGTAACGAACCATTCGGTGGTAAAATAGTCATAATTTCTGGGGATTCTCGGCAAATTTTACCAGTTAGCCGTCGAAGTAGAACACAAATTTCAGAGGCGTGTATGAAAATACGCAGCCTATGGAATCAATCCGTATACTTGTCATTGAAGGGCAACCTTGGCGCCTCTGATGGACAAAAAGATTCTCAACACTGGCTTCTGCGGGTTGTGGATGGTGTATTTGGCGATTCTCTTAAACATCACAACGGAGTTGTATGCATTTACACGAAATTCAGCTCGAATGGTGAAATTGTGCAAGAAATATTTGGAGAGAGCGTCGATCCTCAAGATCCCCCAAATTATGGAAAGGTTATATTAGCTGAAACTAGGGCTGTGCGGGTACCCGAAATCTCGGGTACCTGAACTCGGGTTCGGGTCGGGTTTGCGTCGGGTCGGGTTTTTTGGCAATCCCGAAATCTTCGGGTAGTTCGAAATCTTCGGGTAGTTCGAAATTTTCGGGTAGTTCGAATTTTCCGGGTACTTCGAAATTTTCGGGTAATCAGAAATTTTCGGGTAGTTCGAATTTTTCGGGTACTTCGGAATTTTCGG
>JAEUYN010000185.1:0-201541 GCA_018257835.1 Euura lappo
ACGCTGGAGCCAATATCCGATGCAAAAAATATTTGTAACAGGTAAGATGAGAAGAAAAAGAAAAAGAAAAAGACACTCATTGATATGATTTACTTAATATTTGATGACTAATCTTCTCTGTTTTTCTAATTGTATGTTTCAGGGAGGTCGACGCTACGGATCATCGCAGAACGACCGTCGGAGCTGGAAAGGACTACGCGGGAGCCGAAAACGCAAACAATTCAGAGATACAATTGAAATATAGGTAAGAAAATTTACTTTTTGATTCCATTTTCCTAGAATTCCAAAGATTTTTTTATATTTTCAATTTTTCTTTATTTTTTGTTCTCTTTTGGTTTTGGTTTTTTTTTTTTGGTCCTCTTCTGTTTTATAAAAGCTTGAAAGAAGATTGAATAGAATAATGACACATTTCAGTATTAATATTTGTTTCTTTTTCTACTTTGTTCCAGGTCGGAAGTTGGATTCTATGTACACCGAACCCTGGACGACGTGGGAATCGTCAAAATCTGCAACGGCGAGCAGCGAAGCGATCGACATCAACGGAGCAGCTACCAACATCGGCGGAGCAGAAATCGACTCTGGAATCGGAGGGACGGAGGATTTGAGAGCAGCGGAGAAACCCGAGTAATCCTGGCCACTCGGCAACTTTGGCGAGTACCGATTTGTTTTACCCATATTTCCCCTTCCTCTACTCATTTAGGTTTTTGGCACAGCGCAGCACCAGGATCATCGTCAAGATTGAATCGGTTTTGTTTGATTTTTCGATTCGATTTTCTAATTTTCATTTTTCATTCCAAATATTTTCAATTGTCTTCTTTTTGAGATTTTTTTCATCGATGAATACGCGTAGTTTCTATTTTATTTTTTTATTTTCACGAGTAACGAGGAACTCTTTAACTTGACTAGATTGAAATAAATTGTTTATTTTAAATAATAATACAGAATCTTTGAAAGTTGGTCAATTTTGTTGATTTTTTTATTTTCTATATCGATTCGCCTCAGTCACGTTAGTCTGTCGGGAATTTTTTTCAGGCGTTTTTACAACAAAAGAACGGTAAGTTTTCTTACCCACGTGGATGAGTGCGAGACGATTGATCGTGTTGGAGAGAATGTGTCGCGAAATCAGTGCGTAGCTCGATTATAGGTCATCGACGAGGAGGAAATAACCAAGGATTGATAGAATCATTTTTGGTACAGTCATTTGACTCGCTTTAATTAATTTAGTCATTTTTCTGATTTTCATTTTGAGATTTATATGTATATTCAAGTTGAATAATTTTTACTTTTCGATATTTTCTGATCTTTTGTCACTTTTTTAATCGATTCAATCAATTAAAGTCTCTGCTTTCACAACTTTTTTTCTATCGAGTTATAATTTATTTCAATTAATTTCACTAAATTTTTGTTACGTAGATTCTTAATAATTTTCACCAATTCAATTCAACTTTTCTTAATTTATTACAATTAATTTTACTCAATTTTGAATTTATTTCATGTCAATTCTGTTGTGACTCTGATTATTACTTTCTAATCGAATTCAACCTTTTTCGATTCGATTAAATACAAGTTTTTCTAATGCTTCTTTGATCAGAAACTTCTTCTCTTTTTCAACTGTTTTTCTTCTCTTCTCTTCTCTTCTCTTCTCTTCTCTTCTCTTTCTTTCTTTCATCGCCACGTCAATTCATGAATTTATTTCTTCCTCTGTTAATCGGGAAGGTAGACTGCGTCAATATACATACGAACTTATTATTATTATAAACTTAAACCTATTTCATCGACTTTGAAGTCGACATTTGCGAAATACTTATATTCCGCTGCAGTCTTAAATACTTTTTTGAGACGTTCCTCCCAAAACGGCATATTTACCTTCTTTAAAGAAAGTACGCCATTGCTGAATCATTCGCACTTCTGCGTTGTTGAAGAAACCCCAGCAGTCATAAACGTATATGTTCTGAGACACTACGTTTTTAACTTTGACCGCTATATCCATTTGTATCTTTAGGGATTCCTTTACGAATTCCTCAGCAAGATCGGCTATTGGGCGCGCGTCGTCACACTTTCTGTTTCGGCTCTTTCCATTGCTACTAAGTGATCATAAAACTCACTAACGTCCGTGAAATTGATGGCTTTCGATAAAGTCACCAAAGTCAACAAAACGAAAATAAATTTCATGCTCATGATATCCGCGTCAATATACATACATATATTGGGTTACGACACGTTGTGCTTGTATGCGATGATTTTTTATCATCGATCGCGTTGCGTTGTTTTTTGTTTGGATTTCAAGGCGAGGGGTAGGAAGGCAGGTAGAGTCTCGGTACATAGTTTTAGTTTCTTTTGTTTTTCTTTTCCTTTCAGAATCAACACAAGCAATTGCAGTACCAATTTTTCTTTTCTATCCATGTTTTAAAATTCCTTCATTTCAAACAATTATTTGTTTCATACTTTCGATCAGATCTTCCATGAAATTTGATTTTATAATTATTCTTATCATTATTTTCATTCGATTAAAATCTAACTTGTCGTAATTAATATCAGATCTGCAATTGCTTGGATTGGGCTGCATGCGTCTTGTCATTTCTGCGCTCGCGTGGGGGCGTGGAGATGAAGGACGCCGCGCTCGAAGACATCGTTGGAGTAAAGGAGGAAGCCGACCGCTGTGCCAATTATTTTTATCTCCCCTCTGTCTCAATATTCGCAGATATCATCTATTTTCACAGATAATGTCGTGAATTTTTTCAAGTCACGTAATTTTTCTTTCATTCTTGGAACTGATAAATCGAGATTTTGAATTTATTTCATTCAGTTTTTTTTTCTCATTCATCATTGAAATTGTAGTTGATTATGTTTTCTTGATTTCTCTGCAATCAATTCAATTATTTCTTCTTTTTTTCTTCTCGAGTTACGGGGAAATAAATCAAGATTTTTCAATTATTTAATTCGTCAAAATTGTGATTAATTATTTTTTCTTGATTTATTTGTAATCAATTGAATTATTTATATCATCTTTAGTTTTTTGTTCGAGTAATGAAGAAACAAATCTAGATTTTGATTTTATTCACATTGATCACTCAAATTCTAATTAATTATTTTATCTTGATTTTTTTCTCTTTCTTGAATTATTTCTCTTTCAATATTTCTCGGTTTATAGAATAATTCTAGTTATTTCAATTGTATTTTCTCCAAATTCTAACGTTTATTCAACGATTTTTTGCTTCTTAAGAGATTGAAGTTTTTTTCTATCTTATTCCATTTAAATTCAATTATATTTGCTTTATTAAGACTATATACAAGCTTTTCTACATTATTGTTATTATTATCATTATCATTATAATAATCCATTTTTTTTTTCAACTTTTGAAAAAGAAAAAAAATCGTCAAATACGGAATGTCGCGAATTGCATAATTTTGCGGTGAAAATGGATGCTCTTTCTTGCTTTTACTATTGTCTGTATTCATGTATGTATATATGTATGTGTATAACACACGGTGGCCATTGGTCAGGAAATCCAAAAAATGGTCATGAAAAAAAATCAATGAATTTTATACGCGTTGTTAAAAAAAAACAAAAAAAAACATGACATCAATGAAAGATTTACAGCTGTTTTTTTTTCACTTTTTTTCATCTTTCTCTTGCGGAAATCTCGATCAATCATAATAAACAGTGGCAAAAATCTTTGGTCAATTATAGATAAAAAAAAGTATTCTCATTCAAAAATCATTTTCCTTTCACCATCGATTCAAAGCGTTGATCCGTTTTTTTTCCTTGCTTCGTGTGATTCGGAATTAAAAAAAAAATAATGATAATTATTCGGGCACGAAAGGTGGGGGATTTTTTTTCCTTGTTTGTTTTGCTTTACGTAGCGGCCACCGTGTGTCTAGCAATGGTCATTTATTTTCTATTTGTTTTTTTTATATTCTTGTACATATTTATTTTATCGACTGCTTGTTTGCTTGAATTTTTTCGAGAAATCACCACATAGAGAACTATTTCAGGAAAATTGACGAAGTATTTACCTCATCGTTTACGCGATGATCGCGTCACAATTAATTGTCGAAATTATAAGTTGCGTTATTGGCGAATGTATAACAGGGTGTCCAGCTGTCAGGGAAATTTGCAGAACCGGGAATTGTCAGGGAATTTGAAAGCGTCTGATAGTACCGGGAAATGTTAGGGATTTCGCACACGTATTTGGAATTTTTCCATTTTTTCCCTCCATTTTGATAGCTGTAAGATTTTGAAAATATCTGATCGATGTGACCATCATTTTGAGAAATAACTCACAACCCAAATCTCTTTATAGTTGAAAAAAAAAAATGGCATATCAGATTGTGGCCAAGTTGAATTGAGAAAAGAAATTGAGTATTTTAACTTGAAACGATAACATTTAACTTTGATCATCGTGAATTTACAATAAAAAATGCACTCGTTAGGGAAATAAGGTTGAAATGAATCCTGGAAAAGTCACGAATGTCAGGGAATTTGATATTTAGTTGACGCTAGACACCCTGGTACAGTCTTTGATTGTTTGAATTATATTATAGCGCTGAATATGAAAACCGGTAATATAGTCAGGGAATTTCTATTTTCGTGAAAATTCAGGGAAAAATCAGAGAATTCCACCGATCGACTGGAAATTTTTTCTCGTACTTGTTTTTTGCGATGAATATTTGAGTGACAGATAAATTATTATCGAGTAGATATCTCGTCGATCTCAGCGTCGACTCAAATTCTATAATTTCGAAAACACAATCCTAACATTACACACACAGAGTCACACTTGTTAAAATCTAGGTCTAGAATTTCTTGATTTTCGTGCACTGTCAAAAAACTACGTTATTTGACATTTTTATTTTTTTATTTATTTTATTTTTTTAAAGTAACGGGAATAATGCGTTTTCATATTGAAATTTATAGTATTTTGTAACATTAGCTTCTACCATTTATACCGGTCACCCAAATTCTACCCCTAAACGGTATAGTAAATCTATAACGGCAATTTAAATCTTTTCATCTCCTGCTAGATTCCTTCCCCCTTCTGCGAACTTTTGTGAACTTGTTATAGGAAATATGATTATTTGGTGTGGATCAACTTGATAAATAAGGCGACGCGACATTATTGTTGGACAACTGAACATAGAAATTATAAATAGAATATTACAGGCTACACAGTGGGGGGGTCCCATATTCCCCTAAAAGTACCGTATTTTTTTCTACCTCTGAAAAGCACCCTAAAATTGAGGGTTTCCCCTAAATATACACTAAAGCAGCCAACTTTCCCCTAAAACCACCCTATGTCTGGCAGGTAGTTACATTATTTCAAGTTTGATATTTAGATTTCGCGGTTCTACTCGGTCAGAAAAGTCTGAATTATAATTACCCCAGGACGCATGTATCATTTTTTCTACCCACTAACGCATGAGTGGGGTCCGTAAGACCCCACGGGTTTCTTGTCCATAAAATCGTTCGATAAGCAAAAAATATGACTTGTAAGTACATGCATTATTTCGTTTTTCAATAAGGAACAGAATGGTGGAAACCAAATTGAATTTCGTCAAAGTTTAGTTGGTGAAAAATCCATTTAACTACCAAAAAGTGCTAAAAATCAGAAAAAGCGTAATTTCTTGAACAAAAATTCATATCTTTTTTTCTAATCAACCGATTTTCAAATTTCAAACCGGGTTTCGAAGAAGATACATCAGACTTCTAGAAAAAAATGATTATCGTCATGCCCTCTCGAAAATGTATATTTATTTTGGAATATGAAAATGGGGAAAATTCACAATACGAAAGTAATAAAAAAAAAGTCAATTAGAACTTAACAAAAGAGTGTTTGCAAAGGGTTGACGTATATTTTTAGACTCGTCCATTGTATTTTGTATTTGTATTCTCATTACAAATGATTGAGAAAAGAAATATTTTTATCTAGATGAAATAGTTGAATTTACTTACTTCCGCGAAACACTAACGGGAACTACAGAGTGGGGTCCCGCACGACCCCAGAGGTTATTCCACACCGTTGTGTTCGACGACTAGCGAGCAGCTGAAACTCTCATATATCTTCCTAATATAAATATAAATATTATACATATAATATGAATATAAACTCTGATTTTTGCGTCGTGATAAATAATTCAGATCCAACAACCACCACGAGCCATGGGCGAATACAACCGAATCCATATTAAACCGTGTGAAAAAATGATGACGATGATAATAAACGGAATACAATTCATCTCATTTTTTATTTTTCTCCATTTCGCATTTTCGTTCTTCCTCTAATATTAAAGTAGAGGAGACGACCGGGATCCCAGCTGTCCGCCTATTCGGAATCGTCGATTCTGACGGATTCCTTGTGGTCCGCAAACCAACCGTAATCCACCTTGACGTTGGCGGACAACCTGTACATGCCGCCATGGCTGCGTACCCTGTTTCCACGCTTCGACGTCAGCTGCAACGCTGCAATCTGCCCTGGTCTTATTTAATTTCTCAGCAATATCCAGCGGCAGCTTACCTTTTGAAACAGAGAGTGACGTCGGAAGAGCTAAAAAGGGGGTAGGGGGTCGAAAGTAAAAAATAATACATCCTTTTCTCATTATCATATTTACGAATTTCTGTTTCATTTTCCCGAGATCCGGGCATTTTGGTTCAGTTTTATCGAAGAGAATCACACGACATAATTTTCGACATTTTATAACTTCGCGAATGAATATTTGTCAACCGTATCGTTTTTGTATTTTGTATTGTTGTGTATTTACGTTGTTTTTTTTTTTTTTCTAATAATCTCGACCGGGTGAGACCGAACAAAAAAACTTGATTACCTCTTCCACTTTCTTTTTTCCCCTCAACTGTTAAGCTAGCCATCCACGATCCGATCCACAATGGCGTGGGAGGTCCCCTATTTCCCTAAAAGTACTCTATTTTTTTTTCACACGTAAAAACACCCTGAAATTGAGGGTTCCTCCTGAATGTACACTGGAGCAGATCACTTCCCCCTACAACCACCGCTAAAAACACAGATCATGCGGACCTCGCGATGGGGGTTATTCTATAGCCCTTTTTTATATGTATTTCTTGAAATATATAAGGTGAATATACCCCTCAAATTCTATCAAAGCGTATAGGCTTACCTCGTGTCAACGACTGCTAAGAGCCAATGGTTGCTGAAACATAAAATATTCGTTGAAAAAAAGTGAAGCAATATAAAAAAAGTTAATCGTAAGAATCTACTCATCATACCTTGTACAAATCGGCATGCCGATCTGTCGACCCGCGGCCAGGGCTTCCCGCATCTTCTCAACCGTCTCTTCATGGCGGTACGCACTTCTTAACTGCTGGAACTCCTGTGAGCTGACCAGCAACATCTGGGTTGCCTGGGTGCGGCACGCCCCACAGTGGTTCCAAATGCGAAATGGCTGGCCAAATTGAGAAGGTATTCTTCAATCGCTACGAAATTTGGTCCTCGGGGGTTTTTGGGGTAGCTGAACACGAATCTGAAGTCAGATTTCCAAAAAACAAAATGGCTGCCCAAAAATGGCGGACCATTTTCTCCAATTTTGGATCAATCGCTACGAAATTTGATACTCGGGGGTTTTTGGGGTAGCTGAACACGAATCTGAAGTCAGATTTCCAAAAACCAAAATGGCTGCCCAAAAATGGCGGACCATTTTCTCCAATTTTGAATCAATCGCTACGAAATTTGGTACTCGAGGGTTTTTGGGGTAGCTGAACACGAATCTGAAGTCAGATTTCCAAAAAACAAAATGGCTGCCCAAAAATGGCGGACCATTTTCTCCAATTTTGAATCAATCGCTACGAAATTTGGTACTCGAGGGTTTTTGGGGTAGCTGAACACGAATCTGAAGTCAGATTTCCAAAAAACAAAATGGCTGCCCAAAAATGGCGGACCATTTTCTCCAATTTTGAATCAATCGCTACGAAATTTGGTACTCGAGGGTTTTTGGGGTAGCTGAACACGAATCTGAAGTCAGATTTCCAAAAAACAAAATGGCTGCCCAAAAATGGCGGACCATTTTCTCCAATTTTGAATCAATCGCTACGAAATTTGGTACTCGGGGGCTTTTGAGGTCGCTAACACGAATAAATTATGAAAGAACGAAATATTGTATAAATATCTACATGTTTGTGGGATATAGTGGATTAGGAAGGTATGTAAATACGGAAAAAATTACGATAATAATACTCATTTATTCAAAAATACAAATTAATATTATTTTTCTATAAAAACAAAAAATAGTTACTGACGCTCAAACCTAGAGGCTCCAGTTGCTGTCTGAATCGCTATCATTATTATCGCTAGAGTCACTCTCAGTATTTCGAAAAAAATTTTCGTTGTTCACAGTTGGCGAGGTCAACAACGCCATTGCTTCACGCGATAATGATTTACCCGGCTTTGCTGGCAACTTACGCAAACTTGAGATCACGGGGTCAGACGCAATCAAGAGCCGCGCAAAAACATCCTCCATATTCTGCTTCCTACTAAATTTTCGGGCAAAGTCTAGCCTAAATGATTTGATAAATTTGTTGCAAGATTCCTGAGCTTCCTCTGACATCTGTCCTATAGGCAGCATCGAAGACCCTATTACTTTTGCGCCGTGGATTAAAATTTTGTGCACAGTAGTGGGCATGTAATACCAAGGATATAGTCGCACGTATTCACGGGCTGTTTCTACAGCGTATTTTTCGAATTCATTCACGTTTATTTCGAAACCACACGCTATTACTTGTAAGATCACGTGAAATCTGTTAATTAGTTCTTTATTTAGTCCCGTTATAGACGCTGAAACCTCGGAATCTTGAAAGAAACGACGAGCAGTATTACCGTCATTCGTGCTACCATATCCTTGTTTCGGTTGATCAATTAACAGTCCCAATTTCTCACGGAAACCTTTTTGTATAGTTTTTTTTACGGCTTTCGATGCTTTTTTTATCTGCTTGCCATTTCTTTATTTCCAATCTGTATGCAATATGTATAAGGCACTCGAACAAACGAATCCACGCATGCAAGGATGATATCCCATATTGTAAGTGTTCTTCGTTAATCTTCCTCTGCAACATCTTGTCGATGTCATTGAATTCTTTCGATGTGGCCCCGCAAAGATAGCATCGTTGACTTGAGGCCGTAGACGTTAGGGAATTGCAAACCTTTCCATCAACCATTGTTAATGCTAACTTGTAGTTTACACTGACTTCTTTCCCGTTCTCAAACCCATGGAAGGGTTGAAGCTGCTTTTCCTGCTCTTTGATGTCATCCACTTCCTGTCGCGTTCCTTGTGCAGTCTCTTTTAAAAACTCGATTTTTATGGGCCTACAAAATCGAGGGGAGGAGGGTCGCGGATTTTGCCACACGGTTATTTCTCCCTTATTTACTTCGTCGACGACCACGAGCTGCAGTGGCACAAGTGAAGTGAAGAAGATAGTCGCATCTGTTTTGTCTCCGTCGTCATTCTCGAATTTTTGTTTAAAAGTACTTTGCCCAGATGTACCGTCGCATCCCCATTTGCAAATTAAATGCATATTGAAAATTCCTTGGGATGGGAGAGAAGTTAAAACTTCAC
Source organism: Euura lappo (assembly GCA_018257835.1). Lineage (NCBI taxonomy): Eukaryota > Metazoa > Arthropoda > Insecta > Hymenoptera > Tenthredinidae > Euura > Euura lappo. The sequence goes on from JAEUYN010000185.1 coordinate 9,580, forward strand.
TTTGAACTGCCAAAATGCGCTTTACTGTATGATCTAACAGTGCTTGAAGTTTCACCGCAGCTTTACTCTCAGTTATAGTAATGTCATCTTTGGGCGGATAACATTTTTTTTCGCCCCCAGCACAGATTTGTACGATGGATACATTTTTGAATTAAGTTCCAGCGCGCCAGAGCGTATTCCCTGATATACATGTTTGGACATGCGGTATTCAACTATTAAAGAAAGCGCAGCATCAGCGGTATAACAAGCGGGTGTGCTACTTGTAACAGTTCGTAAAGCTTCCTTGTACTTTGATGCTTTTGTAGGACTGCCCAGAGCAACGTCTTTCACTATTTTTGCGGCCTCGAATTTACCTGCTGCTCGAAGACTCATGTGGGTGGCAAAGGCAAGCTCTTCGGTACTGGACTGGTTACGAATACCTTCAGTTTTTCGCCGTTTCGACCGTTCGCTGGAGTCCTCAAAGCTCTGCGAATGGCGACCACGCGTCTGAACTGCAGCTGAATCTCTGTTTACGGTGGAGATATCCTTATTGTTATCAAAGGCGACCACTGTGCTTAGCCAATCCGCATTTTGATCCAGAAAAAATGCCTTCGTTCGTTTAACTTTTTGCCATCTGTCTCGGATTTGATGTAATAAATGGCGAATCTTCGTTTTTTCATCTGTAGATAGCGTGTAAGTGGAATGGAATTTTTCCGACAGTGCCATCTCCACAATTTCGTACGCTTTACTCGCACCATCGTTCAAATAAGGCAATAATAAATCGAACAAATCCTGTCGCGTAACAACGACCGCTTCCTTACTCTTCCGAGAACCTGAAAAAATTAATTTAACAGTGAGACAATACATAATACATGACTTCAAAAATCAATAATAATTTTTTTTAATAAAAATTATATTCGAATCCGGTAGACTAATACTGATATTCATGAGAAACAAATCAATCGACTTGATCGCCTAGTGTGCGTTGCAATGCACCGCCTAGTTTATGTGCCGCACCGCACGTGCATGAGCGCGTCTATTTACAGAAAAATTCATTGTAACGAGGTTGGCAGTTTTTGGCATCTAATTTTTGGTGATATATTTACTCAAGAGTGTAAAGAATCATATGGCACCTCTCCGACCGCTTAACAACGTTTAACAACTAACTTTTACTCAATGTGAACAAAACTTTTCTTCACCACGGGCACGAGAATTTACAGTAGATGTTTAAATTTTTCTTTGCTCAGTGTGTACTTTAAATAAAAAATCACAATGATATAATAAAAGTACTTACTTTCAGGCGGAGATTCCATTTTGAAAATTTAAAATTGCTCAATTCCACTCGAAGATATTGCGATTTTAAGCGGTAGTAATTTTAACGGACTAGCTCACGGCCGAGGCTACCTGCTCGAGGTCTTCGTTACGAATGAGATCCCAACGGCTAAACGTACCACCTGCCACTCCTCTACCCTTGAAAGGGACGCCAGGGGTATCCCTCTACCTGACCCCACAGTTAAAATTCTTCGAATTTAAACTTCATTTTTCGATTTCTGGCCAGCCATTTCGCATTTGGAACCACTGTGCGCCCCAACGACACTATCAACGACGTCGTCATTGATAAGTAGTCCCTCACCCAGGCATCCCAGATGTTCAGGGCGTAGGTTTTCCAATTGTGTACCACTAGAACACAAAGACGATTAGTTGATTTTCGAAGTATGATCGAAATGCGAAGGGTAGCGACAAGATATTCGCTCAAACTTTCAGCTAACGACAATTTCCAATGTTAAAAAAAGCCATGACCCAGGAAGTCCACTGATCTCTATAATACACTGGATGGGGGATCGGTTGAAATGCCTGTGACCACATGAATGCTAGTGGCGGCCATTTGTTTTTGGGCTCTGTGCCACCCACGTGACTAAGTTACTTACCGCGTTAATCAGATGACTTTTTAATTATTCGAAAAATTATGCATACTTGCGTGCAGCTTGCGTGCTTTCCGGCAAAAATATGTAGAGCTGGCATTGAAAAGATTTTCCACTCGTAGATATTCATTCCAAATGGGAATAAATCGCATCATAGTTGTGATATTGATAACGATGAATGAGGTTAGAGTACCGATCAGTTTTTGAGCTCCAATATCCTTGGTATTTACTACCTTCCATCGATATCTTCAAAGCTCACGATTATTTTATAACATATGCTACGGTTTGATGTGTATCCGTTCCTAAAATATAATGAAAATGTCATCTTTCCATTTTCATAATATTTGAAGCGTTATAATTATTACTCGCATTACCTAGTATTGTATGTAACATGCCTCTTTGGGATATTTTGGATATCTAATAGGCCATACTCTTCATTAATCAGTCCCTCCGTTAGGTATTTTATATAATACCGCTAACTTAGCTAACTAACCATTAATATTATTTCAATTTGCCGCTAAAATGTGTCACTTCGTCCAAGACAAAATGGCGACCGCTGACGTTCAAGTGATTTCAAACGTTGCCTATAGTAGAGCCGCGTATCCCCCATCCAGTGTATTATAGAGATCAGTGAGGAAGTCTCGAAATGTCGAAATCTCTCGCATGTAAATCGATATCTCGCATCTATTTTATTCGTGTGCTGATTGGCGATTTGACTTTTGAATTCCCAGATATGTCGTGTCATGATAAAATAAGGGCTTCATGAACTCACTCCATATGTCGCAGACCTTCTGCAAAAGTTCCCGGTAGTCCGGGAAGCGGTTCTTCTTCCATCAACGATCTCACGTTGGCCTTGGACACGTTCTTTCGGGTTTTTGGCTACTCGGCCGGAAATCGACTTATGTTTCTTTGCTGCAACACAAATAGCAAAGCGGTCAACTGTTTGTTGAGTTGTACTGAGAAAATCGTAAGTTAATCGTAAGAATCTACTCATCATACCTTGTACAAATCGGCATGCCGATCTGTCGACCCGCGGCCAGGGCTTCCCGCATCTTCTCAACCGTCTCTTCATGGCGGTACGCACTTCTTAACTGCTGGAACTCCTGTGAGCTGACCAGCAACATCTGGGTTGCCTGGGTGCGGCACGCCCCAACGACACTATCAACGACGTCGTCATTGATCAGTAGTCCCTCACCCAGGCAACCCAGATGTTCAGGGCACAGGTGCTCCAATTGAACCCCTCCCCCACTTTGTAACTTGACGTGCTCTGTTTGTGTCTATAGTTTGTCCTCGTTTGTGTTTTGTCCGTGGTTTTCTTTTTTCGTTTCCTAATCGTCGAAGATTAACCCACCTGTTAACTGTCAACTTTGACGTCTTGCTTATTAGCAACCTAATTACGTGATAATTGCTGCTGTGGTATCGTGTCTCGGGAATAGCCCGAAAACTTGTCAGCCGACTCGGCGTGTTCTCCGAAAAAAAAACCTCCCCCGCATTCGCACAGGGGACGAGGAAAACTGCAGAAAATTCAAATGTCCGTGTATACATTGATTATTCACATTATTCCTACAGAATTGTCGAATCACTACCATGGAATGAAATCAGTATCCGTATCGTCGACTCGTTTCATCGTCAGTTGCGAAACGATCAATTTTTTTGTCGTAAAAACTTGAAGAATAAATCGAACGATACCGCGTCGATTGAAGACGAACAATTACCTACGACTCTCGCATCCTTCCGAACCTGCACTGCTCATAAATCCAATCAGTAGGTGAAAACAGATAGGAAAAACAATTCATAATCAGCATAAGTATGGGAAAAATATTTTTTTTTTTACAAATTTCCAGTTCTCTCCGGCCACCAATCTTTTATAGACCATCAGGCCTGGTCTGTCGGCCTGCGACGCGTAGGAAAACATTCATTATTCAATGGGTTTCTTCCCTCTCCCAATTGTAAGGTGCGACCGTATTTCTTAATTCTAACAATATTCAAAAAATACATCACTCAGGATTTTAGGAAAAATTAAACAAACAATCAAACGTATTGATAAAAATTGAATTATTATTCTCTACTTGAAGAGTCAATTAGTAATATTGAAATACAGGCGTAGGTGTAGAATTTTGGACAATTAGGTGAATGTGTGAATGCAAGTGTGCTTGAATTAAGCTTGAGAAAAAAAAGTTACTTTGATTGATGTCAACAAAAAAGGTTAAAATATCGTAAAGTCAAATAGTTTGGAAAAAAAAATTGAATAAACGTAGAAAAAAAGACCAACGAGCAAAACGAACTCTAAAAAGGCAAAAAAATAAAAAATAAAAAATAAAAAAAGAAACGACGGAAGAAGAAATAAGAAAGAAGAAAACGGGAGATGGGTGAATAAAAAGCACAAAAATTCGATGGAGATCTCGTAAGCGGTTTGTGAAATGGACAAAAGAAGAAGAAGAAAAGGGAAAGAAAACAAAAAACACTTTCATCGATCAATTTGAAAGTTCGTCTTTCTTCGGATCGTCATCCAGTTTCCAGTCGTCGTTGTGTGCAAATCTTCGCCAGCTGTTTCCTCTTCCGGATGTTACGACGTCACGGTTTTGGTGCTGGATCATTTTCGGCTCGATTTTTGAAGAGACGCGAGAAGAAAGAAGAAAACACTTTTACAAATCAATTTGAAAGTTTTTCTCTTCTTCGATTCGGCGGAAATGAAAAAACGTCAACGCCTCGTATTCGGAGGATACAATCGTCGACGAGGAAGTGATCCTCGTATCACGATATTTGTGGCAAGAAACAAAACACACAACTGATCCCGTGATGTTTTTTGTCCGAAAAAAGTCTGCAAATTATTTTGCAAACACGATCTACGAAGCACGAAGCAATCGCACAAATATACGAGGAGGGAGGGAAAACTCTTCAAGGACGACGCCGAGTCTCTTCATCTCATTATACGAGGATTTGACAATATGAAGAAATAAATCGACCATCAATTTTAACAATTGTCAATCAACGAAAATCGACGACCTATTCGACCGCTGATCTCATCCATCGAAATCCGACCCGGAAAAAGTGCAACTGCAACGGTTCACCCTAAAAAAAAAAAATAATAATAAAAAAGCATTCTCGTTAGTTTTTCAACTTTTTTTTTCTCACAATTTCAAATCAGTGAATACGGATGAATAAAGAGTGAATGATTGGACGAATGTTATTTCGAACACAGTCTTGCGACGATAGAATTTTTTTTCATTAATAAAACGGAAACATTTCCGTATCTTGGAGAGAAAAAAAAATGGAAAAAAAAATGGGAAAATGATGATTGAACTAAAAATAAATGATCTATATAAATGAAGATGAAAAAAATTCTACACCTCGTTTGATTGTGGAGAAAAGTATGATAATGGAAAGAAATTATATCGCGTAGAAAAAAAAATTATAATAATGTTTATTTATAAATTGATGAAAAGTTTGTAGCGTAGAAAGTAACGAATGAGATAGAAGGTGAAAATAACTCAAAATTCACTGATAAAGAGGAAAACTTTTCAAGTCAGAAAACGTATAACATGAAACATATGCAATGTATAATAAAACAGAAAAAAATGATTACTGTAGTTCGAAGGGTTGCGAGAGCTTAGGTGGTATAACCGGTTTACAATTAGTTACATAGATTCGTGGAAAATTGAAACAACAATTGTACACAAGTAAACTGAAAATTGTTTCTTTTTTTTCGGTGTGACGATGAAACGAGAATTTTTATACGGAGGATGTTCACGCTTATTGAATTCACGAAATGTACAAATTATTGACCTTTGGATTGTCGATGACCGCGTGATGATCTCAATCTTTGCACGCCGTATCAACTCGAATTTTTTTTACCCCCACCACATTTGGGGGTCTCCCCTGTGAATTTGCAAATTTCTGTGATTTTTCTCTAGCGGGTTGTAAAAACGATTCGTTCTACTCGATCATAATTCTACTCACAACTGTCAGAAGAATGATATATGACAACGTACCAGTTAATTATAATCACGTTTATTCATTCACAAATGGCATACATATTTTCAGGTGCGATCGGGATATGTGTTATTCTATCTATACCTACAATATACCACAGTAGCAATTACGTCGTGACGATAAGAGTTTTTCACCCCACCTGCACGGAAATCATCGTTGCTTCATGCATATCAAGTTAATTCCTTCGTTTGGATATCTTGTATTAGTTTAGAATGATTTTGTGATTATTCGTATCACAGAAATATATCATGTCTCGATCGATAAAATATTTACTTGATTCCGGTACACATTTCTACTTGATAATATACAAGTAAATTATTTACTTCGTTCGGGTAGATTTACTTGTCAACAGATTTCTTCTTCCTTGTGGTATCCACCTTATTCTAGCTCTCCATTTGACTAAGTCTATACTCTGTCGATATCTCAACACACAAAGGCGGTAATATTCAAATATTTTCAACACAGTATTCTTATCTTTATTACATATACGTTTCTTCAATCACTTACCGAAGGAGCTTTCTCCATCGAACATCTTTCGCATTCCCCTCGGTGGGGACACGCAGTCGTATTTGGAGAAGTGAGGTATGAAAAAAAAAAAGAATATTCAACAAACCCCGTACATCGGTCTATATATATGCGAGGGGTAAATCACTTCGCAAAAATGTGTACACCATATCTCCCCCACATTTCCCGACATTTCCCGACATTTCCCAACATTTCCCCGACATTTCCCAATATTTCCTCGACATCTCCCGACATTTCCGGCCCTCTCAAGAAATATACATATAAAAAAGGGCTATAGATAACCCCCACACGAGGTTCAGTATACGAGTGAAATTCTACTCTAATGACACCCCGCTATGTACTCGTTACGATATAATACTCACTGACGGATGGATTACGCCTTCCTCCGGCTCGACCTCGTTCGTTCGGATGTTGCGCTTTTCGGTGCCTCTCGTACGTGAAATCGGTAGTTGAGAGCCCCTACGCTTTTCGACTCCCCGCGTGGCTCTGAATATCGTTAACTCACGTTCAATCATCGCCACCTCCACCTCCTCCTCCACCGGCTCCTCCCTCTCCTTCTTCGGCACAACGCCTTCCTCCGGCTCGACCTCGTTCGTTCGGATGTTGCGCTTTTCGGTGCCTCTCGTACGTATACCCGTGGGTATACTTATAGTTGAGAGGCCCCTTTCTTTTCGACTCCCCGCTGGCTCTGAGGTCGTTTTCGACCATGCATGGCACGCAATACAGTCGGTTGCCAACTCGTCCTGAAACATATATATTTGATCGCTCCAGTACTTTTCGAATTATTTGAATAACAAGATTGTAGAAAAGACTATAAAAAAGACGATATCTTGAGAACGGATTAACGGATTTGAATGAAATTTGGTACCATTTGTTTTTTTTTTTTGCATCGCTGATTACGAATCTAAAGTCAGTTTTGCAAAATTGAATTGAAAATATATTAATTTTTATCTGAAATATTTTTATCTAACAATATAGTAATTACTTAGGTCCGGGTATTGCGGGGACGTCATCTCGCCCTGAAAGTTCAAGATGTACCCCGGGGCGGAGTCCTGGTCCAGCTGCAGCGTGCTCTCTTTAAAGAAAATAGGAAATTCACGTCAATCGCGTCACTACCTCAAGGGTCTAAGAGCATAGGTGTAATAATATGAGCACTTACGGATGATCGGATCGAACGGCGGCTGTTCGCCCTGAACTGGAACGGCTGAAAGAACAGAATAACAAATTCAGGTGTATACAATAACCAGTTCAGAATAACAAATTCATACCGTTTCGTACGGTCCCCCTCGATGCGAAAATGCTAGTGAGTCTATTTTTTTGGTGGGCGGTTTAGCCCTACCTCGCATTTCCGCCCCACCTTCCCCTATATCGCGACCCCAAGTCGAACAATTTCGATTCGAAAACGAGACCGCGTAGAACAAATTATGTGAAGCATAATATGACGTGTTATTCGGTAAATACATGGTTATCAACTCACATTTGCCTGGCTGTTGGACGTCCTCTGGCTCGATTTTTATCAGTTCAATCGGTGCTCTTACTGAAAGATCGTATGAAACAACATGAAATTAAAAATCTAACAAATAATTAAACGATTTCGATTCACCCTGCATGAGATCACTCTGCACTGATGGATATAATAAAATATGCACTCACCAACACGCCGGCATAGAGGCGTTAGGCTCCGGCGGAGGTCCTCCCGTCCACGCCACTCTACGTACACCCCGAGCGATGGCTCGTAATGAGCGCCGGCGGATAGCTATAAGTTGGAAAAAATAAACGATAGAGACGCTGGTTGCCGAAACGTTGCTCGATTCTTCGATTACTTGACGTTTTCTAATTCAGTCAGTCAGTAATAGCAATTCAAGTATATATGTATGTATGAAATACAAAGAGGCGATTTTGGTGGTAAAAGGAGGTACATTTTTTTCCTTTTGCCATCCGCTAGGACAGTGTGCGAGACGCATAGACTTGTGAAAATACACATAGACTTTCGCGGGTAAGCCCTTTTATAACTAACTCTTCCATTTCACCGTTTTTTGTCTAATTAATCTACTTTTTTGCAAATACTATAAAATCTCTTGAAACGCAAAGAAAAGTCGAAATTCCGATTGATAAAAAAATTTAAGATAAGATTTTTTCAACTGTAATCGATTGATCGGAACGTCGATTAGTCAAGTAATCGAAGCTTTCGATTCATAATGATACGACCTGTTCTTAATCCTATATGCTATTCCATTCTACACTCACCTCTTCCCAAAACAGCAGGCGGTACATGACATGGAGCCCACAATTATTATTGTTGGGCGCCTACTGCACCACGTCGGCTATCTGCAAAGGCAAAGAATACTAGAACTGAAAAATATGTTGCATGGCTAAATCTAATTGATAATCTCTCTACCAGGTGTCCCATTTTAATCTTACACCTGTTTTATCTCCGAAAATACATTTTACGCCGGTTTTGACACCCACTCGAAGTGCATGATTCAACAGAAATAATCTATAATCGCGATTTTGGCAGCGGTGGAGGATTTTGATGAAATTTCAACCATATATTCCTTGTGAAATTAAAAAAATAAGATTTCCAGCCACAGAAGCGTTTTTTTACATCAGAGTTTCGCACGAGTCAAACCCGCCTTCCGCCCGTGGTGCACACGATACTTTTTGACCCCTCCCCTCGAAACCACGCCTTTCCATGCATTTCGCCGTAATGGTTTTGTTCGCCCACTCGCGAAGTGCGCACGCGTGGAATTGGCCCTGGGCTGAAAGGGGTCAGATTTCGCCGAGAGCGCATGCCTGAAAGGCTGAAAAGACGCATTTTCAAGGGATGTAGTACAAAAAAAAAAAAAAATTGTCAACATCTCCCTTCTGTTGGAGAGTCCTCGTTCAAACTCCAAATTCCCAATGAAACGGACCAATCACAGTGTCTCAGCGTGTGGCTCTTGTTGGAAAGCACCCCCAATGAACCAACTACCGAGCGTACAGAAATAAATTGCAGTACTTGCGTTGCTGTTTATGGACTATGGTGAGTCATACTCTGCAGTTAATTTGAAAAAACCCTGCATCTACTCCACTGCTCCCGGGGTTCTCGAGGTGTAATCTCGCACACCTTCGAACCATAAAAGTTTCATTACCTATACTCAATACTCGATCGGAGTAGTATTTTTCGAGGTAAATCAGGTGTGACGTTGAAATGGGACACAGGGTATATGCATGGACATTGAACGACCGCCGCCATCGCTGTGTCGATAATCCCCTTCCCGCGCCTCGCCCTTATGGTACGATCATGCTGGATGTGGGGATACTATACTTTCAAATTAAAAAATTGAAATAGATTCCTATGGAAATTTGTGGAAAAATTATTCGCTATCTGGCAGCCCTGGGCGGAAATGTAGGTCGGACAAGCGTTACGTTACTGGGTGTAGATAGTGGACAGTTTCACCGGATAGAACTGGCTGTGTCTAGCCGTCTGGCGCATCCGGGCAGATCTAGGCAGGGAACCAGGAAAATTTCTACCAGGGCGATATCTCGATTTTGATTACACAAACAGCTATCCTAGGGTAGAAATTAGACATCTGTAAGTTTGACAAATTCGAACGAGTCCATGATTTTCACCATATCGGGGGTTGGCGCGAGGAGCGAATAGGTTGTTATACCTAGGTATATATGTTTCAGACTTACGTGAATGGGGAGCGGCACGGCCAGGTTGAGGGCGCCGTTTAGTATGCCGTCGATCAGCTGCACAATTCTGACTCTCCTCGAAAATTCGCGGAACGAATCAAAAATCGTGATCTTGCTGTAAAAAAAGTCGATGGATCGTACATGAATCAAACAAACAAAAAATGAAATAATAATTGGCACCGTTCTTGGATGCGTTGAGGGGGTACATCCACCTTGAAGTCACATGTGAGAGTGAAATTCCCAAATATAATTTATATACTGCTCGCATGGTTTATGCAGTTTTGTTAGCCTGTGTTCGGTACGATTCCGAAGTACGATTCCATTAATGTCGGACCTATACTGGGTGAACCTGTTTATCATCCCTACTTTCAAATTGAACAGGAAAATTAATGTCAATTACACAAAAATTCCACGTCGAATTTCAGACAATTTACGCGGTATAATTGTTGAACGATACAATTTCGGTTTAAAAAAGTAATCAATGTCATTTTAACATTTGACAAAAGTTATCGCAATTCAACACATGTTTCCTGATATATTCAACTTGTTACAGGCAATTCACAATCTACAAGCAATGGACAGTACCTAACGTGTTCCGTTAAAACTACATTCCGGCTTTGCTGTTTTTGATAGGAAAAACAGTAACAGCGCAAGAAATACCACACTTATTGGAGGCTTTGACCTTGGCCCAACCTTAATTGAACGCTAAACATATCCAATATTGTTACATAAAGTATCGTGTGCACTCTGGAGGCAACGCGATCATACACGCCCCGTGTATTTTTATAATACTCATATATCTGGCTCGCGTTACGTGCAGACCGCATAAGTCTGCAGGTGTTTCGTATACTTGTCTGAAGCTGCCAAGTGAAGAACAAGGTGAATATACCCCTCAAATTCTATCAAAGCGTATAGGCTTACCTCGTGTCAACGACTACTAAGAGCCAATGGTTGCTGAAACATAAAATATTCGTTGAAAAAAAGTGAAGCAATATAAAAAAAAGTTAATCGTAAGAATCTACTCATCATACCTTGTACAAATCGGCATGCCGATCTGTCGACCCGCGGCCAGGGCTTCCCGCATCTTCTCAACCGTCTCTTCATGGCGGTACGCACTTCTTAACTGCTGGAACTCCTGTGAGCTGACCAGCAACATCTGGGTTGCCTGGGTGCGGCACGCCCCAACGACACTATCAACGACGTCGTCATTGATCAGTAGTCCCTCACCCAGGCAACCCAGATGTTCAGGGCACAGGTGCTCCAATTGAACCCCTCCCCCACTTTGTAACTTGACGTGCTCTGTTTGTGTCTATAGTTTGTCCTCGTTTGTGTTTTGTCCGTGGTTTTCTTTTTTCGTTTCCTAATCGTCGAAGATTAACCCACCTGTTAACTGTCAACTTTGAAAAAAGTGAAGCAATATAAAAAAAGTTAATCGTATAAGAATCTACTCATCATACCTTGAGACCCCCATACCTTGCGCATATCGGCATGCCGATTTGTCGACCCGCGGCCAGCGCTTCCCGCATCTTGCCGACGGTTTCTGAATGCCGATATGCACTTCTTAGCTGTTGAAACTCCTGCGACTTGACCAGCAACAAATTTGTTGCCTGGGTGCGGCACGCCCCAACGACACTATCAACGACGTCGTCATTGATAAGTAGTCCCTCACCCAGGCAACCCAGATGTTCAGGGCACAGGTGTTCCAAATGTGTACCACTAGAACACAAAGACGATTAGTTAATTTTCGAAGTATGATCGAAATGCGAAGGGTAGCGACAAGATATTCGCTCAAACTTTCAGCTAACGACAATTTCCAATGTTAAAAAAAGCCATGACCCAGGAAGTCTCGAAATGTCGAAATCTCTCGCATGTAAATCGATATCTCGCATCTATTTTATTCGTGTGCTGATTGGCGATTTGACTTTTGAATTCCCAGATATGTCGTGTCATGATAAAATAAGGGCTTCATGAACTCACTCCATATGTCGAAGACCGTCTGCAAACGTTCCCGGTAGTCCTGGAAGCGGGTCTTCTTGCATAAACGATCTGACGTTGGCCTTGGACAACGGTTTTCGTTGTTTTCCGATTCGACCAGAAATCGACTTATGTTTCTTTGCTGCAACACAAATAGCAAAGCGGTCAACTGTTTGTTGAGTTGCACTGAGAAAATACCGACTTGGCGATTTCAGTTGTGTATATTAAATATTCAATTAGGAATAACCGAATCGATAAGAAATAATTGAAACAATAAGAATTAAAAAATTAATTACAGGAAATAATAATTCTTGTATAATTAGGTAAAATTTGATCAGATTCGATAAAATTTGATGAAATTCTATGAAATTCTTTCTCGATTTTGTCTCTATCGAATCATATCGTAGCGCGTTTTAACTGACCGACCAAAATCACAAAACGTGCAGACCGCATAAGTCTGCAGGTGTTTCGTATACTTGTCTGAAACTGCCAAGTGAAGAACAAGGTGAATATACCCCTCAAATTCTATCAAAGCGTATAGGCTTACCTCGTGTCAACGACTGCTAAGAGCCAATGGTTGCTGAAACATAAAATATTCGTTGAAAAAAAGTGAAGCAATATAAAAAAAAGTTAATCGTAAGAATCTACTCATCATACCTTGTACAAATCGGCATGCCGATCTGTCGACCCGCGGCCAGGGCTTCCCGCATCTTCTCAACCGTCTCTTCATGGCGGTACGCACTTCTTAACTGCTGGAACTCCTGTGAGCTGACCAGCAACATCTGGGTTGCCTGGGTGCGGCACGCCCCAACGACACTATCAACGACGTCGTCATTGATCAGCAGTCCCTCACCCAGGCATCCGAGATGTTCAGGGCGTAGGTTTTCCAATTGTGTACCACTAGAACACAAAGACGATTAGTTGATTTTCGAAGTATGATCGAAATGCGAAGGGTAGCGACAAGATATTCGCTCAAACTTTGAGCTAACGACAATTTCCAATGTTAAAAAAAGCCATGACCCAGGAAGTCTCGAAATGTCGAAATCTCTCGCATGTAAATCGATATCTCGCATCTATTTTATTTGTGTGCTGATTGGCGATTTGAATTTTGAATTCCCAGATATGTCGTGACGTAATATAAGAATTTTCAAAATCGGTTGGTAAATGACGGAGTTATGAGGTAACAAACATTTAAAAAAAAAAAAAAAGTACAAGCGAATTGAGAACCTCCTCCTTTTTTTGAAGTCGGTTAAAAATAGGGGCTTCATGAACTCACTCCATGTGGCGAAGCCCGTCTTCGAAAGTTCCCGGTAGTCCGGGTATCGCGTCCGCCATGGACGACCTGATGGTGCCCTTCCTCCGGTTTTTTGACACGCGGCCCGTGGCAATGGAACCTTTTCTCTTTGCTGCAACACAAATAGCAAACGGTCAACTGTTTGTTGAGTTGAGAAAATACCGACTTGGCGATTTCATTTGTGTATATTAAATATTCAATTAGGAATAACCGAATCGATAAGAAATAATTGAAAAGATAAGAATTGACTACAAGAATTAATTGGATAATCTGAGAGTGCATTCAAATTGAATCGATTGAAGCTTCTTTCAATCATCGTGAATCAGTTTGAATCAGAGAGTATAAAAAATTGATTGCAGGAAGTAATAATTCTTGTATAATTAGGTAAAATTTGATCAGATTCGATCAAATTTGATGAAATTCTATGAAATTCTTTCTCGATTATGTCTCTATCGAATCATATCGTAGCGCGTTTTAACTGACCTATACCAAAATCACAAAATTTATTTAAACTGAAAAAGACCTTCAAGATTTCTGCAGATTTCATTTCCTAGATAAAACTTTGTATGACATTTTTTTTATACTTACTTTTCTCCACGGTTTTCTCCTACGGCCACATTGGAATTTCACACGAATGAGTTCATGAAAAAAAAAATAATAATACTAACAATAAATCACGTGTAGACGACGTCAAAATAAGTGACGAACAAACTGTAATATAAACTATATCTTCATATAGGAAACAACATATTTCTCTTACCGGCTCGATTATGATGACGTCGTCGTCGTCGTCGTCATCGTCGTCGTCGTTTAGCTACAAACAATAAAATGAAATTTAACTTTGAGTTTTTCAGTAAAAAAATTGAAATATCATGGAATCCATACGATCGATTTTTCGAAATAAAATTTGGAAACTGTCTGAATTTTTGTCAGATTTTTAAATTGATTTTTAACATTTTTTATGTATTTTTTTACCAAAAAAAAAGGTTTTTGATCGAGAAGACAAGGTTTTGTCACTTGTTGTGAACGCAGGTGAATATTCTAGTCTTTGTTAATTATTTTCATCGAAATCGAGGTAACATGTTTTCACGACTGTTCATGAAAATACTGCAGTCCAACGAGTGCCTGATTTCACTGCCTGTTATCAGCAGTTCCCACATTTGTAACTGTGTGCACTTTTTTCACTTGATATACTGTATTTTCAAAAACGAACTTCGCGTTGAAATCCACATCGGGTCATTTAAAATAAGATAAGACAAATTTAAGATAAGATTTTTTCAACTGTAATCGATTGATCGGAACGTCGATTAGTCAAGTAATCGAAGCTTTCGATTCATAATGATACGACCTGTTCTTAATCCTATATGCTATTCCTTTCTACACTTACCTCTTGCCAAAACAGTAGCCGGTACATCACGTGTAGCCCACAGTTGTTATTGTTCGGCGCCTGCTGCACCACGTCGGCTATCTGCATAAGGCAAAGAATACTAGAACTGAAAAATAGTTGCATGGCTAAATCTAATTGATAATCTCGCTACCAGGTGTCCCATTTTAATCTTACGCCTGTTTTAAACCACTCACCAACACCACCCCGGCAGAGAGGCCTCAGAGCGTCTCTAAGTTCTTTTCTCCCACGCCATTCGATATACGCACCTATGAAGGGTTCGTAACCGTGTCCGGCGGATAGCTATAAGTTAAAAATAAGTAAAAAGTGAGTAAATAAGTAAAAAAGAAACGATAGAGACGCTGGTTGCCGAAACGTTGCTCGATTCTTCGATTACTTGATGTTTTCTATATTTATAATTAACCCTTCTTCCGATTAGTCGAACACTTAGAAATTCCAATCTATACGAAACGGTCATCCTTAATTCAGTCAGTCAGTACCAGCATATGTATGTATGAAATATAAAGGTAAACGGAGGTATATTTTTTTCCTTTGGAATTTCCCGGCGTGTCAACCATCCCAGCTTTACTTTACTTCTAAACCCTCATGGGCGGTCCGACCGCGGCGATATTTTTCCGCCCCGCATAAATTCACTTTATTTCACAGCCCTGACAATACAGTCTTCAAGCTCATCGACACCCTTATCTACACGCTGATAGCCCTACAATCCTACTCTACATCTGCACTTGATGTGATTATTACACGTGCACACAATGATATCCCGGAGGATTCTTACCTTCTTAGCGCGCCGTTCGGAGCAAGACTGACTGATTTCAGACTTTTCTCCGGCGACCGAACGTGGCGCTCGGCCGGGCGAGGGTTTACCAGCTTGCATACACACAGGGATTAATACCTCGCTCTCCCGTGTCAACCTTTCATCCATTTATTTATGGGGCTGTCCACGTCGATTCACCTAGCCTCCAGACCGCAACTTTTTTTATATGCTTCGCGATTTTTTCTGTCGTTGTCCTTGTTCTAAAACATTTTGCTGAATTTCTTCGGATTTCTAGAAAAAACCCTTTCTGAGTTATGATTTTTTTTCGACCGAAAAAGGACCATGTTTAAAAATCTGGAAAAATTCACAGATATCGTATGATCAACGTAGAACAGTTTCCCGATCGCGAAAATGTGGGCCGAATTTTTGTTATATTTTTTTTACCCGACCAAAACTTTTTTTTGTCAAGAGCACACTAAAACCACGACTGTTATCCACCCATAATTGTATCAATACTACTTTTCCGCTGAAAGAATGGGAAAAAAAAAAGTTGAATTCAATTGGTCAACATTGACTGATTTTTAATCATTATGGGTAATTCCATATCAAGTGATCAAGGCTTTTGGGACAAATTTTTCTGATCTTGACGTCGATCTCAGAAAAAGGAGTTCACGATTAAAAAAAATACTCGCCAAAGCTTTTTTTTTCATTTTCAATATTTTCGAAGTTATCCAACCTTTTCGTTTTGGCGCATTTTTTGTTAAAAAAATCATAACTCCGGCTACGTTGGTCATAGGGAGATCAACTTGGGCTCATTTTCTTCGCAAAAGAATGTAGTTTTCAGAAAAAAAATAGGGCATCGGGATTTTCGATCGCTCAACATAAAATTGTTTCCATTTCCCGAAACAATTAGAGATTCCGGAAAAATGCATTTTTTTTTATCTGAAAAAAATCACAGACGTAGATGTATGTATCCTCTCAGTGCTGTGAAATTTTCAGAGTGGTCAGAGCCGGGAGTTTTTTTTTTTTTTTTATGGCCTAAAATGTATATTATGTCGATAAGTAGCTTTTCCCGTGTTAAAGAAAAGAAACTTTATGTACAGGAAGGAACTGATTAGATTCCTCCTGGTGACGGGATAGGGATGGCGAATAACTACACGTTCGGATTACTGTTAATTGAATGTATTTTAACAAAGAATAAAGACGTTTACTTATTGAGGGAATCTTCCTCGTTACATTATTACACCACTTAAACGCAAATTATTAACATATCGTATTCACGTAATAAATAGAATTCCAGCGCGACACGTCTGTCCGCTTTCGAAATATCGTACGTACTGCCTTAGCTCTTAATCCTAATCCCTATAGTTATCATCCATCCTTCTCATGTATCGCATTCACTCTCTCTCATTCGAGGTACCTCTCACATTCATTCTCACTCATTCCGCATACACATACTCATTTCGCATACATACTAATAAATTCGCCGTTAACAACCGTGTCATATTTTCGGCAGACTACTTGAGTATTTAGAATTCAAGAATGGGTTTTTCGGCTCAAATAATATCTTTAATCATGTATTTTGGGCCAGATTATGTTGCTTCAGCTTCAAGTTTAATAATTATTCGAACTAACATTGAAAATTCTTCTAACTGCAACTATAGGTCCAACGAATACTCATAATCCAAAATCGAATCGAATATTACTCGTTTCTCTGTCCAACCAGCGGTATGCAGTATATGAACCGGAGGAGCTGGAGGCCAGTGGTTCGTGAACCACCCAGCAGAAGTCGCGAACAGCAGCGGGAACCGGGTATACCAGCAGATGATGCTGCAGGATGTACCGGTGAGAATAAATCTTTGTTATTTATTTTTCGACTCATTCATTTTTTCGCTTATTCATTTATTTCTTCATTTATCTATTCATTGACTCCGTTTGTTATATCTGCAACCTTTTACAGTGGAAGTAACGTTCTCGATTTTTGTTTCAGCTCGATAGGAGAACTCCGACGCGACGGGAGCGCTGAGCAGAAGTAGAGGACGAAGAACCAAAGGACGACGAAGCGAATTAACAAGAAGGCGAGGGAGTACGAAACGACAACGTGTTCGAACCGCAGGAGCGCTGCGCTCCAGATTTAGAAGTCGACGCTTGAGGACTGTCGAAGTTGACGGGACACTGTCGGGTGGAGCCTGGGAAGATTGGCGTTGCCTGAACGCACATCAGTGGAAGAAACAATAATAATGATGATATATTGTTGATATTAATAAAATAATGAAATGAATGTACCTCTGAATTTTTTTCTCCTTACCAGTAGATATCTAATTTTGATCCAGATTGAGTTAGTCTGTCCAGATAAAAGAAATTCTGCTCATCTATACACAAGTATTGAGGATTGAAAAAAAAACTTTGATGCTGATTTATTTGATTCGTTGAGATTTTCAAAATCAATTCAAAATCTTATTTACCTTTCGTAAATCGTTCGGGCTTTATTTTTTTTATATTCACACATTCTTTGTGCTACTCCGACTCTATCATACGGTATACAGATTTTTAATAGCAGTAGAATATGTTTTGATATATATACACATCATGTGTGATCGCATAGATCGCTATAGTCGAAATTAAATTCTAACGGTACGTAGACTTTATGTAATGATAACAATAGCTGCGTAACCGTGGATGGGGGCCACCAGGTGCGCCTGAACTAGGCAACCGTACGTACACCCAGGGAAGTTGAATCTGAAGCGCCCGTGATAGGCAACTGGACATACACCTGTAATTTGGTTGGCAATGCCATGCGTTGTAGCTCGGCAATTTTTTCGGAGGCGAGCTACATTACAGGTGTATGTCCAGTTGCCTATCACGGGCGCTTCAGATTCAACTTCCCTGAGTGTACATACCATAAGAATTAGGGGACATCTGCCGTACGTACGGTTGCCCACTTCAGGCGCACCTAGTGGCCCGCATACACGGTTACTCGCAGTAGGTATAGCAGGCTGGAACTAGGTATAAGGTTTATTTACAGTAGGTAGCCGTTACATTGACATTATACGGAATAAGAGTTCGGTTGTGTTAAGAGATCTACCTGGCTATGGGACACTCTTTTGTTACACGTTACCTAGCTCTTAGGCAGTAGTTATTTAATGTTTGACACAGAAAGACGTATCCGTTGTAATTTGTTATTAAATAAACTCCTCTTTTGATATAATTATGTTCGTTTATTTGGAATCCCGACCAACCTACAGTTGTTTGTCAAGTATTCTCGTGTAACGTTCCCTCTTTGGTTGATAAATCATTTATCGACAGTAATCAGAGTTTCGGAGTCTAATTTTACGAGTCTGGTTGATCAAATTCAATACGAATGCACCGGAAGTGGCTCCCTCGGGTTGTTCCATTGCGAAATTCAAAAGTAACATGGACTCAAGACATCAAGACCGTACGGTGCTGCTGCGCCTGAAGATAGGCAACTCAGTGTACACCAGAGTAGTGCGGGAATATCATACGGCGTAACCTCAAAACTAGAATTATTAAATTATAAACGAAACACATAGGTATAAGTATAATATTTCAATGTGTATGCGTAGAATAAGATTACGCTGCAGTTATCATCGATCGGTATGTGGAATTATAGTAAGCATTGCATTGATTAGATGAACATTACAATTTAAAAAAATCCATCATTAACTAGCCGATATTGTATTCACATCGATTTCCTATCTTTTCCATTATTCCCCTATTTACGGATGTAGTTACAATGAGTCAAGAATTTTTTCCATATTCTCAGCAACCAGAAATTCTCAGCGATCCAGAAATCTGGATTTTCAAATATCCCCTGTCGAATTTGCATTTCATCAGTCATTCAATCATCCGTACACACCCGAGCAGACATTTTTTTCAAGTCTGGAAATTTGGTCAGCGCCAGGACTGGCGTGTAACGCTTTTCTAGCCACAGCCAGGGCACACTGAGAGAAAAAAATGGTTCAATCAAAAAAATATTGGTTGATTCAACTAAATCCGGCGGTTACGGGCGGCGAAATGAATATTTCGTAAATACAACTAAGTCACTAGTTGAACTAGTTGATTGAATCAAATTAAAAACAGTTCAGTCAAATGAATGCGTAATCGTTTCAACAATTGACAAACTTACGTTAAGGAAATATTTCGTCAATTTGAGTGTATTATATTTAGTTGCTCTGACAAAGCTTTTGTAAATCAAAATGTGAGTCTTGATTCATATTGATGATTTAGTTAATCCAACCAGCGCTTGTACTCCAGACAACCGCGTGTATTTTCGTACGATTGAATATTTAGTTGCATTGAATAAATGATCGGGTTAACGTATTGACTTGAAAATTAAAAAAAAAACTGCTTTTTTCTTTTTTTTCGGCATGTTTCGTACCCCTGAACGACAAGTGATAACTTAAGATCAATTTCCGTAAATGAAAACGCATTTTTTTCCGCATTAAAAACACCGCCGTGTTTTTGTCCTAACTGGGGTTCGAACCGTGATCGATCGCTCGCTCGGAATACTAGTCGCACGCCCTACCTAATACGCCAAACTACCTTATGGCATACCATAATTTAAAGTGATTTATAAAGTGTACTAGATGGTCAGTGCGACTTAGTTGAACTTACAATATCTTAAATTGAGATTTATTTGGTATTCAATCCATAACTCTACTGTTCTTATCATGAGTGAAAAGAAAATTCCAAGTTCTCTGGGTTCAGTTGTGCATTAAAATGATCTAAATTATTTGTGATAAATAGAACTGAGTGACTGACTCGAATTAATCGACATTTTAGTTAGGAGAATTTTCTTCAATTGTACTGAATATACAAATGACAGTTCAACGAAACATGTCCAACTGTTTGCCTCGAGCACCGCACTTTTTTGAGATGATGAAGGATTAGTTGATTCGAATTTACTATTTATTCGATTCAACAAGATCTATCAATAATTTCGGTCAGTTCTAGTTTGATTGATTCAATTACTACGTTTATTTGAAACAACGACGTACTTAGTTACTTTAACAGCACGCGTCCAACTGCACCGTCATCCCACTTCAACCAAATGGATTTAGTCAACACAACTAAGTAATAGTTGTAACAATTAACAATTCAGTCAAATCAACTAAATGCTTCAAATAAATCATTTGTTTGTTTCAAAGTTCTAGAATTTCTTATGGTGATTACGTGTTGTTCGTTCAAACAATATGATAGTTGAAGCAACTATTTTGTAACCAACAAAATTGAAATGTTTGAATCAACAGATTTTTTCTCTCAGTGATGCGCCATTTTTTTTTCTTTTTCTACAAAAACTCTAAAATCCTGTGAAACGCATAAAAAAGTCTGATTTCAGAGTTCTTTATGTGAAATGTTCAAAATTCAAAATTCAAAAAAAAAAAAAAACATTGACAGGGCAACGGTATAAAGTCGTATAGTCGTAGTACGCCATTTTTTTTTCACAAATACTCTTGTCCTGTGCAACGCATATAAGAATTGAAATTCCGATTTTCACAACATTTTCAAGATAAAAAAAAAATAAAAATACGACTCTATACCTCTGCCTTGTCTAGTTTTTTTATGCTGAAACTTGAAAATCTCTCAAAAGAATCGGAATTTTGATTATTCTGTGCGTTTCACAGGATTTCAGTGTTGGTAGAAAAAAAAAATGGCGCATACGTTTTCATTT
This sequence comes from Euura lappo, assembly GCA_018257835.1. Lineage (NCBI taxonomy): Eukaryota > Metazoa > Arthropoda > Insecta > Hymenoptera > Tenthredinidae > Euura > Euura lappo. The sequence goes on from JAEUYN010000185.1 coordinate 30,796, forward strand.
TCATTCACAAATTTACCACTTTCGAGTAAATTTTTTTCAATGATAATAATAATAATAATAATAATAATAATAATAATAATAATAATAATAATAATAATAACAATGCATTGTTATAACTATTATGTATGTTTATGTATGTTTATGTATGTTTATTTAATGTTCCCCTCGGGGTTACATGGTTTCCGTCTCCATAACTTCATCTAATACATTACTACTTACAATAAGACTAATTTACAAATTTTTACAACTTATACATATCTTACATTTGTTATAACTATTATTATTCCGAATTATTTCCGTTTGAATTCCCGCTCAGCTGTCATAGCGCTGAACAAGGAACGGCGGTTCGTGAAACGCAGGACCTCGAGACGAAGGTTGGCAACAACTGTAGGCTTGGTTCCCGTTGCGCCCGCGCGTCGAAAAAGGAGCGCTGACGGGCCCGACATGCAACGCGAAACGATCCAACATGGCCGCGGCCACTGCTTTATACCAACAATTACAGTCTTTTTTTGGAAACAATTTTTCGTCTTCATCGTTGAGTGAAATGAACAAGTTTTGCGATATATGTGAGTGGAATTATATTCCTGAGGGCGCTTGATAGTTCGTTTCCACCCTTGTGATGCGTAGTCCGTGATATCAGTGAAAACAAGTGACGGTCCCACGCTTCGCGACACAAAAAACCCTTATTTTACTCGATTTTGGTGAGATACACGTTCATGCCAGCTACCAATTTAATACAAATCGTCTAAGGAACCCAATAAACACCCCCCCGTTCATATTAGGCTTCATTATTTTTCAAATACGGAAACGGCTGACTGGAGCATGCTCTTAAGGTCATGCTGGACTCAGATTTCCATATTTAAAAAATAATGAAGCCGGATATGAACGGGGGGTGTTTAATGGGTTCCTTAGACGATTTGTAATCAAATTGGTAGCTGCATGAACGTGTATCTCACAAAAATCGAGTAAAATAAGGCTTTTTTGTTTCGCGAAGCGTGGGGACCGTCACTTGTTTTCACTGATATCACCGACTACGCATCACAAGGGTGGAAACGAACCATTGAGCGCCCTCAGGAATCTAATTCCACTCACATATATCGCAAAACTTGTTCATTTCACTCAACGATGAAGACGAAAAATTGTTTCCAAAAAAAGACTGTAATTTTTCTCGGTATAAAGCACCGGCCGCGGCCATGTTGGATCGTTTCGCGTTGCGAGTCGGGCCGAGCAGCGCTTGCCAACCTTCGTCTCGCGGTCCTGCGTTTCACGAACCGCCGTTCCTTGTTCAGCGCTATGACAGCTGAGCGGGAATTCAAACGGAAGTAATTCGGAATAATAGTTATAACTAATAGTTATAACAAATGTAAGGTATGTATAAGTTGTAAAAATTTGTAAATTAGTCTAATTGTAAGTAGTAATGTATTCGATGAAGTTATGGAGACGGAAACCATGTAACCCCGAGGGGAACAATAAATAAACATACATAAACATACATAAACATACATAATAATTATAATAATGCATTGTTATTATTATCATTATTATCATTATTATTATTATTATTATTATTATTATTATTATTATTATCATTATAATTACAATTTCCGAAATAAAAATCATAACAATTTTTCAAAAATTGGTATACACTTTCAATTGATTTACATTAATAATTTTCCATCTTGGGCGACACACCCGTCGTTATTATTAATATAAATACAACTAAAAGGCCGCGGTGTACATATGAATGAATAGTCCTACTGGTGACACACCCGTCATAGTTCAAAGGCAAACATATGATGTACACGACTTTGCCTTGTGTTTATAAACAGTGCTACACGCAAGAAAATACACATAATCATAATAATTATTATAATAATAATTATTATTATTATCATTGAAAATTTACTCGAAAGTGGTGAATGAAAATGAAAACGTATGCGCCATTTTTTCTACCAACACTGAAATCCTATGAAACGCACAGAATAATCAAAATTCCGATTCTTTTGAGAGATTTTCAAGTTTCAGCATAAAAAAACTGGACAAGGCAGAGGTATAGAGTCGTAAACGCCATTTATTATTCGATTTTTTTTATCTTGAAAATGTTGTGAAAATCGGAATTTCAATTTTTTCCGTAATAATAATGATGATGATGATGATGATGATGACGACGATAATGATGATGATGACGATAATAATAATAATAATAATAATAATAATAATAATAATAATAATAACAATTATTATCATAATATTATGATAATAATTATTATTATTATGATAATAACAATATGATAATTATTATTATTATCATTGCAAAAAATTTACTCGAAAGTGGTGAAATTTGTAAATGGAAATGAAAACTATGCGCCATTTCTTTTTCTTTTTCTACAAAAACTCTAAAATCCTGTGAAACGCATAAAAAAGTCTGATTTCAGAGTTCTTTATGTGAAATTTTCAAAATTAAAAATTAAAAAAAAAAAAAAAAACATTGACAGGGCAACGGTATAAAGTCGTATAGTCGTAGTACGCCATTTTTTTCACAAATACTCTTGTCCTGTGCAACGCATAGAAGAATTGAAATTCCGATTTTCACAACATTTTCAAGATAAAAAAAAATAAAATTTTGATTATTCTGTGCGTTTCACAGGATTTCAGTGTTAGTACAAAAAAAAAAAAAATGGCGCATACGTTTTCATTTTCATTCCCACCACTTTCGAGTAAATTTTTTTCAATGATAATAATAATAATTATTATTATAATAATTGTTATGATTATTATTTCGGAAATTGTAATTATAATGATAATAATAATAATAATAATAATAATAATAATAATAATAATAATAATAATAATAACAATGCATTATTATAATTATTATGTATGTTTATGTACACTGAGAGAAATTTATATAGTTAACGGATTTTATGATTGACAGGATTATAAAAATATTCAATCGAACCCAAATAATGGTTGAGAATACTATATTATAGTTTCGGTTACTATAAAAAAATGTTCGAGGCCATTTATATCCTAGGTAGCACGCTAGTGCCTCAAATGCGCATTCCTCGTACTATTTCAAATGCATCGTGAAAACAAGCATTTCACGAGGCGCCTTTTGAGTGCTTTTTCAATGTGCCATCAGGCGCTGAGCGAATGTGGTTGAAAAGCGCATAAAATGCGCATGCGGTGTAGAGACGAGGTCCTGAGTTTTGAATATCGCGCGGCCCCGAATCGATATATCGAGCTCGATCCAGGTTGTGACCGAGTAGGGTAGCGATTAGCATCATGGCTGCGGATTGTTATTAAACGACTAGATATGCAGGTGAGTGCGTTATACATATAAAGATTGTTAGAAATATGGATATTACTGTGAGGAAGTATACGTGCATGCGATCTCGATAGATTTCAATGAAGCCCTGTGTTTGATGGTTAATCTGTAACTTAAAACGAGTATGCACGGCTCAACTTTACCAATTTGGACCCAAATATCGGCACTTTAACCTCAAACTAGAAAGTTGTACAAAGAGATATTGGTATGCGAGGTTGTCTTAACCTTCTCCCGCATGGGTCCTATATATATATTAGGTAGTACATTTGTTTAGTTATTATTATATTTATTATTATATAGAGAGATATATGGGGCTGTCCACGTGAATTCACCTAGGCTCCAGACCGCAACTTTTTTGATTTGCTTCTTAATTTATTTTCTTGTTGTCCTTGCTCTAAAACATTTTTATGAATTTTTTCAGATTTTTTAAAAATTCCCTTTTTGAGTTATGATTTTTTTTCGACCAAAAAAAGGACCATTTTTAAAAATCTGAAAAAATTCACAAAGAATCGTATGATTATAACGTAGAACAGTTTTCCAATCTCGGAAACTAATGTGGGCCGAATTTCTCTTATATTTTTTTTACTGATAAAAAAAAATCGATTTTTTTGTTAATCCGCTGTCGATAGGGACGCGATTTAGGAGGCATGAAATGATATGAAACACAATTTTTAGAGAAATCGTTATAATTTTTTTTCATTCTTTCAGTTCAAGAATAGTATAGATGTATCTATGGGTGGATAAAAGTCCCGGTTTTAGTGTGTTCTTAACAGGAAAAAAGGTTTGATCGGGTAAAAAAATATAAGAAAAATTCAACCCACATTTCCGCAATCAGAAAACTGTTCTACGTTAATCTTACGATTTTTGTGGATTTTTTCAGATTTTTAAAAATGGTCCTTTTTTGGTCGAGAAAAAAATCATAACTCAAAAATCATCCTCAGGCAGTGTAACAAGAACGCTACACTTATAGCTATGTGTTCTTGCATGAGGCACTCCCCACTCACTTTCGTATTCAACGGAAAAGGTTTATAAGTGTTCACGTCATTTGGTTCATAGCGATCAGACAAATCAATAATCGTGAGGGAAATTTTACGAATAATATGCAGTATTCTATTATTATTATTATTATTTTTATTGTGAGCGTTTAGTTTTCAGCCATATTCACCCGTTGATCAGTTTATTGACTCGGAGTGTTGGATTTTCAACATCAGAGATAAGTATCGATGTGAGTTCTGGTCACATTTATCCCATCGACCAGCTTATTCTATCAGAGTCTTAGGTTTTCATGATCAGCAATCAGTATTGGAGAACTTTCAGGACATTCAGTTCGACAGAGACTTTATTCGAACCAAACTTTATTCATTTTTTTTTTGCTTTTCCTATTTTTTTTAATTATAATTTTTTTTTAATTTTTTCTTTCGTACCTATTATACTCTGCAATCATCGTCGAGCCAATTTCAACCTATATTCACTTCTTCTATGACTAGATTCGATAATGTACCACTACAAATGTATGCAGAGCGATGAATATTTTCTGGAGTACTTTTCTGGCGGTGTCTCTCGCCGGACAACTGTGAAATTTTCTAACGATCGGGTGATGAAGAGATCAAGATACATCCTCGTTTGGATCCTAAAGATCTCAGCAGAGTTTGACTGTCTCGACCTGTTGGAGTCAACCATTTCCTATCCAAAGATCTACCTGCGGACCAATTTTGGTCCAGCGGTTCATGAGATATGGGTCCGGACGGATATGAAATCTGACAAAAACCCAGAAATACCTATTGTTGACATTGAAAGTTGAGGTTTTTTTGCTCTGTGTCAATAGAGCTCCTTGCTAGGTAACAAATGAGCGCTCGACGACCCGGTTAGGTCATTCGGTTGAGGAGATATAGCTCCGGACAGAAATTTTTCAGGATGGCAAACACATAAGGCTTCATAGCTGGGCATATTTACCACATTCATTACTCTATTCAATCACAGATTGTTTATTTCTTCTATTTTATCATCAGAAATAAGTATTTGATGTTTTATATAGTAATACAGAATTTCGTACGATGGCAAACACATAAGGCCTAGTATATTTCATATACTTAAGGAGTGTCTAAAAAGGGGGTTTTTGAAAAATCTGAAAAAATTCAGAAAAATATTTCAGAGCAAGGACAACAAGAGAAAAAATTACGAAGCAAATAAAAAAAGTTGCGGTCTGGAGCCTAGGTGAATTGACGTGGACAGTCCCAGATATTAGTTTTGGTTGTATTGTAGCATCGCCGTGTTTGTGTAGTATGAATAGAATTAATCTTATTGTCCCCGTATTCTCGAAGTTCAATACATGTTGAGCTACTGGGACCCCGTAATTGAAGGCAGATACATTCTTTATACATTAACTTTTTTCACGGTTCAAATGGTACATTGGTACTATATAGGTACATTTGTTCAGTTGTTATCATTATATATATTAGTTTTGGTCGTATTGTAGCATTGCCGTGTTTCGTAGTATGAATTGAATTAATCTAATTGTGCCCGTATTCTCGAAGTTCAATACATGTTGAGCTACTGGGTGAGTTGGGTCCCGTAATTGAAGGCAGATACATAATTCTTTATACATTAACTTTTTTGTCACGGTTCAAACGACGGCAGTAATAAATGGAGTTCACATCTTTAGAATTTCGTGATAATCGTGTGCACGGTCAATAATCCATACCATGATTATCTTTGCCATTCTTTCGAACAACTTATTTCTTATTCTAAATTTACTGGACGATGAGTAGGTATTCAGGTGAAACGCAAGCTGATTTATACTTGGAATTTTCAAAACCTATTTGATGGGGGGATGACCCCTCTTAAAGAACTAGTGACATTTCGTTCCATTGCATTTCATAGCAAAAAAGATCTAACATTCTGTACCCAACTCTGACCGGCTATGTGAAATAAGCAAGGTTTCACTGTTACTCGTTCACAATTAGTATATTACACACCTAGGGCGGGAAAGTAGGCTATTCCAAACTGCATGTGAGATTGACACCCGAGCCGAAGGCGAGGGTGGCAAGAACGCAGTTTGGGATGGCCTGTTTCACGCCCGTGGGTTGTATACTATTTTTCACCACCCCTGCATCGGAAAGCACGACTTCCCGTTCACGCAGCGGGCCGAAAGTCGTACTTTCCGTGCAGGTGTGGTGAAAAGTATTATTGAAATTTTCATACTAGTGAACAATATATACGTATAAGATAAAGCAGGTTCAATTCAATATATTGAAACCGATTTTGATACAACATTTTCATACTAGTGAACAATATATAAGATAAAGGAGGTTCAATTCAATATATTGAAACCGATATTGAGCTTTTACACTTATTCACGATTAATTAATTAACATTACCGTAATGGTCCAAATATACGTCACGGTTTTTGGTAACCGATTCTACCCTCAAAAACCTTACTCGACTTATATGCAGGACTGGAATATAGTAATAAATCCTTGAAAAAAGTCCTGAATCAGGTTTCAAAAATTGGGGGTCGACTTATATTATTCGGATCAATACGATGTATTTTAATGACAAATATTTCGCGAGGAATTGACATGATCTGAAGTACTGTACTGTTTGTAATAACTTATTTACAGCTGCATGCAAGTTGGCGCTCAATAAAAAATACGACGCCAAGAAGGCGAAGGCAGCAGTGGGAGTTTGGCTGCGAAATCAGTCCAATAATAAGCTGCAGAATAAGTCGGAGAACGAGTCGGAGAACGAGAACGAGGACGATATGAGCGACGATGCATGATTGATTTTTAAGAACATACAGAAGAAAACAATTAAACCAAAGTCGTGCAATATACATATCGCGTGTCTAATGACATAAGGACGTAAGCGCCATTATACGACCTTTTGCTGTTTATAATGGCATAAAGTCGTATAATTTTTTTTTTCACGCCAATCGCTCTGAAAACGTTCGAAACGTATAGATCAATTGAAATTACGAGATCGAAAATGTAAGTGCAAAAGGTCGTAAGTTGGGCGGATACGTCGTTCTGTTATTATAATTTATAGGGAAAATTAAAAAACATCGTAAAGGCAAAACGTCGTAAGCGCCAAATTTTATTTTATTTTTTTTTCACGATTTTTTCAAATAGCTGTGAAATCTCGTGGAACGCAAAGAAAAATCTAAATCGACGTCGTTTCAAAAATTTCGATAAAAAATATTGGTAGTTAAGAGCAGAAGGTCGTAAGCGCCAAATTTTTTTTAATTTTTTTTTCACGATTTTTTCAAATAGCCGTGAAATCTCGTGAAACGCAAAGAAAAATCGAAATCGACGTCGTTTCAAAAATTTCGATAAAAAATATTCGTAGTTAAGAGCAGAAGGTCGTAAGCGCCAAATTTTTTTTTATTTTTTTTTCACGATTTTTTCAAATAGGTGTGAAAACTCGTAAAACGCAAAGAAAAATCGAAATCGACGTCGTTTCGAAAATTTCGATAAAAAATATTCGTCGTTAACTGCAGAAGGTCGTAAGCGCCCAACTTACGACCTTTTGCAGTTACATTTTTCGAACTCGTAATTTCAATTGATCTATACGTTTTGACCGTTTTCAGAGCGAATGACGTGAAAAAAAAAATTATACGACCTTTTGCCACCAAAATCGCGTTTTTGGCGCTTACGACCTTATGCCATTAGTCACGCGATATAATATATTCAATAAAAATTAAAAGTTATTATTATCGACTTGTGCATTCTCATTGAAATTACAATCTAGAAACCTACCAATCCCGTCGCGCACCTGGAGGTCTGTTCACGAGTGCATTTTAACCGCATGTTTCAAAACGCATTTAGGAAGCACTTAAAATGCGCATTTTAGACTGGACAAAGTTTGTGCATTCTATGTGCATTTTCGTATGCATTGAACCGCATGCGCTTATGCGTGAAAATGTACATTTTAGGCACTTGCGTGCTACCTGGGTAACTCACATGAATAGTAACGATAACTATAAATTTCTCTCAGTGTATGTTTATGTATGTTTATTTATTGTTCCCCTCGGGGTTACATGGTTTCCGTCTCCATAATTTCATCGAATACATTACTACTTACAATTAGACTAATTTACAAATTTTTACAACTTATACATACCTTACATTTGTTATAACTATTATTATTCCGAATTATTTCCGTTTGAATTCCCGCTTAGCTGTCATAGCGCTGAGCAAGGAACGGCGGTTCGTGAAACGCAGGACCGCGAGACGAAGGTTGGCAAGCGCTGCTCGGCCCGACTCGCAACGCGAAACGATCCAACATGGCCGCGGCCGGTGCTTTATACCGAGAAAAATTACAGTCTTTTTTTGGAAACAATTTTTCGTCTTCATCGTTGAGTGAAATGAACAAGTTTTGCGATATATGTGAGTGGAATTATATTCCTGAGGGCGCTCAATAGTTCGTTTCCACCCTTGTGGTGCGTAGTCCGTGATATCAGTGAAAACAAGTGACGGTCCCACGCTTCGCGACACAAAAAACCCTTATTTTACTCGATTTTGGTGAGATACACGTTCATGCCAGCTACCAATTTAATACAAATCGTCTAAGGAACCCAATAAACACCCCCCCGTTCATATTAGGCTTCATTATTTTTCAAATACGGAAACGGCTGACTGGAGCATGCTCTTAAGATCGATTAAATTATACAATACAAAGCTATTGCTATTGGGAAATGCTATTGACGGGAGAGGGGGTTTATGTGGGGTTTTATGACCTATTCGATCCACCGACCCTTCACGAGTCAACCATTATAGGATATGTTTCCTGTGATTCTACCTAATTCAGAATTCTGAGAGGATATCAAAAATGCTTATTCATTTACCGGGGAAACCAATAAAATCATACTCAAAACCGCGGACCAAACAGTATGTTGTAGATTCACTTATTGTTTCAAAAGTCCAAGGTGTTCGCTTGCGCGTCCGCCTTATTACTATATGTATGATCCGCCATCGACATGGCACTATATTCTTTCGCTGCAGCTATTCGCACGATAACGTGACTGTCATCCGTCCACGCTAGAGGCACGGAGGCTTTTCCCGTGCCTACAGTGCGATCACTAGATTCACGGGAAAAATTCAACGTAACCGCAGGGCTGTATTCACGGGTCGGAAAATCAGGGGCTTCGAGTCACGAGGTTTTCAGAGCCACGGGATTTTTGGAGTCACGGGGCTTTCGGAGCCACGGGATTCTTGAAGTCACGGGATTATCGGAGCCACGGGGCTTTCGAAGTCACAGGATTCTTGGAGCCACGGGGCTTTTGAAGCCACGGGGCTCGGAGTCATGGGACTCGGAGTCACGGGGCTAAGAGTCATGGGATTCTTGGAGCCACGGGGCTTTCAGAGTCACGGGGCTTTTGAAGCTACGGGGCTCGGAGTCACGGGACTATCAGAGCCACGGGGCTTTCAAAGTCACGGGATTCTTGGAGCCACGGGGCTTTCAAAGTCACGGGATTCTTGGAGCCACGGGACTATCAGAGCCACCGGATTCTTGGAGCTACGGGGCTCGGAGTTCCGGGGCTAAGAGTCATGGGATTCTTGGAGTCACGGGGCTTTCAGAGTCACGGGACTATCAGAGCCACCGGATTCTTGGAGCTACGGGGCTGAAAGTCGCGGGGTTAAGAGTCTTCACTGAAGGTTAAAAAAAGTTAGGCCAGCCAATCATACAACACACACACACATGATACAACACAGACGGTGTTCCAAGAAGGGTTAGAGAAGGTTAGGCCAGCCACTGAAGGTTAGAAAAAATTAGGCCAGCCAATCATACAACACACACACACATGATACAACGCAGACGGTATTCTAAGAAGGGTTAGAAAATAGTAGTTCCAAGAATCCGGTGGCTCTGATAGTCCCGTGGCTCCAAGAATCCCGTGGCTTCGAAAGCCCCGTGACTCCAAAAATCCCGTGGCTCTGAAAACCCCGTGACTCGAAGCCCCTGATTTTCCGACCCGTGAATACAGCCCTGCGGTTACGTTGAATTTTTCCCGTGAACCTAGCGATCGCACTGTAGGCACGGGAAAAGCCTCCGTGCCTCTAGCGTGGACGGATGACAGTCACGTTATCGTGCGAATAGCTGCAGCGATATTCTTTTGCCGAAAGAAGTAGGCAATATCGGATTTTCGATCTCGTAACCATAACTCGCGAGGCGTAGACGATAGGCACCCCTACCACCGCGTATGCTCGAATTTGTCCTAACGTAGATACATTCATTGTCTCAACAGAAAAATCGGTTGTCATTTAGTAATATTAAGTTGGTGTTAGCAGCGCCGTGCCTAGGCATGGGCCCACGGGGCGCTGGCCCAGGGCGCCATGAAGAGGGGGGGCGCACTTATGCTTATCGTTCGATTTTTTTATTTTTTTATTTTAATCCGATCTTTCCAGATGCTATTAAGGGGGCAGGTCAGTGTAGGCGAACATAAATAAGGGCAAAATCATGAATTTTTTCTCTTAGGTCGAAATTTTTTTCTCATCAACGGTTTTCACCATTGTTTAGTACAATACTTGATGTACCATTCATATTTTTTTCAAGTCAGGTTATCAAAAACTGGAAAAATGGCAGCGTTTTTCTTGAAACCCTGTCTTCAAAGTCTGTGGACACTGTCACTTGCATGCACACTGTTAGTCCGATGTAGATGAAATTTGAACCAGATCATCTTCAATGTCTAAACCAGTCTTTGACGAGCCGTTTTTTGTGAGAAATTTTTTTTACGAAATTATTAACATTCAGAGTAAAAAAAAAGAAAAAAAAATCCAGTAAATTTCTTGACCTTCCAGGTAGCGTAACATGATGGGAAATCAAAACTTAAAAAAAAAAAAAAACGGCTCATCGCAGACTGGTTTATACATTGAAGATAATCCTGTTAAAATTTCATCATAATCAGACTAAAAACGTAGACGTGTCAGTGTCCGCAGACTCTGTAGAAAGCGTTCGAGAACAATGCTACCATTCTTCCAATTTTTAATAAATTGACTTGAAAAAAATTCGAATCATACGTCAAGTATTGCATACTAAACAATAGTGCAAACCGTTTGTGAAAAAAAAAAAATTCCGACCAGAAAAAAAAAATTTATGAATTTTGACCTTATTTAGATGCGCCTACACTGACCTGTCCCCTTAATTATATTTTGTAATTAAATCGCAATCTGACAAGTGGTGTTTGACTAGTGACTAGTAACTACATTGTATACGTAGTGTACAAAAGTTTGTAGTTATTCTTGTTTCCAGTATAGTTCTCTGCTCACGCAGGGCTCCGCAAATGAACCGTGGCGTGGAAGAAGGACGTACGTGGAAGCTTTTTAGGGTGTTACGTGCACTTATTCAGCGGCGGGGGGGTTGTTACATACTGCCCAGGGCGCTAAATTGTCTAGGCACGGCGGCTGGGTGTTAGTTTCACATCGGTAGCGGAAAACCCCAGAACTCAACCGAGATCACTGATTTGTGTCCCCCTCGAAGTCGTACAACTGTTGTTCAAAACAATTTTCAATAGGAACTCTAGTTTTTTGGATATCTTAATGATCTGATGCGTAATTAAAAATGGGACTTCCTGTAAAACGCTTATTATGCGTACGTAGCAGGTACTGAAGTTATGCGAGTGACTCGACAGGCGACACGGCCGCCACGTATAATTATTATCATTATTATTATCATTATCATTATTATCATGATTCTTAATATTATTTATTGTTATTATTAGAATTATATCATTATTCTGCAATCATTGCAATGTCATTTGATGTTTTTAATATCATCATCGTCATCGTCATCATTATTACTATTGTTTTATGAATCGGTAAATGCACTTTGATTCCTCAGATCCATACCGTGTTATATCGTTCAATAAACCTGACATGCAAAAGTTCAACGATTTTCTATAATTTCAAGATATCAACAAAGATAATAATATTCCGTTACTCTTAGCTAATTGTAAACTTACTATAATCTGTGGCAAGGAATTAGGTGATAAAATAGAGGTGCTAATTATCAAACATACCTATTCTCAATGATTACGAGCGATCACGGGCAGTCAACTATAATTAGGTTGCAGTCTCGAGAAATTCGCGATCCTACGTATGCCCTAATAAGTAATAACGGTTCATAAAATTCATCCCTCTTTGAGTAGATGGGATTCAATTGGGAAGGATCAAATGATACCTTGCTTTTGAATTGCATCAGACAGGAGGACGAGGAAGTAAGCAGGTAGGCAGGTTTTCGTTACTATCGTATCCATGTACCGTAATTTGGACGAGGTACAGAGAGACGGAAGATCCGTGAGATTTTTTTCGATACAATTAAACGTCGCCTTGTCGGAAATAGTGTCTATGACATACACAATATACGGTTCTATGATTCTGTTACAGTATACCGTCGATCATCCGAACTAATTGGGGCTCAGCCCTATTCGGATGATCGAAAATTCGGATAGCCGAACATAAATATTTTGTGACGAAAAAATAATAGCTGATCCGTTAAGCAATTAGCACGAGCTAATCCGCCTGACCTGAACTTTGAATCGTAAACTTCTTTGGACTATAATTATTAGACATAGGTAGGTATTCGACTACACGCAGCAGCGGGTCTTAGCCATCGTCCATCCTGCTCTCATCTCTCAACAATAAAGCATTTAACGTAATCAACTAATTCAAAGCTCACTAGACGGCAACCCAATTAATGACAGACATCGAAAAAGATCGAAGCTTTCCGACGACTTTTGCTATTTACGGTGATCTCACTGCTACGCTGTTTCCGCTCAGGTCCTGGAGCTCCTTTCCTTCTGCAACCAAAATAAATTGCTTTCACGTTTCACCTAAGGATAATGAACACATATTCGAGGTAAGAACTGTTTTTTTTTTTGTTTTTTTACAATCTGTAATTCATCATCCATATGTTTCAGCTCGCGAGGAACTTCGGAAATTGATAACCCTATTATTACTAACTATTTTTTTTATTTTCTGAGGCCCGAAAAAAATATTTCAGCAGATCACACCACAGATCTAGGCAATGTCCGTAGTAAGGCGAGAGTAGCGAAAGAAAACGTATGGAAGTTGATGGTGAAATTATATCTAATAGGAAATCTGAAACTGAGCATGTGCAACCAGGGATAGGTGTGTGTATGCGGAAACTCCAGGCGGTATGGAAAGAAGGAAATGGATAAAAATTAGAATAATTTGAAATCAAGAGTAAATAGTTAGGAAAAGTAGAAGATAAGTAGTTTTATTGAAATCAAGCAGAAACAAGTAAAACCTTTCGACGTTACTATAGTCGAGTATGCCTCGGTGCGATTGCTCTGCGGCGAAAAGGCCATTCCACCACCCACTAATATAAGGCACGCTTATCCGGAGGTATGAATAAAAAAAACCGATAAAAGCCACACCAATGACTATGTAATCATTCGGTTGGTTGAAAATCAGTAAAAAAAAACTATCGGGGCAATATACGACAGGTTCCTACCGATGTGTATAGGAAACGAATCGACCGATATCTCATAGAACTATTTGGGAAATGTGCAAAATGAGAGTGACCATGGACACATAAGAAAAAACACAGTTGGATGTGAAAACAGTTATACAATGACGTTGTTTCATTAGCAATATATTATTCTATGCAATGCGACAAAAATTCCCGATATTCGAAGGGAAAAACGAACGCAATGTTCTTCTCGCTAGCAGCCCTCCCTCCCTGGCATCGCGTTCTCGTAGTGAATGTCTTTCTCATTAAATCTCATTTCAGGAGAAGGCTGGTGACTGTGTTTCGCTTGATTACCACGTAACGAACGAGACCACCTTAGCTCTCTGCTATCGGCAGCAACACATTTGGTCGTAAAAAGCAACGGTTCGCTCTCCGAATATCTAGGAATATCTCTGGGGACAAGGCGACAGCCACGGCACATCTGGCACATCGGGCTGCCGCAGGTTGCCCTCCGGTACATCCTCTGGTTTTGGTAATCTCTGTAGAATAAGTCATAGTCGCCGTAGCGGTACGACTGGAACCGTCTCGGGCCAATTTCCATCCTTCGGCCGTCGTCTGTCCATGCTATGTCCCTAGCTCCGCCCGGATCTGACCATTTGCTATTTCCTGCGAAGGTATGAATCGAACCATGGCAAAAAATTCACGGGCTTAATCTGACCAGTCCTTGGTCAATGCAGCTGGGGGCTAAAGACGACATAAATGCTCCCTGCATACTTCTGCACGCACACTGGTGCATGCAACGGCTGGGAGTTTTCCATACCTTGATTTTTTCCATTTATACATTTTCTTTCAATGGTATCTGCGAAGTGGTTAACGAAAAGAGCCACGTGTGACTTTGCCGACGAAGATGTTCAAAGGCAAATGAAGCGGTAAGCAGGTAAAACTTTGGGTACAGAACAAAAGCTAATGAGTAATTACCGTTCTGCCGAGCAGATTGGGCTGGGGTTGGGCCACAGTGATTCGATAATTCCGTTCCACCTTCTCTCCCCACCGGTCCCTCGTCCTTAACACATCTCACCGTGAACATCGCTAGCGCACCGACAATGGGTGGGATACCAGCCAAGTAAAACGCCAGGTCGTAAGAACCTGAAAGTTGACAAACGGTTATTATACCCATATTAACACACCGAGGAATCCTCGAACGAGTAGGTAGAGCCCACGAGATTAATCGCCGACAGACAACGGTTGTATGCTCAGAACTCGTAGTACGACTCTATTGTTCCCTATACATATTATTCGCTTGCAATGAGTTGACATTTACTCGGCCCGGATGAGTTTTCTATTATATCAGGTATTTTCGAGTAAAACTGGACTTACCTGTGTGATCGTACAAAAGTCCGGCAATTGGAGGCCCCGCGGTCAGGGGTATGGAACACATTCCGAGTAAAAATCCTATAGCCTGGGTGGCACCTTTCGTGCCGCACATGTCAAACGCAATTGGACCCAGGAGGGAGATGAAACAACCGTCGAAAAGTCCCATTCCAAGAGAAATAGCCAGCAGTACGGAAAAGGAACTGGTCACGGGCAAAAGCATTGTTAGCACGCCGATACTGATGAACGAAATCTGCAAGATAATTTGTGTATGAGAGACCATTGGATGGCCTGCACAAGAGATTATTTTCATTCTTCGTTCGTCAATTTCCTTCTTTCCACTCTAGTTTCATTCGAGTGATATAACGGTGAGAATATCATCACAACTTTGGTACAATACCTGTTGCAACAATATACGGTTGACCCATGGCTTGTCCGCGATGTATCCAAAAAGAAGCCGGCCCACGCCGGATGTCACACCAATGCACATGACTGGCAGCTTTTTGCTATTTCCGTTAAACTGTTGCTCGACGAATTTGCCGATGTGAATGTAGGGCACGAAATACCTGGAGCACAAAAGAATGAAGAGTATTTTCTCCGACGAAGAAAGCGTTCTTATTTTCCATACGCCGTGGTAGAATCATAAAGTCGGACCCACCCGAAAAGTGCCAAGGGGATGGCGCTGGCCCATATGACATAACGTTTCTGCTTCCATATAGAGATGTTGACAACTTTGTGCAATTTGGCACGGAAGTTGGAACGACGCGGAAGACGATCGGGGGTTGGCAACGGTGGCGCTGCAAACATTGCGCACGGAGGAAATGAGTAAACGAGTGAATCGGTAAGCGGCTATGAGGGTAAGTGTGGGACGATGGGCATATCGTACGATGTACTCACGCATGATGGGCTTGAAGAGTAGCGCACAAGCCATGACGACGGCGGTAAGGGCAGCCAGACAACGAAACAAACCCTCTAGGCCAACATGACGGATCAGAGATTCCATCAGGGTTGGAATAATGAAAGTGAACACGGAACTGCCAGCTGTGACGACGCCGTTGACGAGGCCCATGTGACGCTTGAAGTAATGCCCCAGGATAACGAGGCTCGGTGTATAGGCGAGGCCAGCCCCTATGCCGTACATCACGCCGTACGTCAAGTACAAAGCTACAACCTGCGATACACGTGAAATTTTTCTAATAAGGCCATATGGTGATGCCACGCAGCATCGTCGTTATTCCTATTATCCTATATTATCAAGCGTGGTCGTAGGTACAGGGCCAGAGGTTAATCACTCTTCAATTCCGTCATAAACTGCGACGTGTCAAGGTTCTTTCAAAATCCCTGTCATGTAACATGTTTATCTAGCACCGCAAGCTAATTAAATCTTGTCAAGGCTTTCAAATTCCTAATTCTGGTGTACGCCATCTTTTCTAGAGTGATCAACCCCTTGGTTCCAGGTAAATAATACCTAAACGTGTCCAACCGCAAGGTAGGCAGGGATGTAATATCGAGCTGGCGCACTGCTCATTCGGACAGATTGTGTGCGTGCATTAAATTGGAAATGAAACAGCGCGACACTTACATTCTCGGAACAAAAAGAAGATATCAGCATCCCTATCGAGGCGAGGGCACCACCCCCGAAAGTCGTTGTCCGTACGCCAATTTTGTCGGTTAGAATACTGGCAACTGGTGACAGAAGAAACGTCGTGCCGATGGTCAAGGAGCCGACTAGTGCTGAAACAGGCACGTAAGTATTTGTTTTCACACATCGCTTGCACAGAATCAGGTCGTTATGTCATGTCCCCCTTATTGACAGCTCTGAGTATCAACGGTAATTGCACTGAAAACAGTCGCTCACCTGTATGTACCTATGTCACAGGCATGTATTCGATCAGGTACCAAGGGCAGGTGAGATGGGCCGGGACGATTATCCACCATGAAATCGCGTGTAAGAAGGGAATAAATATAACTGTTGCAAATCGCAAGAGTTTGGTCGAAACGTGGTAAATGAAATAAGAGAGCATAGAACAAAGAATATTGAAGACTGTGCAATCGAACCGGGGGATATTGAATTCGACGAAGAAACTAGAAACTGGAAACTGGAAACTACTGGAAATCATTCGGTTCCGAACTATGTGAGATTCCAAACATAAATCTCGTAAATAACCTGCACTTGCAATCGACCATGTATGTATGTGTGTACAATGGGCATACTTTGTCTCCGAAAAGTCGCGTACTTTTTCAACCGCCAAATTTGTACTATCCATAGCTTTACCATACATAGCAGCACGGCCACGATGAGTTAGCTGCGGTAGGTATCTAATCAAGCGAACGGCGAATTTTCATGAATGACTGTCTCCTGATGGGCAACGATTCTCTCCGAAAACAAATGGCGTCAGCGAAGTGAGTGGTATGATAAGGACCTATATATACCTATATACGATCGCCACGATCCGAAGAGAGTTGAGTTCGGCACGTAAGTTGCTTTGATGGGGGTTTCGTAACGAGAAATAAAAGAAACAATATTGAGCAAGTGTAAATGAATATGCCTTATTTATCACACTAATGGAAATCCGTGTTAATCCGCGACAACGGTTCCGTTGCTGCTGTCCGGCGCCCTGTTCTCTCACATCGCCGGTTCAACGAGCGAGGAATCCCCTCGCGCGTACGAAGTGGGGTATCTCGATTGTTCGTAATGCTAACGTTTTTAAGCTACATATATGTCACCCCGTAGCATCCCACCCACGTGTCTACCACAAGTGAGTCGACATTGAAGGCTGGTAGGGAAGACCCAGTACTCGCGGGTTTTACAAAATGGGCCACATTCATTTTTCGCCAGGCGGGCATGCGTGTCCCCGGCATAGGCAGGCTGATCTGACTATTAAATTAGGTTGACGTGCTCGCCGACGGGTGAATGCCTTGCGCGGCCCTAAATGACTATTAGCTAGACCTGCAGAATTAATCGTAAATTAAATGGTCAATAATCGTAATAGGGGTCAAGTAATGTCTTAACCGATTCAATTTCGTTCGGTCGCTAACAATCAGTTGCAAGAAAAATCCCACAAGTGTACATGTACGCGCAGGGAATCAGAAGCAATTTCTAATTGACTTTAGTGTCGCTCGCTGACGCGGTGAAACGTATTGTGTGTATTACAGGTATCATACATACATGGACACGTGAAAATAATTGCAGATCGAACGTGACGCACGTGCACCAATCTCCCCCTTATAATAGAACCATGCCAATGCCCTAGGGTATAACCCTGTATGTACCGAGCCTTTTCGACGAAATGAAACAAACCCTACCCCAGGCCCAGGTAGGCCTGTGTCAGGCATACCTGGGGGAGAGTTTGCTTCATTTCGTCGGAAACGCTCGTTAGATAAAATACACAGTTACATGAAACACAGCTTTTTTGGCCCCACGGCCCATAGAAATTTGTAACCGTTTGTTGTAGGTATACAGCTTCTTAAAATAAAGTGGTAGCATTGAGACGTATGAATCTTCCTTTTTAGCCCCCATGAATAAAATCACTTGAATTTGTTACCAAGAAAACTCAATTGTAAACTTTCACATATTTGAATTTATCGGACGAGGCGAACCAAATTAATTAATTATTGGTACCCACCAAGGAGAGATTCTTCCTCTATTCGAGCGTGCAAACCTTGGTGGGACCGAAAAAAACCTATAGAAAAATCAAATTTTTATTTTTAATTCTTCGAGTAAAATTGTAAACTGTTACGTAACAAGTAGGGGGGCAGGGGGGGGGTTGATCCTTTGTTATGGCCTGTTATGGGGGGGTCAAAAATGGCGTAAAATCGCGTTACGTAATATGTGGACGACCCCTTACATCAACTCGCGCGAATCTCTCCGTTCATCGCTGATTTGTATAATTACCGCTTTACAAAGGACATGGTATATATATGTATGTAATCTATATTATGTAGGTACATGTGCATACAGTACATGTAGGTATAGGTATATGGTTGCGAGTCCGTGGTGGCGAAGACAACTGCAACAGTTGTGAACTTGATATTACACGTCAAACAGATTGTACCTATGTGTACATATAGATGCGGAGTATAAGTATAGCTGTATAAATAAACCCACGTACGCCCAGTATCCTAGTCAACTGGTGCACAATTGGTGCTAGGAATTGCTAATCGCCCGAACAGAGACGAGATTGCCACCAGGGCCTGTGCTACATGAGGCTTTGGTCATATCGCCACAAGGGACTACTTGTGTGTACACAACGCACATACGTTATCCGCAAATTTCCCCACCCGTATATTTCATCCTCATCCGTGCCGGTATAGTATTACAGGTGTCCACTTGTAGGGATATAACCTATCAAACATACCCACCATATGTACACGAACTCTATACCTACCGCTGTGTTTTTTACCCTCAACTATTTTCTTGTGGCCTCGGTGGTCAGCGTATGAAAATCATCCGATATCCCGGGCTGCTGTTGGACCCGAAGGTTTCATGCGCGTGTAAATACATGTACAACACACCTTTGACATAGGTCTCGAGTGTAGAATATTTGTCTGCATGATTGGTAAATGTATAGGTGTAGGTGTAGGTCCTAGGTAAGGCTAAGACCCACATACAGATCGATACAGGGATCGCCCTCATATTCGTCATACCTACCTCTTCGATGAGATCGCGACAAATATTGAAATACGCACCGAGTTTTTTGACGTATGTACGTACCTACAGATCAGGTACCAACGGATCAGATGAATCAGAATGACGATCGATCTATCATCGTACGGAGAATGAAATTGACAAGTCGCCCGTCGAATGTCGAAACGACAATTACGTAAAGACACCGCAAAGACTCGTCGTAGAATCCGTATTGCCTCGATGAAACAGCCCCCCGGCTTCACGATAGCATACAATAAATAAGGTGTTGGGTACTATGCTTGAATATACATATTATCAATTATGATATCAAGGTACAATTACTTATGACCGGAAAATGTTCTCCGCGTGGCACTAATCGCGAGCCGAGTATAAGTTATGCAGAGTACCTATATAATGAGCGACCATACTAAAGTTTGCATCCTCAATCCACATATGTAAATCTATCGTAAATCTGTAACGCGGGCTCGAACGCGGGCTTGCAGACGGTGATCTATAATCGTGAAATGTACTACGTGTACGCACATGTATCCAAGTATGACGGACGCGCCGCGCCGCTCGCCGATAAGAATAAGTGACCAGGGGGACACAAAGAGAGCGCGGCATCGACCGATATGGCGAGCGGGCAGAGTGCAATTAAAATTCTAATCTACATAAATTTTATATAAATTATAAACGAGGCCTTTGATCCCATATTCTATACGTATGCCACCAGTCGATCCTTGCCCTAATCGCGCTCATATACCTCGCACTATAAATATTACATACTGCAGTATATTATAGTCGTTCGGTTCGTCCATCACTACTTCTCAACGTCGTCGACTAATTGGTTTCGATGGTAAGTTTGGTTAATTATCCATAAGGTACCTGTAGACATACGTCATATGCACACGACATGAAATAAAATCTTACCATTCAATCGCGGGCTGTAAGCGCGCTGTCGTTCGTACCCGCGATCTATGTAATGTAATGTAATGTAATGTAATGTAATGTTATGTAATGCAATGTAATATCATGTTATGTAATCTGTAGTTGCGATTCTTCCGTTATCGGGGTGTTTTGTGCGTACCATGATCGGTATATGTAGGTACGATGATATGGCTGATAACGCGATCTATACAAGCGTTTCACTTGTTGAATGCGGAAAATTGCGATAGTCGCAGGCCGTTGACTCGACGCGCGAAGCCGAAGATTACGCGCCGCGGAAACATTAGGACTATTA
Organism: Euura lappo; assembly: GCA_018257835.1. Classification (NCBI taxonomy): domain Eukaryota; kingdom Metazoa; phylum Arthropoda; class Insecta; order Hymenoptera; family Tenthredinidae; genus Euura; species Euura lappo. Next base: position 51,790 of record JAEUYN010000185.1, read on the forward strand.
GGAATAACATGGTCGCTGTTATCATCCTCGTTGGTATACATGTATGTACACCCAGGGAAATTGAATCTGAAGCGCCCGGCATAGGCAACTGAACATACACCTGTAATTTGGTTGGGTTGGCAATGCCAAGCGTTATAGCTCGTCAATTTTTTCGGCGGCGAGTTACAACGTGGCATTGCCAACCAAATTACAGGTGTATGTTCAGTTGCCTATCGCGGGCGCTTCAGATTCAATTTCCCTTACCTATACGTTCGTTGTTCTCTTATTCCGCTATCGATGATTGATCATTCGCGCAACCAGTCACGCGGTGACTGCAGTGTATTCGCGTACCTATACGAATCCTGCATTTGGGTACCTACGCACAAGGGTGCAATGGTTGTATACGCAAGGCATGGTGGCGACAATTTAGGTGGAACTAAATTCCCTGACTTTTCCCTGACTTTTCCCGTCCGAAAATAAATTTTTCCCTACTCTTTTCTCAGCGAATCTGATGAAATATCAAGGAAAAAGAAGGCAGATGAAAAATTATTGTCTTCACAAACGAGATTCAGATAGTTAAGAGGCCTGACTGAATGTAGTAATTACAAAAATAGTGACATCAAAAAAAATTCCCTGTGGCTCAGTGGAATTCCCTGACTTTTCCCTGACTTTTCCCGACTATTGGAATTCCCTGACTATTCCAGGTTTTCCAGGTTTTCCCGCCCTGTCGCCACCATGCAAGGGTGCAAGGGTTGTATACGCAGTATGCATAGCAGGTATCCAATATTAATAAATGTGCGTGCAATTAGATTTGGTTCCTGCAGGATGTCGAACATAACCAATAGAAGGTACATAGGTATATGTATTTCGAAACGTCAGAACTTGAAAATACGTATGCACGCAAACTCCGTACAACCGTGCGATGTGCCTCGATATGCACAGGTACCTACCGCACCCGTGTGGAGGTAAGGAGGTAAGAAGGTAAGGAGGTAAGGATAAAAAGCTTTAATGGGGCGAAGTATCACTTTTCACCCTTGGACGGTAGAGAGTTTCGTAAACTACATACGGCCTGCGAAATACGTGCGAAGGCAGAATTAGAGTGACCGCTAACCGCGGGCCGACCGGAATTAGACTGGACTGGACACGGGTTGACATGCGTACAGGTATGAGTAGGTACTTTCTAAATTTCTTGGAGTGTAAATTCACTCCAGCGATACTGAACACAGCGCAAATCACTATATTGGAGTGAATATTCACTCTAATCGGGTGAAATGTCAATCTTCTTTGGAGCGATTTATTCACTCAAATCGCTTGGAGTGAAGAATTTCACTCTAATGGAGTGTAAAAGTCACTCGATTCATTGGAGTTGCGCTGTTTTCACTCCAAAAGATTTATAGAGTAGGTATACATATATTATACGACCATCGCTTTCCGATGTGAACCATACGTATCGTATCGTGAACGTGACGATGTATTATAATCGACGCGTGCAACTTACAGGCCTTGGAGGATGCGTCGGTCTCGTTCCTTAGCGCCAGCTTACACTGCAGCTCGGTGTAGACGACGGAGTAGCTGTTTATTATGCCGAATAGAATGCCGTTTATGAGAAAACTCGCGACCATAATCGACCAGGCTCTGACACCTCCGTCCGGAGGTTCGAATTCGCTCACTGGCCCGGTTAAAGTCGCCGGGCCCGTACCAACATCCCCGTTCTCCAAGTCATTAGTTGCCGCATCCCGCTTGTTCAACGGCGCGAGTTCTTCGCCTTCGCGCGGGCCAACCCCGTTGAGCGTGCGACTCGTCCTGAGAACCGTGGGGTGCCCGGTTCGATCCTGGGGTAGGATCAAACTGTCCCGTTCTGCCTCCGTTGGCCGATTGTTGTTGTTGATCCTCGTTTGCGACTCCTCGCTCGAGGCACGCTCTTCGCCGTCGGCGCCCGTACCCTGGAGCGGGACGTAGCTCAGATCGGGGCTCGAGAGCCGTTTACCTTCGCCGCTCTCCGTCAGGGTCATCCTTGCGCGGTTCGAATTTGCGTGTTTCAATTAGAGTTCTCGTCACTATACGGGAACACCGCGACTGCTGATGGTTTATCTGAAAAAGGCAAGCAGAAAAGAAAACAAAATTAACAGTCGACCGGTATATACGATGTGGTACACCGCGCCATGCGGAACGAGGTGCAACAAGTTCGCAAACGAATGAATGTATGAATGTCGTCGTTACAAAATATTCTCGACGTCCAACTTAATGAATGAAGGAATGGTGAAAACCGGGAGCAAAAGAAAGCACACTGTACGACGAGATAACTTGATACGCAATCGTCAACCGACAAGCTGGAGCAGCACGTCATATCATGTCATAACGTAACGTATACGTATATAAGTAACGTATATAACCTGACGAGAATCGGGCAAACGGGTGAGTTATTTACCTGCTGATGAGGAATATCGTCGACAATCGATATTATGAAGGTACGCAATTCTATCACGTTATATAGCTTCGTGTGAAATTATGTTTACCTGCGCGCCTTATCGCTCAGTGAGGAGAGGTTGACCAGAATATGCGAGAGATATCCCGCGGTCAAAGTCTCCCGCGGCAAAGCAAAGTCGACCGTATAAAGCGACACGTGTGATCCTTCCAGTTTCATGACCACCTGCACCCGGTCTGATGTATATGTATACGGTCCTCCGTGGATATTGGACGGATTGCGGGAGACCCGGCGTCCGTCGCGGCTGCGAGACGACTAAGCTGCGGGCTCAGGGCAATCGCACGACACGCAATATATACCCGATAATATATAGGCTTCTAGGTTACGGCATACAGCTTCCAGGATGAAACTGAAGCTAGCAGCCACAGTTAGCAGCCGTGAACACTTCAAGCTTCTCCCGAATAGAATTGAGCAGTGGCTGCTAGCTTTTGCAGTTTACCTAATAGGTTTCAGGTTCCGTAGAGATTCGGCTACCTTATACCTCCACTATATCCTGATGCCAGTTCTACCGCAGTCATTAGGCATACCCGGCGGTGAAAATATCCCGAAAATGTCCTAATATCTGTCAATATCTACCAACACCTTCCAACATTTCCTACTTCGTGTACACGAGATCACGAGATCATCTGCAATCCAACCCCTGAGGATAGAGCTGTTCTACGCCACGCGCTCCATTCCCCGCCGCGCAATCACGTCACAGGTATGGGCATTATCGTAGCGCGCAAAATATTCATTTTAACCTACGCTTATTATTTTAACACCTCCTATCGAGCGTGTCAGTCGATGTACTGCGTTATGGGTTTTAAAAACATTAAGATGCCAGAAGCATGCAATGGACCCGAATCGATGACTTATGTACATAGGGTAAGGTTGCTATCGATGGACCGTTGCCTTCGATGGACCGGTGGTATATCTCAGTTATATGCTGGTAGTTCACGTTGATATCAGTGCGAATCAAGTCTACCAGTGGCCAAGGAGTGGCCATGTTGAAAACAGTCACACGAGTGCCATAGTCGGTATAGGTGTGCTTAGATTGAGCGAGGTATGAATTTACCCTTCTGATCTTATTTTTCATAATTTTGCAAACGTGTTTGAACCCTTGTATTGGTGACTTTTCCCTCGACTTTTCATAAATCGTCTTGGACGGTTTTGAAGCTTATATTTTGCTCTTCAAAACGATACGCAAACTTTTTTTTTCGTATCTTCCTATCCTGCGGTTGTAGGATAGGTTAATGGATGGACCAGGCAACAGCGCTATGAATGGGAGGCAGTATGGGAGGCATTACTTTTTACAGTTTGTAGGACACTTTTGAGAGCATCTATTGTGGGTGATCCACAATTTGTTTGAACATATTTTTGTCTCGTGTTTATATGTTTGGAGATTATTTTAATACTCATAGACGCGAGGAGCTATTCACTTGGGAAGTCTTATGTACACTCATCTCGGAAGTCTCTGGAAGTATTTGAAATTCTTCGATTGAATTCCTCAAAATACTCAAATAGTAGTCTTCGGAAGTCTATGGCAGTCTTTGGAATTCTTCGGTTATAATTCGAAGAATTCCATATAATACTGAAATGGAAGGCTCTGGAAGTCTTTAGAAGTCTTTGGAAGTCGGAAGTCACCTGTACACCCAAAATTGAAGTGAATAGCCCCTCGCATAGACGTGTAAAATCAAAGACTATCATGTTTTATTTTTGTCTGTGATGAAACGGATACACATTTAAACGGATATTTATCTAGTTTATACCGAATCTGCGTCGAATGAATTGTTTAGTTCTTCGCAGTCGTGTAAAATGAAAAAGAAATATTACTTTTATTTGGTCAGTAATAGTTTCTAAGTATGATAACGTAATCTCACGTACTAATTACTGAGCAATTTGAATTCATTCTATAACATTTGAGACTGCTATTTTGATTTTAAAAAATCTCGAAAATCTATTTATACATCAGCAATTACACTGATTATCATTTACACTAATATATATTTCAGTGATCCATCGAAGGAGGTGGGGTGATTCATGGAGCACGGTTGCCGTGAATGGACCAAATTCGAAAAACAGAAAATCGGTGATAAATGATCCGGGATTAACGATAACCTTGGTCACTCGTTACTGCTCTGTAGAATAGGTTTTAAAGAAAACATTCACCATTGGTTTTACATTTTCGACTAAAAATACCATTTTTATGACCAACTTTGCTTGGGGGATCCATCGATAGCAACCTTACCCTACATAACTGTGATACGTCCCCCGTCCGGACTTGCGAACGTATAGTTAATAATGTAACTCGGGATAGGTTAGGCGTTAGATTAAGCTTAGGTTAATGTCAACTTCAAGTTTCAACGATCAGGAGAAAAGAGAGGAAGATGCCTGCGAATCAAACGGCATATATATAAAGTCCAAACGTGAACAAAAATGTAGAATTCAGACGTCGTTGAAATCTAATTTTGTCGTGACATTTTAGTCCGACTGGTAAAACTTACAAAGCACGATGGTTATATTGTTGCCACGTGGGTACCACGATTTTCCTATACATACCGACTTGGAGGCATTGCTGCTCATAATAGATATATGTTGACCAGGGCTGGCGACTTCTGTGTGGAGTGTGTGGAGCACTCCACACCCTGAATGCCAACCGTGTGGATATTCCACACCTCAAAAGTCTTGATTAAAATTTAGAATTTGTCAAAGGATTTTGAAAAGCCTGTGATAAAAACGAATAATCATAGGTAGTTGATAAAACTTTGCCAAAAATATTGAGAAACCCCCCCCCCCCGTCATCTGAGCAACTCCACACCCTGAAATTTCGTAAGTCGCCGGCCCTGATGTTGACTACTAGCCTCGATGGTGGGATCTACATATCTATATACCTATATAACCTCTTGTCAGAAATGGTGCAAACCTCTTGGGTTTCATTCCTATACAAACTAGTAACTACTACTAGGCACTATGCCGACGGGTTCTATACAAACTGGTAGGAATTCTCTCAAATCCATAAAATCTGGTAGGAAATATCAAGAAACATTGCTGGGAAAAGTCTCTCCGCCTATACGTATAACTGTTACTTTGCACTACTTGGTAAAATGCTAACGTTATCGTATGCACTGAAAGAAATTCTTTACCAAAAAGTACAATAGCGTATTAGTAAAAGTGCAAAAAAATATAGTATTTTAGGGACAAACGAGGTACAACCGTAAGTATTCCTATACTTAGAGGACATTATACTATTTCCCTAGCAATAATTGCCAAAGATTATTGTAATTCTCGCTTCACAAGATCATATTGATAAACGTATAGCAAGAATTACAATAGTCTTTAGCAATTATTGCTAGGAAAATAGTATAATGTCCTATAAGTATAGGAATACTTATATATGGTTGTATATCTCGTTTGTCCCTAAAATACTATATTTTTTTGCACTTACGCTAATACGCTATTGTATTTTTTGCTAAAAAGTTTCTTTCAGTGTGGTTAAATGTGTCCAACTAAACTGATAAACGTCAATATACTGCATGCATGTGGTAACCGAAGAGTCATGCTGAATCACTGATCTTGCTGAATAGAAAGAAACAAAATTTCACATCGACGACGGAGCATAGGCGGGAGTCAGGCAGCATCGGACACTGGTAGTTTTGGTGGGTTCATGATTTGAAAAATCGCGTTGATCCAACAATTTAGTGTTGCAGCCGGTGCGTGACCCGCCGAATAGAGTTGGTTAAGGATGTATAGGCTATACAATCTCAACCAAAAGTGAGTCTCGTCGTCAATATTGAGTACTTCGAGATGAGATAAAAATCGGAAAAAAATCAACCACAATCAAGATGATAAGAGTATTCATTTTCAATAATAATAATGCCCGAAAGTTATCAACAAATTGTTTAAACAAATCATTGTTTAACAAATTTCCTGGTGACATTATTTTTTTTTATCTCAAATGAATTCGTTAATCTTTCTGAATACACATGAATTTTTTCAGGATTTTGTCACGTTTTTGAAATTTCCGTTTTCGATTTTGAAAAATGGAGAAAAAAAATCTGAATTTTGGATATGTCATTGTGGAAACGATGTAGATTACAATTCCGAAGTTTCCGGAGCGTGGAACTAATAGTTTTGTAAATACAGCCTTTAGAAATTTCCGAAAACGGAAATTTAAAAAAAGTGACAAAATTCTGAAAAAATTCATGTGTATTCAGAAAGATTAACGAATTCATTTGACATGAAAAAAAAATAACGTCACCAGGAAATTTGTTGAACAATGATTTGTTTAAACAATTTGTTGATAACTTTTGGGCATTATTATTATTGAAAATGAATACTCTTATCATCTTGATTGTGGTTGATTTTTTTCCGATTTTTATCTCATCTCGAAGTACTCAATATTGACGACGAGACTCACTTTTGGTTGAGATTGTATAGCCTATACATCCTTAAATGACTGGCAACTTTGTGTCGATAATTTGCGTCGCCGGTATCGTTGCCGAATGTCTATTTGGCGAGACGCGCGCGCTGCGTTTCTCAACTTCTTTGTGTAACCAGCGCCGGCTTTAGGGGGGGGCAAGCTGGGCAGTGGCCCAGGGCGCTGAGTACAAGGGGGCGCCGAGCTGATCTTATTTTTTTTTCGTCATTATACTTTTAACAAATATGAATTACGTAGCTTACGTTTGAAACCACCTAAGGATAAAAGTTGGTTCCTCGTTTATTGCCAGTCAATCTTTGAAAGCAACGAATTTTTTTATTCTCATATTTGGCGATGTGAACGAGCTACAGTACCCACACAACGTAATGACGTCCCTATAATATATCTTTGGATATTTTTTCGGGATATGCTGGATATCCATGGAATGTCCAGAATAGTCCGATGGATGGCCTTGGATCCCTAAATGTCCGCCGTTTGAACCGTTCTGAGGATGTTTTGATTATATATCCATAGAACATTTTGAGACATCTTTCGGACCATTCAGGACATTCCAAAATACGTTTGGGGACTTTGCTAGATTTTCGTGAGGACTTGTAAATATTTTCTGAAAATTGCAGCACGTGAACGTTTTCGTTAGATCGGTCCTTCGTATACATATACTCGCAGAACACGCATGATAGATCAATAATCAAATTGGATGTTTGATCCCCACCATATTTGATTGATTCTGGATATACGAAACATCGCAGTGATATTCCATGTATTGTTTGAATTCTTTCTTGGGTTTCGAAGGTCAGTAACAACTTGTTGACGTTTCGACTCTGAAGAGGGCCCTCTTCAGAAAATACAATTTTTTGACTCACAATCAGCCAATCATGGTGAATATAGGGAGAAAACTGAAAACAGAAAATATTCATAAGTTATAACGTGATTATAATCCTTCTTTATCTGAGTTCTTGGTAGCAATCGTTTACCGACATGGCTCCCAAGGAACCAGATAAAGACCTATAATCACGTTATGACTTATAAATATTTTCTGTTTTCAGTTTTTTCCTTATATTGACTACCGACATGACTGACTACTATGAGTCAAAAAAATTGTTAATACTTATGTCTTTCTCAAGAGAGCCCTCTTCAGGGTCGAGACGTCAGCGAGTGTTGTTACTGACCTTCGAAACCCAAGGGAGAATTCAAAAAAAGGACATCAACCTATGGATGATGAGGTCAGAAAAGAAGATTCACTAAATATTTCAAATATCCTGGATATTTGTTGGACCAACATTAGGATCATCCACTGGCTATCGTGTGTTGTGTGGGTATTAGGGTGACAACATTTTGACCTTAACTTTGCGATTGAATTCTCATCGAAAATAGTCAAAGATTTTACAGATAAAATGAACCCCTTCAAAGATGAAGGTAGTCGGACGTTTTTTGACAGGTCTTTTATATTTCAGGGCTCTCATCCTTTCCGATTTCTCTTTCGTCCAAATTCATGTAGGTGCATGATTTAATCGAGACGTTATTGCTTACTTAATTGTGATATAAATAGAAACGTCTCTTTTCATTTCTCCGAAAGACGTGAACGTGGCGATTGGTGTCGTTAGAGGCGCGGAGCGATCGAGCAGCACGCGCAATCAATGCGTTGGCGGCGAGTCGCGGCGCTCGCGCGCAGATATATCTACTATACCATAGGTACCTATCGTATACGATCACAGACGACCAACGTCCACCCGGCGCAATATACATATTTACGCATACAATTCCGAGGCAGCTAATACCTAATGCGTGCGTATACATATAATATATATACCGCGAAGCCAACGAAATCTTGCTAACGTCGTCGAGGGAAAATGACGCGGCGAAACAATGTCCAAGGGACATGACTCACTCCATACGGATACAGACCGCGACCGCCGCGGCCGCGGCCGTTGCTACGGCCGCAGGCTGATTCGCGTTTTTTCAACGTTACAAAAGTAACACGTGTGCTGCAGGAACTCTCGCTCCACCCTCCCAACTTTTTTCCTTATCCTGTTAAAGTCTACTGCGTTTCTTCAAAATTGACGCCGAAAGCATGACGTAAGTTTCGCCCAAATTTTATCACTCCCCGTCTGGTGCGATACAATTGAATGCGAACACCACGGCGAATGGATACCGCCCGCACCGTGCGGTAACTAAACAAACAAACACGTGGGCACGTTTGAATGACTCGTGGGTTAAGGCCTTTTGAGGGTCACGTCTGTTTTACCAACCGAGTAGCATTTTATTTTCTCGCCGTTTCCCGTCTCGATGGAGTCACTGATTATTTTAGAATTAGTTTTAGATTATTCCTAAATTTTTTACACACCGTGCGCTGGTTCCTAGATGATAAATCAGAGCAACCCGAATTAATAAACGATTTACTTCCATAAAGCAGCAAAAATCAGCTGTAGCCGCCATATTGACTATACACCGACACGAGAAAATTATTATGGCATTTCCGGCCTTTTCCACTTGACACACAATGGTAAACGAACCAGCGCGCGGTGGCTGCTATCTTCACGAAACTTGTGATGTCATTCTCGAATTGATCTAAAAAATAATCGCGACGAGAAACGGTGAGAATATCATGAAGCGACAGCTTCGCATCGTCACTACCACACGTAACATCATCACTACACACGTGACCACGGACATGTAAAGTTTACTATACTAGGGCAGCACGCGCGCTTCGCGCGCGATTGATCTTTGTTAGCGCTGTAGCGCTTTCATTTTATTTATTTTCATTTAGTCTTTTTCATTTTTGTTCGAATACTTTTTTAAATTCTTTGTTCTTCTTAAAATGTTTGTGTAATTGAACGATTCAAGTAAACAATTCTGTGAATACGTGATTTTTGACTGAATTGCCTCTTCGTTGTTCGCCAAGGTATACATACTTTCAAACTATCCCAGGATCGTACTTGTGATACGGTCACGTCACATATAGCTGACCGTGATTGAATATATCTTTACGGAGATCTATTCCGATTTTTGAAAATGTTTGCCCTTTTGCTTTGTTAATAGTCATTGCAAAGGCAAACTATATTGGAAATTGACGTCACTTAAATGTGAAAGGGTGACAGGTGTATATCTTCGCAATGTAATGTTATACGGTGTAAATAGATAATTTCGCCAGATTTGTCACCTGTCAGTATTTCACATCACAACATATTATTGGCAAGGTCTAGAATCATCAATCTCGTGCCATTGCAAAGGCCTTCATTGATACTCAGATTCCGGATAAGCATTATGATGCAATACCTTCTGAGAACGTAATTCATGGGGCGGTAAGCTTGATGGTGTCAATGAGTTTAAATATTCTGGTAAAAGTGCTTCATTTATCTCTTCGTTTTTGTCACTGTATTCTACAGTGTCGACCGCGCTTGTGTCGATTTTTTCTCCTGTTCGATCCATATATGGTTCGATCAAGCAGTTCCACGACGCTCCTGTGGATTTCATCGACGTCAACATTTCTAGCGGAAAGTATTGCACATTTTGCAGCTTCTTTATATTGTTTTCTTTGAATGCATTGCCCGTATACTTGATCGACTATGTTTGAGTTCGCCGGTGCTACGCAGTGTTGTGGCAGTAAAATATTACTTTCAGTATCATTCAATAATAAAATAACACTTCCTACGTCTAATATAAATTTTGGGAAGTTCATTTCTTCTGGTAGTGCTCTCATATTTTGTGTTAAAGTAAACTGTGAGAACTCTTTCCCCAATTTACTATGTTCGATCGATGATCAACAATTACACATCTTGTTGCTCTCATTTTAATTGGTAAAAAGTTGCTTAAAATCACCACATGTTTCATGGGATACCAAACTGTTTCATATTGGGATACTGATGTGCAAGCGATATGTTCACGTCCTTTCGCGAATCTGTTCGAACGTAAGTTAGATAGAAGAGCACGCGAGTGGAACTGTCAAACGTCTGCAATCATCTGTCAACGTTCAACCCGTCTATCTGTCAAACTGTTTGACATTAATTTCACGCTTATACCGATAAAAATAGTATATCGCATATGTCTATACTGACATCATTCGTCCGATTATACCGTGCAGCCTCTTTACATTTTTCGGCAGAATTGACTCGCGAATTATAGCAAATTAGAATAATCCTTCACTTCAACTATTGTTTTGGAAATATGAAACCTCTTTGCCGAACTGACAATTCAAACTGGGCTCGATGTGAAGTCGAACGCAAGCGACACGTTCACACTATTCACGCTCACAGGCGACGACACCAACAGCCAATCGGCAGAGGGCTTATCGCGGTGACAAAATTTCGAGATTTTCGATAATTCCTGACATGGATCTTTTAAGACGGGAAACGTAGTTGCTGGTGCAGTTCAGAGGCTTCGTGCGAGTGGCGCTGAGCTCGCAATTTCGCTGTGGTCACGTGGTCCTCAAAACCCCTTAAGATCAAACAACAGGTTGGTATTCATAGTCAGACTGTCGAGTCGAGCACAAATTTCATAGTTCCGATCCAGCAGCACGTGGCGCTGGGTAATCGACGTACGAGAATATGGTCGAGACTCGACGGTACTCGCGTCGGTGTATCGCAGTAAATGTCCAAGGTCACCGGGGTGCCCGCGTGCGCGGTAAACACTATCATGGCACACGGTATGGTAGAATTAGTCGATTAGATATAGGTTAGGCGGGTGTTAGGTGTTTCAGATTCGAACTTACCGCCTCCGCAAGACTCTGGCCATCCGCTCCGCCGGGCTCACGATCGGTACCAGCTGTGCGAAAGCCCGAAATCACCGAACAGACACTGTGTTTTATTCGGGTATAATCCGGACGATCCGATCAATGTTACGCGCGTAACCAAGCCTCAGACGATAGGATACGTTCAAAGACACTGTCACGTTATTCACTTTCATTCACCGTCGACCGCGAATACGTCGTCGCGGGGGCTTATGTCTCTTGGATCTGATCCCCATTTTTGCACGCGGCACTCGGCGCAGAAGGCACTCTTTCCTTCTCGCCGGTACAGGTCTCTCGTCAGCTGGAGTAAGTGGGTCGGTGGCGCCGTCGCACCGCGATGTTGTGCGAATAATAAATTACCCCATCGGCCGATAAGAAAGACCGTCCCGATACCACGTCATTCGACAAATTTACACCAATCAGTCACTATTTACTAATAAACCGCTCTTGATTGATATTGGTTGTACTTGTGTCGTACATGACGTTATGCGCACATGTTATACATACATATAATGTAGTATACATGCGCAATGCTTGCTCGATGACAAATCATGGATCCAAGATATTTCATTTATGTATATTTATTATTTCATGTTTAATCAGCTATTATATATGTATATTTTCAACCGTTCAAGGTTCAGTTTAATTTGCTTGTCGAAGGAAATGTTGAATCACACCGCCACAATTTCTGTTGTACGTGTGATTGCTATATACTAGAATTATGAATCCTGCGCGTTTTCAGACTTCAATTGCTTCTTAAAATTGATCGCAATGTTTTTTATTTCGTCCAGGCCATTGTCTAGAGCAGTTTGGGCTTCTTCCTTCACACCTTCGTCGGTCGAACTTAGCAGCTGCAGAACCAGATCTGTAACGAGAATACGAGGGGCCGAAAGATCAAGAACCCGTTTTTTGATAGAGAAAAATGGCGAGGGATCGTATAGCGCTTAAAAATTTGCGCCAGCGTCGGCATGTAGCGGGCAAATTCGTAGCTTAAATCGGTGGGCAGTCCGATTACTGAGCGTACCTGACCGCCGATACGAGTTATAATCGTTTCCGATTCAATAATAAAAAATTAACACACTTTTTAATTTCGGTGATATACGCCGGTACCGGTGCAACTTTTTGAGCAATATATTTCTCGATAGAATGCGATAGAATGCGTTGGGTGAATGCGTTGGCATCTGGAACTTACCGTGGGTTCAATGATTAATTTATATTTTCAATTGGATACCACGCATTCTCAATTGAATAACAAACACATTCTTTGTATCCGATCGAATGCTCGATATACGTATACTTGCAACGAACCGTGTCATCTCCCAACGGATATAACGAGATGTATTGAAACAATGATACGATCCCGAATCGACGGTAACATTCCATACATTTGGATATAAATGTAATGTACGACGGTAGGAATGTCTCGAGACAATTTTGAGACTTTCCCAAACTTAATGAAAATAAATATAATGAGGTTAATTGACAACGATAGTTAAGAACCAACCGTGATATTTCGCGAGCGTCGATGCGGTCTGAGGCTGAACATGTGGCTGTAGGAAACCGAGGATAGACAAAACATGCCTTCCGGACATGTGTAGGGCGGTCTGAGTCGCAGCTGTGAACAGGATGCTGGTGGTTAAGTGGAGTGCTAACGCCGGATCTCGAGTGGTGGTCAATTGTTCGAGAAGCCCCTCTCGATGGCCGAGTACCGCCGGCCTCTCTTTCTTCTTGTCAAATTTACGCAGCACCAGACAGCAGGCGGCCAACGCGGGTTCGGCGGCGTTCAAGAAATCATCTACCGATGATCCAGCTGCTGCTTTGTGCAAATTACTCAACGGCTCGTTGACATCCGAAGGAAGTTCGGCGATCATCTTTTTTCTCGCCTCATTTGTCATGATGTCCGGACATTGAATAACGTTTTGGAGGGCAGCCAGTTTGAAAACCTCGTTAACGAGATCAACACCCAGCGTTTTTATAAGATACTTGACAAGCCCCGCCTGCGTGCCTTTGTCGAGCTGCTTTATCCCTTTATCAAATATTCGTATATTTGTAGCCAGGACATTCAACCTTTCCTCCACTACGGTCAAATTGTTTGTCTTTGTCGTCTGTGCCAGCTGTTCGGCTATAGCCATTCCTTGTTTGTTCAAGTTCGGCTGCAAGTAGGTAGCCAGTTCGCCGACCAGCCCTTCGATATCTGCCAGATTCGCATCTTTGCCAATCTCCGTGGCAACGTCGTCGATCGTGAACAATACGAATTCCTTCTTTGAATTGGACGAGACTTGCTCGTCGTCTGAATCTGCATCCGCGATACCTTTCCCCCGGTGATTCTTCTTTTTTGTTGACTTTGTCCTTGTTTCACGACCTTGACTACCGCCTCCGGCTTTGCCGCCTACAGCTTTTTTCCGCCGCTCCTCCCTCTTGTCCGTCCTGGATTCACCTTGGTCCACGATCTTAGATTTTATTTTCGTTTCGGCAATGAATTGCAACCACTTTCCGCTGTCGACTGCCTCCTTAGCTTTTTTCTCGGCTATTCCGTCAAATGGGACGAGTAAACTTTGCAGAAAAACTTCGGACACGGCAACGGTATTGGCAAATATGTAAATGTTTGCCTTCGTTCGTTTTGTCGCATCTCTGAGTAGAGCTTCGGCATCTTCGGGACTGAACACCGAAGGGAGAAGAGGATATATGTCGGCGAATGAGCCAGTGGCTGCGGCCTCTTCTACGTTCGCGTCTACCTGATCGGTTACAGCCGATCCGACAGCGACCGAATCCAGCATTGTAAGTTTTTCGTGGGCAAAATGTCGCTTGACGAAATTCTGAGGATCAGAGAAACCAAGACGGGTGAGCGCGTCGTACTCTGAAAATAAACATTTTAAACAGTCACTCGCGTACCTAGAGGTCTTTGTCAACTAATAGCATAGATAGAACAAAACTCCAAGATTCAAAATTAAATATGAACGAATGAATGAGCAAATGAATGCATACAATGTATACGAACCAAGGTAGCCGTTTTGCTTATAGAAGTTATCCACCCACTCGCTCTGACTTTTTGAGTAAATGGAAGGCACGTAAATCCCGTTACCACCCTGTTTTCCAGTCACAACACCCGGTACCTGGCTCATATCCTGCAAGTTATCGAGGATCGCTGCAACAAATGTACAATCATGGATAAAGCTATTCGGAATATTCAAATTGATATCTTTTTAAAGGCACGGCAATAATTGATTATAAAAAGGGATAAAACACTCCCAAGGGTGAATGCAAAAAGGGTATGAGTGACGAACATTGCGAATTGCTTGAAAAGTACTATATCCAACTTTTCAACCGCTAAAATGAACGAGCATTTCAGAGAATCAAATAAGAAACGGCACCTATACCCTTCTTGCACACTCTGACCCCCTCAAATGTACTTAATTAAAATATCAATTTCTTCATTTGATTTACGGCCCAATTCCCTGTGCGTGAAGAGTATAATGAGAAATATGATGAGGATTCCACCGAAATGAAAAACTAAATAAATATGGCAGGGAAAAATCCAGTGAATAGAAAATCGTGGTCGTAATTTTCCCAAGCGGTCGAAAGCTCTACTCACAGGGAAATATTCTCTCCGGCACGGAGCATTGACCTAGCACAGCGGAAATAGGGGTTGGTCTGGTTATGGCGGACAATGCTCCCCTAGTCTTGGCTCTGTTGCGCGCCACATAACCCTCGGTATAAAACACTCCCGAGTCCTGGACATCCTGCCGACCGAATATCGACTTCCCCAGTTCCTTTTCTATGGTAGATTGTAGGAATTCGGCGGGAAGATCGTAATGCAGAGTTAGCTGGGCAACGTCCACGTGACCGTGTTGATTGAGTCTGTCGTTTATTTCTCTGGAAATTTTTGCGACGTAAGTCTTGTCGATGAGTTGACCGAGAACCAGCCTGACAGATTTGTCGTGTCTCTCGAAATCTGCAGCTGCCCTAGATACTTGAGACAAATCGACGTTCAGTATTTTGGCCAGCTCGGTCAAGTTGACACGACCTCCGTCCACCTGCAGCTCGTCTTTAATCTCCCTGACGAGCTGCTGCGGTGTTATATACTCTTTGCCATCTGTGGT
The DNA here is from genome assembly GCA_018257835.1 of Euura lappo. Classification (NCBI taxonomy): domain Eukaryota; kingdom Metazoa; phylum Arthropoda; class Insecta; order Hymenoptera; family Tenthredinidae; genus Euura; species Euura lappo. The sequence goes on from JAEUYN010000185.1 coordinate 67,497, forward strand.
AAATACAACATCCAGGAGCTTACTCTCCAACAGCTTAGTCACAATCTCCACGCAGTTGTGTTCCGAGAGCCTGCGAAAAAAAAAATTAGAATTCACCTTCTCATTGCTTATCGCTTACTTATACGAGACATTTCATGGAATTGAAGCGAATACCCAATTAATCGCGAATATTGCAATCGGAGAACAGACATCTAAGCATTGCCGTCGATGTGCGTTCAACTGGGTCAGGCTAGGTTATAGGTTACATTGTGACATGTTGTTCTTCAGCGACCCCGGGGAGTTTATGAAAAATAAACCAACAATTGAAAATAAAGCGCAATGAAAAAAAATGAACCTCTGCAACGTTGAACTTAGCTGCGCCTTTTGAAAGTCGGCAGCTAATCGTTTTACTTCGTCCCAGTCAACAGCTGTCATTTTGAAAATGGAAACTACGGTAAGCGGTAAGGTCAACTACCCGCTGCCGAGTGCTGATGGCACGAAAAGCACGAAAGCCACGCACTCACGTGACCTCAACGCTACGTCGAGCCCACTGGGGCCACTTGGCACGGATCGAGTCGGGAGTCCTACGGTCTTGGCAGAGTCCCGTCGACTTGTGACGCCATCTGCACATACGCCGCGGAGGTCAACCTGCCATGCTGCCTGCCCTCGGAACTGCTCGGAAGGTTACCGGTGTAGTACTGTAGTTACCGGGGTCCGAAAACGGGGTCATGTTAGGTTAGATCCGTAGCAGTTCCGTAGTAAAAGCTCCCGCATACTCGTACGTGGAATGTCAATTTTTTTCAGAACATTACAATCCTCCCGTGTCAGTTTAGGTAATTTATTCAAGTCCAGAATGGCATCGGCCGAAATTGTCAAGCGCCTGGAGTCGAAAGCTACTGCCGCCGAACAAATAATAGCCGTTTTGATATCCGAGGTAGTCCACGTTGTTGTAAACTCTAACCCCCACCTAACCCTAACCTCACGCAATCTACATATATTGCTGATGGATGGTGAATTCGCAGCAATCTCTGCGTATGCGGGATTGTTAGGATTTTTCACCAAGTCGGTACACATGCATACGAGCGAAAGTTGACTGGATTTGTGACTTTCAGGTCGAGGAGTTGAAAAAGAATCAAAACGATTTATTACACGTAGATCGCGCTGGCGAGCTCGCTTTGGAAAACCAGCTGCTCCGCAGCGAGATAGAAAGATACAAGAATGAGCTCATCAGATTGGAAACTCTTCGCGGTATATCTCAGGTGATTCGGTGTACAATGATTTCATTGGCAAAAGTGAAACGAGCAGAGTTCTTTTTACCCCTAGGTGCCGCTACCAGATTCCAAGAAATCTGTCGATGCCCCCGGAGAGGACACCTCTGCCGTTGACAAAAATTCAGAGGTCCAGGAATCAAAGGAGAGCAAGGGAAACAAAGCCAAAAAGCCAGGCCAAGGTACCAAGGACAAGGTGGCTGTGGAGAGTCAAGAGTCGCCGATCGATGTTGGCAGGCTAGATTTCAGAGTAGGGAAAATCGTGAATGCCAAAAAACACCCGGACGCAGACTCTCTCTACGTCGAAGAGATCGATGTGGGCGAGAACAAAAATCGCACTGTGGTACGAACTAGTATGATAGTAATAACATAGAAATTCGTAACTTTAATAACAATGCATAAAATGATTCTAGGTAAGCGGTTTGGTGAAATATATTCCTGTCGAGGAGTTGAATAATAGAATGGTAGTACTGTTGTGCAACCTAAAACCTTCCAAGATGCGGGGAGTTACTTCCGAGGCGATGGTTATGTGCGCCTCTACTCCTGAGAAGGTTGAGATTCTAGTCCCACCACCCACTGCCGTGCCGGGCGACCTGGTTCACGTCCAAGGCTATCCTCGCATCCCTGACAATATTCTAAATCCTAAGAAGAAGATATTTGAAACTTGTGCACCGGACCTCATGACGGATGACAACAGACAAGCCGTCTACAAAGGTGAACCGCTCCACATCCCTGGAAAAGGGCCAGTTCTGGCTCCCACATTGACTCGAGTACAAGTCAAGTGAAAAATGACCTTTACTGCTTTATATTGAAACTGTCTAGTTGTATACTTGTTGCCATACTCACGTATTTCGCTATTCATATTCAATGTTGAAAGTCCTGCGCTATGGACACATTCACTATTAACTTATTATGGCCTTTGTCATTTGTCACCCATTGTGAATACTTTGATTACATATTAATCAATAAACAATCACGTTGCAATAACGGTGCTTCTAATATAATAAAAAATCCTCGTTACCCAACTTCCAGACTACGATCTCGAAAGTTCCTCCAGGTTTCCATATCAAAATGATACATCGTGTAAAGAATATAGGATCGCATCTCTGCACCATCCCCTATATCATTCAAATCCCCAAATCAGTTACACGATGGCAAAGGGAATCGGAAGGGGGTCTCGTAGACTTTGGAAAATAGAAGAAATGAATAATGTAATTATTTTTCACCTAATCATTGAATTTGAATTTCATTGAACGCTATTTGAAATGTGAGCGGGTAGTGCCGAATTCAAAATCTGAGCAACCTTCAACTAGAAATCGAATCAATTATAGTACATAAACTGTATGTTGTCCGATCAAATTCAATCGAACATGAACCTAATTTGTATGAAATCATCATTTTATTCAACTGTGAATTATCTTTCTGATCGATAGTTGAAAATTATATGAAACCGTAACAACAAATTTTAATCGATTACCTGATCATTACGGCCGGGAATGAGTGTTTGAGACTATAGGCTGATAACATTTTTTATTAAGGTTGCAGATCTCTGCTCAGTTTCGAAGCACGACCATTAGCTGAAATGGTTCTATGAAATCATGTCGTAATATCATATATTATTAACTCAGTAAACATACCAAACGTCTACTCTGACCTAAATCTGGTGCATGATGATTAAAAATTGAAAAATCATACGGCAAACATGATCAAGGACATTTCCCATCGTTCCGTGAAATAGGGGCACCGGGACTCGTGTTTTTCATTCCTCAACGATGAGACTGCTGGAGAGGAAGGTCAAACAACGGACAAGGCGGATAGGGCGATCGGTGATTAGTTATTGGAGACCCGTTTGTCTAACTTGGCATAAATACTTGGGTCTCACGACGATACCTGGCTTGCAAAGTGTTCACAACGCGCAGGGGAGGTTTTCCACTTTTGCCTGGTCAATTCTGTTTGCGGTGAGTGAGGCAAATCGCAATAATACCGAACTCACGCCTAATTTCGAACAGGTATACATAACGCACACCTGATATAGGCACGCATAGGTATACCTGGAACAAATAACTTTAAAGATCATTGAACTTGTTTCGTTCAGATTGGACTGGGATGCACAATTCGCGATGTTTACATAGGTTGCGTAGATTATCTCTCTTACCCGGTAACTACGGCTATAAACTTGAAACAGGCAGCCTCCCTTCCATTCCCTGCCGTCACTGTGTGTAATCTGAATCGCGTCCATTGCGGCAATCTCAGAGGACTTGTTCGACAGCATCGTGGTACCGATATTGGCGAGCAATTGAAGAGGTTCGAAGAAATATATTTACAGTAGAAAAAACACAAATTTGATCAATAATGCAAAGGAAATTTTTGCAGGCTGTACGAGGTAACCAGTTGCGCGGAAGCAAGGCAGACGTTCGGGAGCAGCTACCGATACTACAATGCAGATAAAAGGGAGGCGGATAAATATGTAGAAGGTAGAACTTACAGCAGGTGGACGATATACCGATTCTACAGTATTATTCTTATTCTACAGTAGAGCGTCGATTATCCGAACGTCAGTTATCCGAAACGTCGATTATCCGAATGGCGATTTGCTTTATCCGAAACGTCAATTATCCGAATGGTGATTTGGTTTATTGGAAAATCGTCGACTTTTTCAAAAATAAACAGATGTAAGAACTCAAATGTATAAGGATGTTGATTATTTTCTAAAGACATACATATCTAACTTTGTTCTGTATCATTGAATGATACGATGATTACATGTTTTCAGTTCACTAAAATGTACTTGTGATAATAACCTATTGATGTTCATTGTAGTTAAATATATGTATACATATATAAATTTCATCATTTCGAAAGAATCGACGTTTTTTTCGCCCACGGAATATTGCTGTTCGGTTATCCGAAATTTCGATTATCCGAAAGGCACCCGGTCCCAATTGATTCGGATAATCGACGCTCTACTGTATTTTATGGCCGCTGCAGCGAGTGAAGAGATACGCAATAGATTAGAGGAGACTAATCCCGACAGAAACTTTCAACAAGCCATCAAAGGCCAAATTCCTTGGCATCAAAATAATACAGATCGGACAAGATTTCGTCAGAACACTTCAAGGTATGTAGCGTTTTTGGTTATTACAATTATCATCATTATAAGTGGCGCAGCATCACGGATACGTAGAAAATATACATACATGATGATCCGTTTATTGCTTCTACATCTCGGAAATCTAAACCTCCTGATTCATTGACCCTCCATCTTCTCAAGGAGGAGAAGTTTACGCGAGGTGCTGACCCCGGCAACGACAGAGTCCCCGTCCAGTCTAAGTACGCCAACTGGAGTCAAAAGTGACGAGGATGATGGAAACCCACCAATAAATCAGACAGAATCTTTCAACGATTTGATGAATTTTATGGCACTTTATGCGAACTTTTCGGAAGAAAACCGCATCGCCATGGGTCACGATGTGGCGGGATTTATTCGAGCTTGTACTTTCAGTGGCAAGTCATGCAGCAATGTTACTTTGTACGTATAGCGTATACGCACGTATCCGAATGATATTCAATCGTGCATTTGTCGAGTTATCATAATATATCATCTTTAACCCGATTCAGGTTTTTCAAGACTGTTCCAACTACCAGCTATGGAAACTGTTTCACGTTCAGCACAGCTAGGAAGACAGTGATGCCGGGCAAGGACTACGGTACGAGTGTCATAATACTTGTAATCATACGTTTTCAATTCACATAAATTATTTAGTTTATTTTAGCTTGGTCAATTTGGGCGATTCATGTATGATTCGTGTATCTAGGGCTATCGGTGGAACTTTTTTTGGACCAATCTAATTATATCGGTGGTGGGCTGAGTCCCAGAGCTGGAGCTAGAGTCGTCGTACACCCTCGGTACCAGCTTCCTCTGCCTAATGAAAACGGATTGACAATACCGCCGCACACCGCGACCAGTGCTGCTCTTACGCAGGTAATTTGATATAGGTTCGTTCAAATATCACACCAGCACCCCGCGATTGCTCGCACACGTGGATAGTATATGCGGGGAATCATGATCATGTAGGTATAGGAATTTAACAATTGATTGCGAGATAGGTTCAAGTAAACAGAGAGAAGCTTCCGTACGTAACCAATTGTACCTCAGGATGGGAGAGAACGAGGTACGAAGCAAGAGTCCGAGGAACCTACAAATATTCAATGGAGGTATGAATACTATCCATATGGAATCCAAATTTCATTTGGTCAATTATCGAAGAGATATATGTATACACATTGAATTTGAATATTTCAGCGATGTCAGAGGGTTTGCTTACAGCTCGCGTTTGAAGATTTTTGTTCCTGCACACACCCAAACTATATGGATGTATCCACTGCGTCGCTTCCCTGCAATCTAACTTCTGAAAGTACGTCTTCTTCCATTCCTCACTTACAATTGATCATCTGAATTAATTACTATACTTGGTGTACCGCCTAGTCAAAATTTTACCTTTTATCGGGACGTGAAATCGAGAGATCGGACTTTAACGTTCCGTATCTCAGTGTACAAAGTTGGTGAAGCATTCGGGTGCTAAACATGTGCGAGCTGGTTCATAATTTCTAACAGGCTTGAGAATGCTTCGAATCCGAGATAAAGTAAGTCGAAGCCCAGTGTCTCAATTTCGCGTCCCAATACGCTTGTGGGTTTCCGCTGGTGGCGCCGCGCATTCGCGGAAGTTAGGTAACTTCGGGCGAGTACGCGATTCCACCGCGGAAACCCACAAGCGTATAGTAATACTATGAATACATTATTGGATATTATTCAACCTGTTTATTTAAATGAGAATTGATAAAACCAGACCAAGATTACGCATGCGTTGGACACGTGCTGGATGAATTTGAAACAAGAACGAGGGAATGCAGCTGCAACATGGACTGCAGGTAAATCCTTTCGGCTTCGCTGCTCTATAAAGTGCATCGAATAAATTCCAATCGTTTCAGGGAAATTACCTATGATATGAAAATTTCACAAGCCGCTTGGCCAAACGATAACAACTGGGTAAGGTATAGACAAAATACGCCGTGGATGGGGATCTAAATTTAGGGTATACGTAGAGTTCGTATTTCCACAGTGCGACGTAGCCCAGCGCCTCGGTATGGCCAGAGCCTGTAAGTACGAAAGCTACAGATCGGATCGTCGCGTGCGAGAGAAACAGCTGTTGCTGCAAAATATCTTAACAATAGATGTTTTTTTCGAGAACCTGCGAGTACAATCGATCGACCAGCATCCAACGTACAAGGTGACAGACGACCGACATTCTGGTCACATAGAATACCATTTGTGTTGTTGATCGTTATTGATCCGCGATTATACGTAGAATCAAAGAAATTTTCTATCCGCATAGTTGCAAAGTTTCGTTGGCTCCCTCGGGGGTGCGCTGAGTCTATATTTGGGAGTGACGCTATTCATGCTCCTGGAGGTATTAGAAGTCTTTGTCAGGCTGATCTTTGCAATGTCTCGTCGCGGTTGCTCCGTTTACCAGCGGGGATTCACAGGGAAGCCAAATCCGAGCCGTCGGCCTATCGTCGCGCAACAGGGAATTTTTTATACAGGTCAGAATCCGTGTGAAATCGCAGGCTCAAGCCACAGAACTTTGACCAAACTTTGATCACTTGTCACCAGATTTCAGATTCAATCGCGGAGCTCAGTTTCGTACCGCCAACCAATCCGACAACGGACCTAAGAAATTCGTTTGGTGACCAGTCATTCTATCGCAGCTGGACGAGTACTTGGTTGAAATCGAAGAAAACACTTTTTTGTATGAAACTTGAAGAACAAAGCCAATTTTCCGATTCATCAAATAGACAACAATTTTTATATCTTACCTAATCATTATTATTATTTTTCTTTATTAATGTTTAAATATTCTTCTGCATAAACAAACTCAAGTGCGGGTTGGCGATGAAAAAGTAGAAAATGGTAAGAATGAAAACTCCATCGCTTTGCCAAAGTGGTACGAACGCGTAACACAAGTCCCATCGTACTTGGGGTGAAAATATAAAGCTATCCATCTGCCGTGCGCTAAATTTTTCAGGGCAGAGAATTAATACCGATGAGACGAATGTGACAAGTTTCTGTCTCTCGAGTACACGGAGTACGGCAGGGTGAAGTATTCAATGTGATTGGATATTGATACTAAAGAATTACCCTGCATACTGTATCATTATCGGATCGTCGTAGCGCTTAGTCTTCGTCGTCGCTGTTGTGACCACCTGCACGAGGTTTGGGACCTCCCGCCCGCTTAGCCATGATAATTTGATCCACCTTCAGAATGGTACATGCGGCACCAACAGCGTATTTCAGAGCCCACTGCTTTGTGACGTACAGGTCCAGAATTCCAGCTTCAACCGCGTCTACCACGACAGGCCCCTCACCCTGTGAAATTAAAAAAAAATTGAATTTAATCACTATAAGAAGAAGGAACGTTGTTTGTCAAGTTCTATTGTATGATAATTGTCGACCATTTTCGATAGCTGCGTATTCGTAACGCAGATGATTATCAAAACTCAAATGACAGCAATCACTAATTCAATGACCAAGTAGCGATCAGTAATGAGACATAACGTGAAAATATTAAAGATATTATGATGAAACAAAATTAATAGAAATTATATCTAACCAAAGATTGAAGGCGCAATTATAATAACTCCAGTATTTGATAAATCTAATGAAAAGTACTCACGTCAATATTGAAACCGTAATTGTGTTTTCCCTCCTTGTGTGTGGCGTAAAGTTTCGACAGCAACTCGGAAGCACGATTTCCGCTGTTTTCAGCGAGAGTTTTCGGGAATGTTTCGAGAGCAGATGCAAACTTTCGTACGGCGTATTGTTCAAGGCCTGGGAGGGTGTCGGCGTGGGCTGCTACTTGGATCGCCAGCTCGACTTCGACAGCCCCGGCACCGGCCACGAAACGCCCATCTCTCGACATACCCTTGAACGTGTTCACTCCGTCGTCGATAGCACGTTCAATGTCGTCCATATAATTGTCGGTTGAACCGCGAACCACTACCGTACTAATGCGGCTCTCATTTCCATCCAGCCTGAATACGACGACCGTAGTATCTCCAACCTCGTCTACATGAACCGTGTCCGCATATCCTAGCTCTTCCTTGCACGGCGGTGTCTGTAGGAACATAGAACAATTGGATTCTTCAAGATCCAACGAAATCAAATACGTAAGGGGGCTCTAACCGGGTCCGAATTAATTAAAACTTGAACTTGGGCAGAACTCGAACTACCTATACTAAGAGTGGACGCCGGATGACGCATGAAATTTGTAGATTCTAATTGGTAAACAAAAGTCGTAATCAATAACACTTGAAATTCCATGGTGAGACGTGTAAGAGAGATAATAAACATTGAACTTGGAACGGATGTGTTGTCTGTGCTGTACGATAAGTCTTGGAAATGTTTCGTTACGGTCGAGGAAATATAGCATCGGGTATGGCTGGAGAAAAGGAGTACGTACCAATTTTGAAAGAGCTGTCGCTCCGACGGCCTTGCACAATCGACGCAGATCAAACTTGCTAGGTAAACGTACGCCCATCAGATTGTATTTGTTCAAGTAGTGAAGAGCCATATCTCCGAACTTGCCACCGGAGACTACAACGTCGGCTCCCGTATCGGCTATCGCCTTGATTTGCGCTTCGAGTAGCGACTCTTCGCCTCGCGAGAACTTCATCAATTCATCGGCAGACTTTATCAGTACCGTACCCTTTGTCTCAGTTTGAATAACGTCCACGGCGCAGGTGTATATTGCGATTTTGGCTTTCAGCTTGCGGGTGATATCACCCTCCACCTGCCGCCTAAACACCATACCCTGGACGACCTGGGATGAATTGAGACCGGCGCCGAGTATCTTGCATACGCGAACATTGTCCACGTTGAATGTCGTGTTTTCGGGTAAAATGGATATACACGCTTGGCTAACGAGAGTTGTAAGAAGATCCTCGTTGCCCAACTGCTTGCTCATTATGGCCGCCTTTATTCCTTTTTCTACCTGGGCACGGTCGCGGTAGTCCTTCGCCTCGTAAACTACCAGGGTGGATAGAATCTCTAACGCCTTCTCCAGCGCAGCCTCGTACCCTTCTACTATTTCGGAAGTAGTCACACCCTGCGGAAAGAAATTAAAGTTTCAGTTGGCCCTAAGAGGGCTCGAAACTTTGGCGAAATGAATAATTAAATATACGATGCTGCACGGGCATACCAGACGAAGAAGTTCCTCGGCTGCTTCGAGCAAAGCACCGGCGAAGATTATGACGAAGTTGGTTCCGTCGCCAACCTCTGCCTCTTGCATTTCAGAAGCCAATACCATCAGCTTTGCGGCCGGATGTTCGACTTCCAACTCTTTAATTATGGTAGCGGCGTCGCTCGTGACAAACAACTTTTCGATATGATTTATCACCATTTTATTCATGCCGTTTGGTCCATAGGCTGTGCGAACGGTTTGGGAAAATGTTTTACAGGCGCTTATGTTTCGATAAACGGCCTCCTCCAGACCTGAGAAATACTGGAAAGCAAATTACCTTGTGAGAAACATGTTACAACGTCACCAAGGACGACGGGCTGATCGTAATAAGAGCACTTTGACTCGTTCTAAACCGAGATTCAAACTTTTCTTTTACTTGGAATCCATTTACAGAGCTAAATTGTCATTCCCCGAATTTCAGACAACCGATCTCGCCGAATATATCCGTGCCAATTTTCCGCTGGCTCGATTGCAATATCAAAAACAGTTTAATTCGTTGCAGTTTTGTTCCCCTTTTCAAACCCTCGCGGGTTGACGGAGAAATAAAATGAAAATAACGAGTCATTATTCCCAGGTCGAAAATAAATTTCGAATAAATTTTGCCCATAAATGGTGACGAATCTCGCATAGAACGTTCTCGGAGTCGGCCTGCGCCCACACGTGGGACGCATCACGGGGATCGGATCGCCGCGGCCGATGAGAATCGAAACAATCATGAGATTACGATGTCTCCGATGATAATCCAAATGAGAGTACTTACGCGAGCCCCGTCTTTCAGCATTTGTGCCACACCGGGCGCCTTGGGAACGTGAAGAGCCATTTTTTCGCACGACTTGTGAATAACACTCCTTGTTCACAAAATTACTAATATCTATCGCGAAAGACTGTCGTGTGTCGTGTGTCGCAGCCTCTTCGCACTTCACGCTTCGCGGAACACTCTGAAGTACGTTCCAAGCGCCTCAACCCGGTCACCTGGCCCGATCGACTTTCGGTTTTCAAGCCTGCGACGGTCCGAGCCCCGAGGAGCGACTAACTTCAGGCCGCACTTAACCGTGCCGAGTGTGCCGACAACCGAACCGCGCCTGTCCCCAGACTTTTCGCATCATTTAATCAATCCCGTTTCATATTTCTACCTGTAAGAACGACGAATGAATGCGAAATCAACGAATTAAGAAGCTCCAGTGAACTTCAAGTTCCTTGCGAGGCATATCGTTGGCATAACCTGTACGGCAAGATAGGATAGATGTTGAACGATTCGAACGATTTGAAAAAAAAACAGATGGCAGGGCAACGGGCGGCAGGGCAGGCCACGACGGAAGTCGGCACCCGATCGTAATTGAACAGGAAGTCGTTCTCTAGCCATTGCTCGCCATTGCTTAGCCATTGCTGTTGTTTCTCCGTATACATCGCAGTTTGACTTGAAAGTTCACCAAAGTGCGGAGCCTTGGTGATTTCTTTTCGCTTCTCTTCACGTCTCGTGTCATCCCCTGACTGTCCAGTGACGAGTCGCGGGTCCGCATTCCGTCTTTTGTCCCGGACTCCGGTGAAGCCGAGTACAAGAGCCAGCCTGTGTAGGACGTGACGCCTGCAACAAGTCGGAAAGTAAACAACGCTCGCGCAGCGCCATTTGATCGTCGATCGAGTCTTGCGCCAAGGTTCAAGAGGAGCGAGCTCTACCCGAACGGCTACAGAAGATCACCGGGTATCTCCCGCTCGAGCCGCGTGACCCGCGTCTCGTCAACGTCGACAACGTCGACGCATCGAGGCCAGTTGGCCGTGTTTCGCCTCCCGAGTGTACCGCCACGCCCTAACAATAGGCCTGTCCGATACGGCTGTTATGGAAATAATGATTTCGAATCTCCAGCAACAGCGTCACGTCACCGAACAACTCCGTCGCGAGGCCGCGATCAGACGGATCACCGTCAGCAAGGCCGTCGAGGACATAATGAAGTACATCACGGAACACGAACAGGAAGATTGCCTGCTCGTCGGATTCTCGTCGCAAAAGTCCAACCCCTTCCGCGAGAAGAGTTCCTGCAGTATTCTGTAAATTTACCTCTGCCCCGGTAATCTCTGATCCAATATTTGTCACCGATGCAATCTCTAGACTCCACGCTCGCCAATGCCAAAGCTGTCGGTTCGTCAACAAACATCAACTAACCCTGTCCTGTATTTGTATTTTCACTAACCCATTAGAATTAGGCTCCGAATCGTGGAAAATTTATTTATGCGTCATCGCCCGAAAGGTCTCGTCATCTGGGACTGGATTTATCCCACGTACACCTTGTGCGTACCATCCTCGAAATAGAACAGTCCGCTAGTCGTCGATATAGTAATGTCTGAAGATTGAAGAACACCGATTTTTCATATTCATGATTATTCAATCGGAGATAATTGTGAAATATTCCTGGCCTTCGACCATCCTGAGTCTTGTCATCCCTGCTCCTCGTGTGTCGATCGCTTTTGTTGACTATTTTATCCTCACAATGATCCTTTGCGACTGTTGGGGCAAGAGACTGTACGACAAGTTTTTGTTGGTACTGTGCCAAATGAAACTGCTTTATTAACGGCGAAGAACGGGTACATATGTGTCTATTTTCTAAAACGTGTATAATTCTGAAAGTATGATAAATAAATGAATAAATAAATAAATAACTACACAAGTGAATAAATATACAAATTATATTCCTATTAAGAATATATACCTTCTTATAGCGATAAGTGAGTAATACTTAATGAAATCCTATTCGTGTAATATACGTGTACACTTGGCGAAGTTGACCGAGGCTGACCGATTCAAGGCCATGCGTGTGCGGAGCTCGAGTGAAAATAGTGGCCTTGAACCGATCCGAATCAACCTCGCTAAGGGTACGTATGGGACAATTAATTACATATCGCTGGCCTAAGAAACAACTTTGAGGAGTTGAATGTATCGTCGGAGCTTTATTTCATGTTTCAGTTTTACTTTAATTATCAACTGAAAGTGAAAATGATCCTGAATTGAATTTTATTTGTAACTGGAGAATGAATTCATTCTTTAGATGATTGAAACTAGGGCTAAACCGGTTCAAACCAAGTTTGTCATATTTATTTTCCAAGTTTGTCGTGGGATTCCGTTTTCTTTCAATTTTGTAATCCCGTTAGTCGTATTCTTTGAATGAAAACGATCGGATAATATTATTGAAATGAGAGTCATTTCGGTCCAACTGCGTTCTCATCTTGTGCAGAGAAATTACCACTGTTCAATTTCAACAAATCCTCCGACCTTGCTCCGACAACTGAATTTTATGAAACATTGTTCTGCCTCTCATTCATTGATCAAATGAAATAAAACAGACGGTCCTTATTGAATACCATACTTGCAGAAGTATTTAATCTGTGATGCTGATGAGATTATTATTCAAGCATGGAATTGGATGGAAAAAGTCTATTTGACCATCGGGTAGTAAGCAATTAGGGTACAGTAATAAGAGTTGGCCCAACTCCGGTATGTACGTGTTGGATTCCCTTTGGATAGTAAGTTGTCCAAATTGACTCCGGATATAACTCCTAAATGAGCACGTGAGACGAGAGGCCGTTGGATTCGGTGTATTTAATCTTTGAATCGTAAAGGTCCTCTATCCCTGAACCAATGGACAATCTGGACTTGGAGCGAAGCGCCGACATCTCTCCAAATTCGTCAAACTCCCTGCTGTATCTGAATAGCGAAGCAGCAATATTCGGTTCAGTTAGTTGTGTCCGTGATTAGCACAAGTATAGAGATTGGGATGCTACTTTGCTGTCAACTATCTACATCCTTGCTAACTCACCGACTAACGGGTCTACTAGGATTTTCTGATGAGTCTGAGAGAGTTTTAGAGACTGTTTCGGCATCATCGGCGTTGGATGAAGCAGGATTACCTATAAAAGAGAATCGAGCTAGGCGTGACCAAATTCACAAATATTTCTAAATTTTATCCGTCGCTGAAAATATCTGTGTCTGACTAGAATCTATTGCTATTTCTTATCTAATCTTGTTTACTTGTTGGGAAAAGCATTGTGTGCTTCAGAAGGTCTCCACTGGCAAAGGGGGGGAGGCCCTCGTCGTCGTCAGGCATCGGATGATTCGAAGGGTCTAGAGCAACGGACTCTACCATTTCTAGCCACTGTTGATTGTGAGATCGAAATTTCTCAACTTTAATACGTGCCGCCCAGTCCTCGTCGCAAAGCTTAAAACAGGTTTTACGTTCACTTTCTGTTGATTAGTCTCAATCATAAGCCACAAATGGGCCGAACCTATAGAAATTGGACTCACCGCGATCACATCCAGGCAGGCGTCGCACACCTTCCTAATCATCGGGTTTTTATCGTGCATCAGGTCTATCAGATAGCCAGGGGCTTCTGGAAATCAGTTGCGGAAGATTTCAAGTCACATCGCATACGTCTAGTTAAAAAGTAGAAACTCACCATTGCCAGTCTCTCGAATCAAATAGTCTCTGGTCGAGTCGTGTTTGGCAATTTGATAAAATACGTAAATTATTTGTAGCACTATTTCGTCATCCTCTTGTTTGGCTGTGGGTAAAAATTGGCAACGAAGCAAATGAGCGGATTTGAGCGGCAGCTTGGTAACTTGGATTCGAAATTTGAGGAAAGATTACTTCAGAAAGCGACGAACCTTTCAATAACTCGACAAGGGACAGTAGAATATCCGCCTTACACATCAGTCGGGCGCACATTTCGTCACAAGACGCTGTACCCAGGAATATGACTACTTCGAGTACCAGATCGTCCTGAGCTTTTCCTGTGGACAGAAATTCCATCTCGATCAGTCCGATCTTTCCGAACCGTGTCTAAGCTCTGTTCCAATTTCAGCCTCTGTAACATGACTGTAATTTACCAGGGACAAGGTTGTTTCGTATCCATGGTATCAAGTTGCAGCGGCGTAGTATTTGGGAATAGTCCAGATCTGGTAAAGTCAAGTTCCCGAGAACACCGACAATCTCCAGTACAAAATCCTGAGAATCCGATTGACTCAGAGCAGTCGCAAGATCGCCAACAAATTCCTGAGGACATGAAAAAACGATTCCGTAAAATATTATAGACGAGTAGTAGAGAACAAACGCGTTGATGCAGAATTATTATGTCTGTGCCTACGTCTGCATTGACCTACAGACGTAACAATCAATAATAATCAACAGCACCAATTCATTTTCAAGAGATTTACATTTCAGGTTCTGCGAAATTAGCTGGAGCTTACTTTCTATTCGATTATTTTTTCTTCTCACAAACTAGTCAGTTCAAATGGGAAAAGTTTTTTTTTTTTTTTTTTACAGACAATAAGATAATACTCACTACGAAGCTCTCCTTTGTAGAATCATGCTGCGATATATTCCGTATCATTTTCATGACCAACGGATCCTGAGTTCTGAATGCCCGACGAATCAGCCCCTGCAAGATGTTGTTCTCTACCATTAGCTGGGCGTTTCTTTTGTTGGCTGCCAGGTTTATGCACAAAGCCGTCAGTTCAGGCTTTATCTGATTCTCGTCGGAGACTAAAATCATGTCAGTGACCTGTACGAAGAGAGATAAATTTGAATCAGTATCGGTACACTATCCGCTGACCGTTTTACGAGCCCATTCATTCATCTATCTCTGCCTGTCTACAGAGTTTGCAATTCTACATTCAATACTTTCCCCCCAGTTCTCATCGGGGATAAATTCTGTTACGGATCGCGCGAAAAGCATCGAGTTTCTCCACGTCGGAAATTTTTGCATTCAAATATCCACGATCAAACACAAATTGCAGAACCTTAAATATGATACTATCAAAAATACTACAAGAAATACTATACAATAATATTGATATCGTTAGCTATTTTATAGTCCGTTAAAATTCAAACGATATTATTAGCTGTTAATCGATTTCGAATTCTATTCCCGGCTTTTTCAATATTTCGAAGAACCTGCTTCCAGGCTCTGTAGACACGCGCAATTCTATCCGTTTGCCTATTCACTATCGCAGGAATATCCCGGATTAGGTCTACGCACCATTGGTATGCAGTCTGTGTATGTGAACATAGACTTGACCTTGTCGTCCATGCTCAGGTGATAGAGCAGTCCGAGTATCGTGGTTTTATTCTTAATATCAGCTGTTGGCGCAAAATATAGCAATATTAGGAATTTCAATATTCATCCGGTGAAACATAGGATGCGTGTACATACATGAATGCAAACTCACCTTGAACGAGTAGCGTGACCAACTTGGGCAACAAACCAATCCTTATCATTTTTGCCCGTAATTTTGTGTCAAACGAAAGATTGAATGACAATTTCAAGGTGCTCTGAATCAAGTCAGAATTGCTGTTGTGAAGCAGCCTCGGTAATTTTTCAATCACGTTTAAATCCGCCTAAAATCATTAATTATTCTCATTGTTAAGAATCATTGATATCGTATCGCGGCACATACGTCCGTGAGAATGTGTTCGAGTGAACGCACAAGTAATTTCAGATCTCACCATCAGATCCTTGTTCTCTCGAAAGATGGACAACTTCTTTAAGAATGTCACGACCAGGATCAACAGATCTGTATTGCTTCTGTCAAGTGTTTTGATAAGCATCCCGATTACGTTCTTTTTCCGCATTTTGCGCTCAACTTCCGTATTTTCGGCAATATTCAACAGCAGGTAGAATGCAACTGGAAAAAGTAATTACGAATTTAGATCGTACGCAGGTAAGTATGTTCAGACATTGGACATTTTTAATCAATTCTAATCCAGGTTCGGCTGTAGGAGTGATACTCGTCGGCTATATTTGGCAATAAGCTCACCCCTCAATAACTGTTCCTGCTTTCTTGTTAAACTTTTGAACTTTTTCCGACTTTTCTCAATATCTTCCTTCATTTTGTTAACATCGGTGTCGGCAGCGACGCTCATTAGTTCGACAGATCTTCTCTTGACTTCGTAGTCTAGGGGACCGTCCGCGTTCCATATCTCATCGCTCGTTATTGCCTTTTTATCCAAATTATTGCCGGCTTCTATGGGTAAAAGCGAGAGGCCCGTAGTACTTTCGAAATGCCGTCGTCTCTTGTCCATATCCTCCTTCCACTGATCGTAACGAGCAAGTTCGAAATCGATTATGTCCATGCAGAGCGACCCGATCTGGCGAAAACAAAGAGATCCTTTGAGATTTTCGTTCATCGGGCAAAATACAAATCGGAGGGATTCGTAAGGAAAGATATACGGGCTTACCCTGTATTCCAGCACTATACTGTGGAACTGACTGTACGTGGAGAAACAGAAGAATATGTATACGATGTTGGTAGACAATTCGATGCTGCGACGCCAATCTTCTCTCAGGACTCTCGCAAGTGCACTGAGTAGGGATTCTAGACACGGAAGAAAACGTTCGTCGCAATTGTGACTTTATTTCAAATACTACAGAGTCCCGTTACTTTTTGTTTCTCTTCTCACTCGCAATTGGACATATAATGAAAATAATCAGGGCAACGATCAGAACTTGATTTTCAATCCAAACGTCAAGTCCATTTGCAGTTACCTACCATTTTTTGTCAATTCCAGCAGATTGTCAGGGATCCGAGCAAGTTGAAGAATCAGGGACGAGCCCCTTATCTTTCCGGGAATTTCTTCGTACATGAGTTCGATATAAGTATCGATATTGCTTATAACAGCCCTTTCAACATCGCCATTCCGCTCAGCACCGATCGTATTAGATGACATTGGCCTGGAGGGCTGGGTATTCGTCTCGTCAACTGAATAAACGGATAAAGGGTATGCGTAAGCGAGCACCAATGATAACGCGACACGGAATACGAAATTGAATCATCGGCTAGACATACCGTCGGCATTGGTTCGACGCGTTTGCAGGTAATATATAAGCTGTTCAACTTCGGGTAATTTAGATTCGTGAATCAGGCTACATTTTTCCATGACTTCTTTGGCAAGGAGAGCTACATTCGTATCGGCGTTCAAACTTTTCAGACGTATTATCTTCTGACATTCCTAGAACACGAGGAGGAAAGATGAAAGACATCGGCCGCGTTGACCCAAAAAAAGCAGCGGAAAGAGAGATTCTATACCTTGCGATCGCCGAGCATCGGGTCACCGAGCTCCCCGAGTATCAACGCCTCCACATCATAATTGACAACTAGTGCTTTTTCAGTGGGGTGAACGTCCAGGTTTCCAGACCGCACTTTCCTGAAACGAGACAATCATTCGTAACGATAATTCGTCCGTCTACCCATTCACTCCGGGGGAATGAACCGAGCGAAGCAGGATCAACAACTAGGAGCTGTACCTTTTCAGGAACTTTGCCTCGTCCATGTCTTTATTTTTTGCGCCAGCAGGGGTTGGCTGTTATTAGATCAGGACCGGCCTATCCCGGGATCGCTAATATTTGTTACTCGACGATGTCGCATCAATAACGCTATCCATCGTGGTTAATTTCAAATCGTTTAGCGTCTGCTGGGTGAATGAATCCACAACTACTCGCGAGCGAGAATTATTCAGAGTCTTGAAACGACACCCGGACAGTTATCGGTCTGACAGTTGACAACGAAGGGCAATCGAACTACTGTCACGAACGACAAACGACCGTGAAAGGAATGGAGCGTTTTTTCTGGTCTCTCTTTTTCTCTCGGCAACCTCCGCGATTCGTTACGCGTAGCGTTATCTCTGTGCGCCTCATGGAGTTAGTAGGGACAGCGCGGTATTGACTTGCAAGTTGCAGCTGAAGATGGCGGTAGATGTGAGCCGATTTGGCGAATCAGACGGCGCGCGCGCTTCCTGCGACATACGTGACGTCGTGACGTCATTCGAGATTTCCGACAATCGACGATAATGTATTATATTAGCACTATATTAGATTAAACTGCTTCGAGCGTAATGAGTATCAATTCAGAAGGAAACAATGAGTTTATTGTATTGCTAAATATAATATCGTTGCGGGACGTTTATTTTGAAACGTAACGTAACCTGCGCGGAGGTTCGGCGCTTCCGGTTATCGCGCGTAGTTGTTTCGAGGTTGCCCCTTCCTCTTCCGTTTTCCGCCAACCGACGCCGCTCGCATCGGTACTCGGCAGCCCGCAGTCTCCAGCCGTTCGTCGAACCGTTCGCTTCTGTTATTACCACCGTCGTCGAGACTCCGGTCCCAAATAAAAGTAAGCTATCGCCACTACCGGCACGACAATAATCATCTCGTTGTAAATTTGCGATCCTACCGATGGGTTTTGAAAATTTTGTCCAATGCTTCCTCGGTGGGCTCTGGTAATCCGAATTCTTGTATATTTTTCCTCCAATTTCGATAACAACCGTATGTGAAACAGTCAAGCCGCGCGCTGATTTATCTTCCTAACACCTAAGGACGCCACTTTTCTGCGACTCTCTACCATCGCATCAACTTGTGGTAACTCAAAATTCACCAGTATCGTCAAACCGAAGATCTTTCGCGTCAATAATAAAGACCATACTCTGTACGCTCGCGAAATATACGTAAAGAATATTTTAAAAAATCTCTTTCATAAAATGAAAAAACTTTCGCCGCCTCCGGAAAGACCGAAACCCGAGCAATGGCGGTGTGCGCGGAAGAGGGTTAGAACTTGGAAAACATTTCGTCAGGTCCACGTAACAACTCTCAGGTTATTGTTTTTGCAATATCCTCGTTACTACCTGGGAGCAGGAGCCTGGATTTGGTTTCTTTTACGCTCGTATCAACATCTCCCTCAAGTCGCTTCGGTATTCGCTTTGGCGTCCATGTTACCACGATGTTCCAACGAAAATGGAGGAACTTTACAAGATGGCGGTGAAACCGGACACGTATGTAGATATACGTGTGCCGCTCGCCGGCAGGCAACGTGGAAAGACAACACCCGCTGTTGTTGCTGATTCTACGTATGTTTGCGATTGGGAAAGACTCGCGTGTCGACACCCGCGTACTCGTTGCGGAATTACGGATTACGCGTCGAGAAAACGATTAGATCATTCCTTCCAAGTTCTAGCCGTTTTCGACTCGAGTTGATGATCTGCTCTTGTTACTTGTTTCCAGCAATTGTGCCCCCAACAAGTTGAAGACTCGATACAGTCAAAATGGCAGACAACGAAGATCTTTTAGATTACGAGGACGATGAACAGACCGAGCAGGTGGTAGATGGGAGTGGCGATGTTTCTGCCAAAAAAGAGGTCAAGGGTACCTACGTATCCATTCACAGCAGTGGGTTCAGAGATTTCCTGTTGAAACCAGAAATTCTACGTGCCATTGTTGACTGCGGTTTTGAACATCCGTCCGAAGGTACGATCGATACTGCACTTCTCGTGTGTCCGGTAGACAAAGATACTTCATGATGATCTCAGATAGGGACATCGGATTGACAGTGAACGATATCTATCTACTTCTGATTCAACTCACAGACACATTTGTCCACTTTTATATTTGTACATTGTCAACTAATTATGCTATTATTCTGTTATAAAACAAACAGTCCAACACGAGTGCATCCCTCAGGCGGTTCTTGGCATGGACATTCTTTGCCAAGCAAAGTCTGGTATGGGAAAGACAGCCGTGTTCGTCCTGGCAACCCTGCAACAACTGGAGCTAACGGAGAACGTCGTCTACGTCTTAGTCATGTGCCACACTCGTGAACTCGCCTTTCAAATCAGCAAGGAATACGAAAGATTCAGCAAATACATGCCCGCTGTCAAGGTAATTTCCTCGCGACACATTTTCTAAAATTGAAATTCCTGAATATACAAATAATTATGCCCACGTAGTTTCATAACTGAGCTAAGAATTCTACAAACACTATTACCGGTGCTGGCGTCTCGATCCATCTATTGCGACTAGCTATGCGCACTTTCACACACCGATTCCTTTGTCCTGCCGCCAGGTTGGTGTATTTTTCGGAGGACTGCCGATACAGAAGGATGAAGAAGTTCTGAAGAATACCTGCCCTCACATAGTTGTCGGTACCCCTGGACGTATTCTGGCCCTCGTTCGCAACAAGAAACTAAATCTGAAACACCTGAAGCACTTTGTTCTTGACGAGTGCGACAAAATGCTGGAATTACTCGGTAAGCATCCGGCATCTTTTCATCATACTTTTTAACCCCGAGTCTTGTCCCTCGCTATGGACATTAGAAATGAGCAGCTTTTGAATAAAAATTCTGCCATTACGAAACCAAATTTGATTCTATTGGTACGCGACAATTTCATCATATTAAAGTTCGGTCATTATATTTGGTTTCTTACCAAAAGCATTACGATGGTCGATAGAATTGCTAGTAAGTCGAGTATAATTTCAAGTATCTCATTGCACCGAACGAAAGTACTTTCAGGTTTTGGTTTTCAATTCAATACAACCCGTTTACTATGCTGGCTATCCTGAGATGTACCTGAAAATTTGAAAAATTTCGTTTCGGAAACGAACTTTTCATCGCTGATATTATTGACTCGAAAGGAATTCATAAATTCGACCAAGTATTATTTTAATTCGAAATTCCACATTGCCTGTAAGATTGCTCATATCGGCCCATTCTGTGATGATAAATAACAATTCATTCTACAGATATGAGGCGGGATGTTCAAGAAATCTTCAGGAGCACTCCACACGGCAAGCAAGTGATGATGTTCAGCGCGACCCTTTCCAAGGATATACGCCCGGTCTGCAAGAAGTTCATGCAAGATGTAATTAGCAAAACTTCCTCCTCTCTTCGATCTCCGATCGCTTCGTTGGTCCTGCGTTTACCCAGGACTGAGCTCAGACCATGCCATGATTATCGGTTGGTGCACATCCGCGGGTTAGGCTAGCTAGGCAGACCGCAATTCGTTCTTCGGCTTGAATAAGGCTACTCGATAAGTGAAAATTTGCACAAGCGCCGAACTTCAACCTCAGGCTCAAATCTGCGTCAAAAGTAACTAGTCGAACTTGAGCGGGAAAACACACATTTCCCCAGTCGGACACACGAGTCGCGTCGCACCTTTGCTTGTCATGAAAACTTGAAACAATGTTTCTGTCTATCGTCCGCAATCACCCAAATTCCCCAGATCCACGGATCCTCCTTGAAAAAGTTCCTACAACTTGGAAAAACTCTCGATCCTACCTCCGCTGCATCTTCTGCCCGGTCAACTCCTACCTCAGCTGTACCTCCCGTCATTGTCAATGGTAAAATTCGACCGCGTTAGGTGATACAGGGGATGACGACGAGTGGCCGGCGGACAGGCGTTGGGGTCTTAGTGGTTTCACGACGATTGTCTATTACTGGCTGCGAAAAATATCCAATATACATGGGTTGTGGGTTGGGGGGCTAAGAAGACCTCAAGACAACGATGCCAAGAGAGAAGAATTCAAGAAAGAAGACTCAAGAGGATTCATGGGCAGACTACCGCGTTTAGATAGGGATAAAGAACGTCGGCTTTGATGCCGGTGCGTCTCGATAAGCTCAGGCTTCGAGTATACAGCCAACAGTGCTCGTTCGGAATGTATTTTGGCTCGACACGTCCGAGAGTACGAATAATGATACGCCGTTGTTAGTGCCGCGGTTAGAAAAAATACCCCACCCAGTACACATATATTCACGAATATCAAGTCGACGAATGAGTTTTCCGAGCCGCTGAAAGTATCGACCACAAAATACTACAGTCGGGGCCAATGCCATTGGCTGATACCATTGCCAATGCCGTTGACGTTCTTGAGGGGCAAAAGTTTGAGGAAAGGAGACGACGATGCGTCCGTCGAGCAGGCAACGGGAGTGGCTGAGCATTCCTGGGTGCGCAACGTTATTACCGTCGGCGCTAATGCCGAGGGGTGGAATCGCTGGACCGTATGTAACTAGTGTGATAAACCCGCTCGCCAGATAATGGAAAGCTTAATTAATGATTCAAAAGACTACCGGGACGACGAGGTCTCGGTCGTCCCTTGTTGGCTCAGATGAGATCATACACGTTTTGGCTTCAAAACTCAGCCACCAATCGGGCTCATGTGATTTTAATTGATGTTTCCAATGTTGTCTGAAATTGTTTTGTTCTGAGAATTTCTCTCAAATTTCATTGTTCAATATTGATCTTCTAACGAGTAAGCTGGCTGTTACAAATCATATTCCTGGCTGAAGCGAACGTTGACACGCGTGTCTGCTCTCCGTAAGCCCTGTAAGTGTTCTTCTACGTTTTGTGGTTCCGTAGAGAGCAGAGGCCGCACAAAAACCAGACCGCAGCGGAACCTAGGGTCTCCAGGGGTTCGAAGATCAACTCGAGCACTGGAATTTAGTTTAAGCTAGTTTAGGTTGTCTCAAAAATACCTTGTTTGCGCAGCCGATGGAGGTTTATGTGGACGACGAGGCCAAGCTTACGTTACACGGTCTGCAACAACATTACGTGAAGCTGAAGGAGAATGAGAAGAATAAGAAGCTGTTTGAACTGTTGGATGTACTCGAGTTCAATCAGGTGCGTGGATTCAATACTATGTATAACTATGTATAACGTCGATCTGGCGTACCATATGTACGGAGCGGTTGTTTCCGATACCTCGTTGGCTTTCTTCCCAAATTTGGGTCCAAATGATGTGTGAGCTGTCTTAGCCAAGTATGACGACGCCTTAGTTCCATCACCCACTACTGATGGATTCCCAATCTAAATCTATGCGTTACTGAAATTCCTAACCGGCAATGAGGTAAGCCACTAACCATCGATTCCATTTTACGGACGCAGGTGGTTATATTCGTGAAATCCGTGCAAAGGTGCATGGCCCTGGCCCAGCTATTGACCGAACAGAATTTCCCAGCGATCGGTATTCACAGAGGGATGACGCAGGAGGAACGCCTTTCGAGATACCAGCAATTCAAAGATTTCCAAAAGGTAAAGATTTTATAAATATTCACAAAATTTAACAGCCGTTTCTGTCCTTGATTTTTTTCATCTCAATCTCAATTTCATTGAATTCATCGCAACAACGGAGAAGCGATGTCGCAGGCTTACAAAACAAAGTCTTGCCCAGTGGAAATGAAAAATGAGACGTATAAAACGGGTGCCCAATTTTATAACATGCTGTTTGCTTCGATATTAACGTTACTTTCGTTTGTTCATGTAGCGCATCTTGGTTGCCACGAATCTGTTTGGTCGTGGGATGGACATCGAAAGAGTCAACATAGTTTTCAACTACGATATGCCAGAGGACTCTGACACATATCTTCATAGGGTAGCCCGCGCCGGTCGATTTGGAACAAAGGTAAATTGACGAAGCAATCTCGCAGCTGTATAATTTAGAGGGTCGCATTATGATGAAACTTGTGTTCGTACCGATCACACCGTGATACTCTTTGAACTCTCTCCCTGAACATGCGGAAACCCCTTGATTCTTGGATACAGGTAGTCCGCCATCGATGACTAATATTTAATTTTGCTCTTGCTTCTTGCGACGCAGGGGCTCGCCATTACACTGGTCAGCGACGAAGGGGATGCCAAGATCTTGAATGACGTTCAAGAGAGGTTCGACGTCAACATTACAGAGTTGCCTGATGAAATTGATCTTGCTTCGTACAGTAAGTTGAAGTTTATTTCCACTAGTTATAAAGACACGTCGGACGTCGCGTATTATTGAGTTTCACTATGGTAGTTATCGTTTACATATATCGTACACTTTTTAATCAATTAACTCAAATACTGACCAAGACAAGTATCGACAGACGATTTGATTTACCCGTTTTTTGAGGAACGTTCGATTTATAAAAAAAAAAAAAAATCTAAAAACACGCGAACCACTACTTTCACCCTACGAGCATTTATTAATTTTATTTGTGTCTCCCTACAGTCGAAGGTCGATAAAGGCGTAAGCATGCCTCAGCTTCAGTTTGGCTGATTGACGTATACTTTTCATGTGAGTATTACAGCATTTAATAGTACCTAGGTAGTGATATTAACGGTGTGTGGTCCCAGGTTTATCTATCGTAACAATGGGACAACGCTTGAGAAATAATTTTCGTGATCAATACGAGTTCCTACTTTCATATAAAACAGTATTTATGTATTATCAAGTCGATTTAATTTCTGTTACGAAACCTCCGCGTGATGTGTAAACTTTCTTAATGTATAATGATGACGCACTATTTCCATCACCCACTACTGATGGAGGATTTCAGTATTAATTCATATTTATTTTACCAAGTCGCATATGCAGTCGTATCGCGCTGGCACAATAATTTTTTTTTTCACTTCGTATCCAAGTTATCATTGCTTTTCGAGTTATGTATGAAATGTAAACAAAATTGGTCCTTAATAGCGCATTCGCTGTTTATCTTTCAGTTGTCTTAAGACACCGCCGCTCACTACCTGACCTTTCCACGAACCTGTCGATCCACCTGAGCGACCACCCGCAAGAACTTGAAACTTATCTTCGGCAAAACTGACTGCAGTTGGGAAGATAAAGAAACACACCGCTGCCACACCTGACTATCTTCAGGGCTTCCTAAGTGAACAATATTATCTCATTATGGTGAATGTTCGCGATCAATGAAACATCGAAAACTCATTTTAGTGACAAACATTCGCGTTTCGAGAATTGCGACAGTATGTGGGTAGGCGAAAGACAGCACAAATCGTGAGTTGAGTGTTGCAAGCGTCATCGAATTATATTCTATTCCACTCGTTTCGTAATTACAATAAATGTGAGAAATGTGAACTGGTCAAAGTATATCTTATTTACATTAATTCCAAGACTTGCATTAACGATGCTATACATTTGTATAGTAGTATCTTAATTATTAATGATTAATTATTGATTATTAATTATGTGTAATATAGTAGGGACTTGCTACTGCATAAGTGACACACGCGCGTAGAGGCGCATATTCTGTAACTAGGATTAACGAAACCAATTAAAAACAAGTTTTCAATACAATTTTTACTCCTTCTACCGGTTAATTCATGTGATATGTGATTTAATTTCAAGGAAAATACCGCTTGAATTCTGTATCGAATGAGGGGTCAACAAATTGAACATGAAGTCGTTATTGAAAGTTGATGAATTTATCCAGACGTACAGCCGGTCACATCACAGTCTCAGCTCGTAAAGTCCGTCGGTATAGTCTCATTGTATCGTGTCATTGTTCAGTGCTGTCACCCTATTTATGAAATTCTGTCTGTTTTATCAACAACATGGAACCGGTTAGACTTTACACTTGAAGGTAAATTTGAACGCTGTCATGGAGATATTAGGTGATGCCAAAGAAGGCAATTTATTGTATGAAATATTGAAAATGGTGGATCCACAAGTAAACACCGGTGAGATATTCAAATGGTAAATATAACTGGAGTTTATTAGAACTTTGAACATATACAATATTATCTCTCATTCGCCTAAAGTTCTAGGCTGTTTCCCTTGCTTATTATCTGTCGCATGTACAACATTTGATGCTGGTCCTTGATGGATCTGACCCGACGATACAAGACTGGACAATCCAGCGACGCACACTCGACGCTACCGGCAGCCCTTCCGACACAAGACTGGCAAATCTATTTCAGAGAAGGAAATCAATCAAAGTTCCGCGAAATTACATGGCAGACGCAGATGAGGAGTATCGATTATAGCCTCAATTACTAATTAACATTTGTTCCGTCAACAATCATTCAAGTCCATTGGATCCATTGAAAATGATATTTTTCTTTTTTATATAAAAATTCAATAGAAATTGAAAAAATATGTTGGGTAATTTGGTTACCGAATAGAAATTTGTATCTTTTGAATCGGTGATTCCTTGATTTTCTCAACTCTGATACATTGACGAATATTATATTATATTATAATATTACACGTTGACCTATTGAACTGCAAGTATTTCGCAGCAGTATGCTCACCGCCACAATACTGCATTGGGATCTCTCTATTTGGCGAATTTTTTCGTGAAGTATCACAATGGTTTGATTCGGCAGTCCGGAACACTCTGTACAAATTCCTGTGTTAGATGCGCGACTGCACGCGGCACATGCCACTGTTCCGAAATACTGCGAGATTGTCGACTTCTGTGGCTCCCCTCCTAACAAGCCCCCAGGATTGCAATTGATGGTTTGCCGGTGTGGCATCTCGTTGAACCTAGAAACGAGAAACATTCAATCGGTAGAAGTGAGTTGCTATAATAATTGTGACAAGTGGATTAGGATTTCATGACAATTCTTCTATCAAACAAGCAATTTATAGACGAAGATGTATTCACAACGGCTCCATTTCAATTGGCAATCAAAACTTGTGTTAATTTTTATCAACCCTACTCGAATCATCGGAATTATCGATTTCTGAATGAAATGGTTAAAAATGTCAGCCTTAATTTACTGGCGCAATATAATTATAGTTTCGGCTTCGTCAACCAACGAGATACAAGTATTTAGATTTACCATGCATTGACATCTACGCCAAGAAGGTTGAGGCATCGATTCAGCGGTGGTATGATTACCCTTGTCGCGTAGTACAGGGCATTGGGTCGCAGGCCAGCGTCGGCGATCAACTCCCATGGAGATCGCACACACTGGAACAGGGGTTGATTTGGCGCGCCGGCAACTATTATATAAGGTACACGCGCACTGGTGCGTGGTATCGCACGAGGATCTTTGGTAGCGAGACGACGAGTGAGTTCCAGCGCGGGTACACACGCGTTTTTCTTGTATCCTTGCAATCCGCGAAACTCTTTGGCAAACGTCAGGTCCTGAATAGATACCCGACCGCGTAGGACCTTGTCCAATTGACGCGTCACAAACATTTTTACTTGCGAAACATCCCTCGTGTCGAAAAGTATTCTCAGTGTTTTTTCCAATATCTGCACATAGAATGGAAGTAACTGACAATTTGACAAGAGTGCTGAGACAAAGAAAATACGAATATCATAATATTTGAGGAAAGTTAACGATTTGATCACCTTTGAGACAGCCGGACAGCCGTCCCTACGAACTGTCTCTATACCTTTCGCCAGAAATACAGGGTTCTCCTGATCAGAACTCTCGTACATGTATCCACAGTAACGTTTCTTAGTCTCAACAGATAAATGAGTTAAAAATTAGAAACAATAATAATTAAAATTTAGGTAGAGAAATGGAAAGGCGTTAATTTCATGAAACCTAATTACCTGTAATATTGCTGGCTGCATGATTTTTTCGAGCTTTAGCTTCATGGGTTTTGGATTATCCGCGGTGACGGCGCTCGCGATTTCAGCTCCGACTTGAAATGCCTGACGTCGCGATCTGCCTGGCAACAGTACGAACAAAGAGTCTGTGTCACCGTACACGACACGGGCGTTCCATCTCTTCGTTGACTCGACTAACTTGATGGCACGCTCGAGTGTTTCCCTTGCCTTGCTCACAATGCTATCGCCTATCTGCACAATAATCAGAAAGAGGTAATTCAGCATGTATCCGGGGTCGGTACGATACATGCGAATATAGATTCAAATATTCTCACGCCTGTGCACAGTGTTTAGAGTGAAAATGTTGAAATTCACGATCTTTATTCGTATCATGTTTTACCTCGATGCAGGGCATTCGTCCACTAAAATTTGCATGCGTATATCCAAATGTGACGTTGGCAAGTAATTTTAGTCCACGTTGCCTCGAGTGCAGAGCCCGCTGCAGAGTGGCACCGGCTTTGGAGTGATCCTTCATGGCCTTCTTGACCATCAACCTAGTATCCAGGTATTCGGTCAGCATCCGTGGCAGGATTCCCAATCGAACCTCCGGCTTGACATAAGCAACACCGCAGGGTGAAAAGTTGAGCTTGTCCTCCAATTTCAGCGCCGTGCGCCTCGTTACTCTCAGGCTACTGGCACCGAACTCGTATGGTACAGACCTTTCGGAGAAATGACCGATATTGAAATTACAATTCAGAGTTTGACAGACTCGATTATGCCAAACAATGCAATGTTGACACAGGGACATACTTACTGGCCTATGTTCTCGACACGTCCGAGGCAGGTGGAGTAGCAATAATTGTGGGCAATAATGATGCTTGGGTAAAGACTCTGAAAGTCCAATACGATCAACGGATCGCTGTAGAAAACAGACTCTGGTTCCATAATCAGTGGCAGGGATTCCGGTGCTCGCATTGTGGCTCGTTGCTCAGTGGACGGCGATACAGGTACATAGTTGGAAGGCTTGGCCAGTCTCAGCATCACGGACTCGACTTGGAACTGAGAGCCTCGTGAGTAGACCTCAAAGAACTGTATTCCGTAGAGACGTGCAAATTCGGTGGTTTTACCTAAGGAATTCGAGATTTCATTTTTGGAACGGGATACGGAAAATGAACCAAAAACTCGAATGGCAATGCCCCAAATGGCTACATGCTGTGCATCATCGAATGTATAGATATAGGTATGTACATCGAATGTAGGTGGTAGTTTCCCTCTGGAAATATTTCAGACAAATTACATCCGTTTTCATGCATGCCACGCATATCGTCAATCGAAAAGAATTGCCGCTGTACAATACCAATTACCAATGATATCCAGCTGATGAATGACTTTCAATATACCGACCACCTTGGCGCAGTAGTGTTCGACAACCTTCGAACGATCTCGAGCCGCTCCGTGTGCCCACCAACGAGTCAACATAGCATATGACGGACAGCTTAATCTCTGATGCATTACATGGTACATGATGTTCTCAAACGTGTAACTCTGCAATGCTGGAACAATTTGAAACAAGATTCTGAAAATAACAATCTAACAAGAACAATGCCGCGAGAGAGTAGAGATGCTATCGTTCGCTCATAGGTATGCGCACAGGCCTCTTACCTACTTCGTGTCTCATGATCCGCCAAACATCCAGAACGATCCGACCAGGCATCTTGATTTCAGTCAAAATATTCAACTCGGTCGTTTGGGTCTCCCAGGCATTTTGCATCGAAGGAATTCTAGACGCTCTGGGTGCCAGGTTGATGCCAATATTTGCTGCACGTTGGAACAAGTATCCCCAGGAGAGAGTTTCTAGTTCCCATCCGACAAGAATATCAGGGTCGGTCTCGCCGATCAATGACAACAGACGTTCGAAGAGATCCCCTTCGCCGGTAGCGTAAGCCACAGGGCAGGTTGAACCAGATCCTTTCAGATATCCCGACGAATTTGTGGCATCAAACGTGGGGTCACATACCAGAACCCCTGCGCAAGGTAAATCATTTCATTTGACAAGCTTACAGACTCGAGCGTAGTATACCACTAGTCGATAGAAAAACGGAAATTAACAGCCACCCATGCCACTTTCGTGCATGGAAAATAGTGAAATTATTGCAATGAGGAGATTATAGAATGAGTAAATAGGTAGTGCACCGTAATCGATTGATTTCAAATTTGATGAGTCGGGTGCGTCGTTGTGAATGGCGTAAAATATTGCTTCGATTGCGTCGTATTGTGGGTCAGGTAGAAGATCACCTCGAGTATGTATGTGGAGCTCCAGGCTTAATATCGTTATAAATTGATGCTGAAACAGAACAGGTGTTGTTCAGTTCTATGGTGATTCCTATGTATCTGATACAACGAGTATATTCGACTGTCGGATATAAAGTGAATTTTTTTTAATACAATTATCAACAATATCTTTTTGCATCATATTACTAGTTCGTGGCGTGTTTGTATCAATCGTCTGTATCAATCAATTAGCCTCCAATTTCTCTGAGAAAGAATGATACTTCATAAGTAGGAAAAGAAGCTTTTCCTTAGAAAAATCTCAACAGCTGTGAAACTAGTATTTATTCACTGAGATTTATTATGTAGAGAAAATCATGTCCAGCGGCGGAAATATTCAAAGGGACAAATCGATTGATTATTTATTTCTCGCAAAACTTGATACTCACATTGGCAAGTGGTTTGATATCTTGTAGATTTTCGCACGGTATTTTGAAATGGTCAACCTGTGACGAGCCCTCAATCTGACCGCAAGAGATTCCAAGCTTTCTGGATAACTCGCCGTCCTTGTACAAGTTTGAATTCTGCAGAGCATTCTCCAAAGAGGCATCTATGCCGGTCAGGTTCGCCGTGCAACTTGGGGTAGAATCAGTTTCGACCGAGGCGTCGCTCGTTCCGCTTTGAGAATTGGTCGATTTCGGTAGTTTTGGATACCTTGCGGGATTTTCTACGCCCCTGTTGCGGATAGGTTTCTTTACTGCCTCAAGTTTCTTCAAATGCTCTTTTGCCCTGGACCACGTTTTTACTGTCTTTGGTAGAGGAGCTGCAGCTAATGGTACAATTGCAATCTTACATTGACCACTGAGGCGTTGTCTCATTTTTGATCTTTCAACGCTGGCACCCAATGGGCAGACCTCCTTGACTTTCATTGCCCGCCAAAGCCTGATGCCGGTGCTGGCATTCAAATCCGACTTGAATAGTGGGAGATCGAGGAGAGATTTGCTCGGTACCCGAAGAAATTTATGAGAAACTTCTTTACGATTTGTTGCATCCGTGTGATTGCCGAAGAACGGATTTTCATTTCTAAAAAGAGGTATGCCGTAAGTTTCCAGAGTCTCTAGGACCTTGTTAACGTTTGGCGGGTTGAATCTGGGCAGGATAACAATTTCCTTGCCGTGCCCTGTTCGGTTGTTGCCAAGGCCTTCATATTGCAAAGTAGAATCGACATTTAGTTTCAGCTGAGTATCCAAGTATTGTGTGAAAGTAATATCGCAAGTATCCGTCTCACCGCTCAAGCAATCGTCATTCTCATTGGCTTCAGAAACATTTCCATCACGTGTCGACTTATGAGACCGTTCACGCTCTACTCGTTCCACGGATGTACATCCGTGAATGATCGGCGGGAGGTTTGCATTTCTAGTCTCCCTCATCTTCCTCGGAGACTTGAAAATTATACTCAGGGGTGAATAACTTCGCGACGGATGGCCCTTTGGACCACTGATCGACATAGATCTTTTCGGAGAATTACATACACTCGTTGGGGTTGTAACAGAATGTGATCTTCTAGATTTTTCAGGTGTTTTTGACGCAGCGTCGACAGCTTCTTGGCAATTACGTCTGCGGCTCGGGCCTGCGACATTTACCACTCTCTCTTGGTTCGCCAGAGGTACAGATCTGTAGTCACAAATCCGTTTTTCCTGCCTCTCAAGCGTGATATCCGTTTCAAGATCAGAATCTTCGGAACTGACATCAGCAGGGCCGTCTAATGCCGGAATTTCATTTATCCCGACAGACCTTTTTTTTATATTCTCTTTGCCGGTATCGTTAGCCGCAGCTGAATACTCGACGCTATCAAATTCATCGTCGGACCTTGCTTTATGTGGGGGACTCGAAGGTACGTACGAAGCATCCAACGTTTGATGCGTAAGGTCACAGTACGAGCGCAGAAACGATGAAATTCCACTTGTAGAATCGTCAGGTACTAAATATTCTGTTTTCTCGTTGTTAACGTTTGCGGTTTTTGGCAAGAGAGGATCCCCAGCTCCGTCGCACTGTGGGACAATATCTTCGCTAACAGACCCATCAGAATTTTCGTCGGTATCAAGGTCAAATACTGACAGGTCACGAAGATAATCCTCATAATTATGCGCTGTTTTTTTGCCCGCTTCAGCTAGAGTGGCCTCAGAGTTCGTAGACGCCCGCGAGCCCTCCTCGCGCTGTGACCAACTCAGGGAATCAAGCTGCAACAGGGTCAGATTCAAGTCGTCGTTTTCATCTTCTTCTTTTTCGATTTCACCTTGTTCAGAACTCAAGAGAATCTCAGAGTCCATGCACTGCGATCCAAGTAGGCTGTTATCGTCGACCGTGGACGAACCGATATTGTCATCGG
The DNA here is from genome assembly GCA_018257835.1 of Euura lappo. NCBI lineage: Eukaryota > Metazoa > Arthropoda > Insecta > Hymenoptera > Tenthredinidae > Euura > Euura lappo. Next base: position 99,787 of record JAEUYN010000185.1, read on the forward strand.
CCAATCCATTCAAGATATCCAATAACGCGGCGTCGGAGGCATCCACTGAAATATATATCAATCTTCTTGAATATAATCCCCTCATTCCACCGAAGACAGCCACAATAATTGTATGCACTTACACACGCTGCAGTCAAGGGATAGGCTCAGAGTTTGTCCGTTCGACACATGTATAGTTGAACTAACATCCGACTGGCCAATGTGATGTTCGAGACAAGAGGCATTGATCAAATTGCTACGGTCATTCGTCTCCAGCGGATAGGAACATTGGGTTTTCCCTGCTTCGGCTGAATTCGAAGTTACGTCGTTCTGCGATATAAAATAGACGAACCAATTTGAGTGGATTACGGAGAATTCATATTGATTCCTTATTTATTATACATATTCTCCGTTGAATATTATTCTTGCAACTTAGCGCGATTCCATGGACCATTATATTTTTGATAATGGGATTTCTTTCCATGCCCGTGAATGAATCAATTGATAATTCACGAAACAAATGGACACGTACAGATAACGATAACTTGATTCGTGCACGACATACCTGGGAGATGGCTGACAATCTTTGGACGAGTCTTTGTCGTTGATAGATATCATTTTCTGTAGGCTCAAAGGCAGGCCTGGTAGGGCTACTAGGTTGAACGAGCTGAGAGTCACCGCCGCTCAGGCCCAGTTGTAGTCGTCGTGCTTTTTCCTCTTCCCATATCGAAGCCAGACCTGGATTGAGTACCAGCTCTCCTTCGATTTCCTGTCTATTCAAGATATCCGAAGCCAGAGCGTCGACTTCGAGCATGCAAGTGCTCTGCCGTATAATTTCGCTGGGTAGATAGTCGACGCCGTTGGCAAATTGGGAATACGTGCGGACGTTGGACGGCTGCCGATGCTTGACGTGTCTCAGCTCTACCATGCTCATGCCGTGCAAATTGTAGTCTATCATGAACTGTTGGACATACGGTATGTGCGCCTCGTGGGGCTGGAGGTTCTCGGTCAACACAGTCCCATTCTAAGAGTTACAGTAACATTGAAGTGCCGTTGCATCTCAGAAACTGTCGGCGATACGAGAGAGGAGATTATTTCAAAACAAGGGTGAAAGGCACAAACCTGCAACAGATTAGCCGCCCTCTTCACCATTCTAGGGTTATAAAAGTAGATCTTGAAATACTGGTGTTCCTTTTCGTGATATCCGTAAAACGGCCTGAAGAAGGAATTTATGTGGTCAATCGAACAACAAGGCCGGCATTGCGTTAGCCGGCCGTTTGAATCGGCATTCCTGTCCAACTCACATTCCGGATATCAGTTGAACCTTGAAGACGTGTTGATTCTTAGCCGTCGCCGAACCCAGTGACACATTTATTGCAGCATCCAAAGACGCGGCTAAGCGATATCCAAGCCTGTTGCTATCTTCCCTTCCGGTATATGGTACGTACATGTACGGAAACACACCGTGCACGTGCAGGCATGTCTTTTCTCCTGTCAAACAAGATGGTATCGAGGTGGTCAAAGGTGTCATCCTTGGAAAAGGGATTTCGGATACAACCGACAACTCACCCGCCGGTGTGGACCCGAATATCCGTATGACAGGCACGTGTTTTATTTCGGCGCCACGGAAGGCCGAGTAGACGGGATCCAGACCAGGTAACGGGGAAGTCTGATAGAATTCCGCGCATACCAGCCGGACGGCGAACGCTGGTTCCATTCGATTCGTTTCCGTCATAACGATCAAAGCTATGGATAAGGCTCAATGGCATTTATTACCACTCTCGTAACGTTCTTGCCTTTGCGTCGCGGTTTCCCTGCTCGAGTTGACCCTCATTCGGCAATATAAATCAGGAGTACCTGTAGAGTTGATTGAAAATGGTCAGAATAACCACAGAAGGTAATTAAAAAGGCTTAAAAACGATGTAGCTGCGGCGAGTAATGAACAAATCACCGACAAACGTCCGGATGATTGATCCATCATTCACCCGACACACGATAAAAAAAAATTGTATAAACGCGGAGGACATGAGGGGACAACTATAGGGAGTTCTGTGCGAGTGTAGAACTGTAGAACTCGACGATTGTCACCTAACCTGAATCTAACCTCTGCACCTGTCAACATCGCGCGCGTGTTTACGGCACCGTTTCTCAACTCCCGCCTTGCCCACCCCTACGGAAGCCCGATGGGGACATCTAGGTATGTACAGACATACCTATACACTCACTCCGTACCCGGGTTTACCGACTGACGGGCCCAGTGATTCGCTCGTCACGTCGCGCATTTCATTTTTCTTTTCAAATTAAATTCTACCTCAAATGTCATCTCGAAACTGTACACCCCCGATTTGATTTGTTATAACTATAATCGTTTGTTGGCCATTTGTTTGTAAACGATGGACTGATTCAGACGTTTGAATTGTCAGTGATTCCTTCAGGATGAATAATGAAACTTTTAATTATTGATCAAAGTTTCATGAATAGATATTTTTCAACGCCACTCATTTCGATAAAAATGTATGTGCGCCGTAAATTTGTTCCCCGCTGAATAACTAAATTCACATGCATCCCCGCCACTGAATGGAAATCGTTGGTGGAGGGGGTTCAAAAAGGAGTCTGCATTTCAGATAATATTAGGTATTTATTTAATCAATTATGAATAGTACAAAACCCTAAGCATCTTGATCAGAGCCGCACAGGGTAATTGTTTCTTACATTTTGTACATTATATAAATAATATAACATTTGACGTACACACGCATACACACACAAATTATCATTATGTACACGTTCGTATGTATAGGTATATGCATAGATGCAATTGTATGAATGAATGAATAGAACAATAATACACTTCTGTCCCTCTGTCACTTCGAGTACGTAGGGGAGGCTGGGGAAAATGGACCTCTGGGGGTAGAACGAACCGTATCGAAGTTTAAAAGATACTTATGCATCGAAAGTTAAATTTCCTCAAGGTATCCATTCTTCTTCACCCTACCCTATACGAGCGAGACTATACCTAAATAATATTCTTATAACGTAGCGATGACTTGTCTTATGAATTCAAATTTCCTATTGTCTCGGCCCAGTATCTGTCTCTTATTCTATAGACATAATGTCTGTAATTCGCTACAAGTCGGTCACATGACTCATACAAAGTAAAACCAGTTCAAGTATTATTGCTCAGGAGCTTCTAGTCAGAGCACATCTGTATGGTTTAGAAGCAGATTCGGATTCGATCGAATTAATCCGAATCACAGATGATGCACGATGCACAGTCGTAACTTGTCGATTAAACATGACTTATTTATGTGATCCCAATTAGTCAACGCAATTGATTTACGTACTTGACATCGCCTATCTCCTTCCTTTTTCTTGTGCGATACATTACATTTGATAATAAATAAGGAAATAATCAAAAAGAAAAATATACCTTATTCACATTCATATCGCATGACGGATAAACAGAAACACTGCATACGGTTTATGCGCATTACGTATAGCTGCTTTTTCTTACATCCAATACCCGCACGGCACTTGTATACGTATGTCTAGGCAAATTGAAAAAATGAATGTACGTATGAACGTCTTTGTACACAGTTATTTCACAAATGAATGAATCATAGACATGTGCAAAACTCGATTCAAACCCTAGTTGCTAACCAGTTCGATCTGTCGATACTTCTTACGCAAATTGCTCACGGAGTCTTTGAACAAAACTGGATCCAGTCTCAGGTTCGACCGCAGTAACGGCATGTATCCAAAGACAGCTACAAACGTGTTCATGCACGTCTGTCTCTGTATAAAATGATCAGGATCGTTCCACGGAGATCTGTAATGAAACAATAAAATTTTCATATAGAAATACGCGTACGAGATGCAAGAAAGACGAATGTATCAATCGACGGTGTTACACGGTGTGCACGTACCTGATTCCGGCAACAGCCATGTCTTTGTAAAGCTTGCGTTGGGTAACTTTGATCGGCGGTCTTCTCGTTACATGGCTGACTAAGAAATTCATTAATATATCTTCGCAGTTTTGCGACTGCTCGACAGTTTTGTGAAGCGTCGAGCTCAACAGCTCTGTGTACAAGGTATTGTAGTAACGATGGTAAAAAGCTGCCCCAGTTAGTATAATGCTGTAGTCATTGGTCCATTTACTGGTGTATCCCCACGATCGCTGTGGAGGATACGAAACAAAAGAACAGGTCAGTGGAAGTGGAAGTGGAAGTTGAATCGTACGATATGGATACGAAGATTGTGAGACTTGGGCTCATATACCTTAGAGTCGTCCCAGTAATGAGACCTAGCTGGATAGCCGACGATCCTGTCGGGAAAGTATTGCCACACGGTGAATGCAAAATCTATTTCATCGGTGTTGAGAATAGCGTCCTCGTCCAAAGATAGTACAGCGCTCGTTGTAATCAATTTGTGCGGATAGAAACGGTGAGATATGCCGTCGGCAGTTACTACGTGTACAGATGCTTTGATCCCCTGCCATCGTGGCCTTCTAGGAAGTGGAATGTCCGTATTCCACATCAATATAATCTGTGATCGACGGATAAATAATCATTTTCAAACAATAATTACAGGATAATGATGCAAGAGGCACCTTTAACGGATAAACCGACGAAATAAAGCGATACGAATTTGCATAGTCCGGTTCAATTGAAACGTTTGTCCGGTGATTTTAAAAACTAGCTGTAATTTCGTTTCAATTACAAAACACAAGAGACTTCTCACCTTGTCCAAGTATTTACTCTTGGCAACACTTTTCAAAAGTCGGTAAAGAACGGCGGTAGATCCCAGCTGAGAGTATATAATGGCAGTGAATGTGTTACCGGGATCACAATTCGAGAATGGGAGTTCATGCTGGCTGTCGGTGAAATGAGGCAACGTCACCAGAGCTCCGGGTCCCGAGTTCCACACAGAACCTTCTCGCGTTCCCTCCCAAGGCAGTCTTTCTCTAAGAATCTGGAACAGGCGACGGGACAATTAGACGACGTTCAACGGGCGGATAGAAAGGAAATAATATCCCCCGCGCCGTGCTACTCACTTCAAACGTAGTAAAGATAATTTTTTCGATAGAAGAAAAATAACGTTCCCACAGAAACTGCGTCTGCTGTCTAAACTTGAGGATCTCCGTATTAGACACGGATCTCACGATATCGGGAATCTGTATAAAAGAGGAAGGCAATTGTGAGAAACGGATCGAATCGCGACAGGGATCGGCAGACGAATGGTATGAGATATCAGATGCTTGCGTAACCTGAAGAAGAAGGCGTTCGTCGGAAAATATAACGGCCTGCTCCCAGTTGATGCGTTCGTGGAACGGAAGAGTCCATCCGTTGCTCAGAATAACCGGAATGCATCCGGCGCGGAGAGCTTCCAGAAATCGAAAACTACCGAGTCTCCTTCCGCGTGGAACAAGGCAGAAGGTGGAATTCATCAATAAGATCTCATAGTCGTACCTGGAAATAACAAATGGCAAAATTTGAAATTACGATTCGCTTGAGAAGTGTTTCGAAGATGATCGGTCACTAGTCGTTACTGACATGTCGTATTCTTGATTGTCCTGCTGGCAATGTTCGTCCTGTAGCTCTCTCCAGCTCTTACCATGCCTACAAGTTGTTACAAAAACAAGATCCTTGCCGTTGTGAAGATGGTAAAGCGCGTTACGAGTCTCCGACCCGATACCGTGAACGTATCTCTTTCCTTTGAAGGCTGCTACGTATTTTTTATTGCTAGGAAAATGATTCTCCGGAGCTTGACCGGGCTCCCCGCCCCGTTCGGGATGCTGCTTTCCAAACAGTGGAATGGAAATATCGAAGTTGGGTCTCAATTTGAACCGGGACATGCTGGCTTTGGCCAGAATAGCGTATCCTATATCGAAGCTGAGCGATTCTTCGGCATAGTCGGGCCAGGTTCCGGAATACAGGTTGAAAATCAAGTGGTTCCGCCCGCCGTTCCAGTACCCCAAACGAAGTAACTTGGACGGGAGATTGTGTACAAATTCCGTGGACAAGGGATCCCTGTCCAGAGTGTCGAGGCTCAAGACGAAGAGGCAGGCTCGAGATGGGTCGTTTGTGTAGTATCGCGACTCGGTGATGACGTTCAACATCTTCTGATAAAGGGGACTGACGGTATCTTGGACGGGATAAACGTAGACGTTGAATCCCCGCTTGCATCTTGCGTAGTCGAAGCAAGTTTCCATACGGCATTGTTTCGGCCGATCGAAGGCCGGTAAAGGATCGTTGAGTCTTGAATTTGTCAAGTCTTTGTCGTAAAACTCCTCGTTCAGAGTCAAGTACGAAGGCAGTCTCTCTTGAGGCTGCAGTTCCCGCTTCCCGACCACCGCCCACTTTTCACTTTTTAATCTGTAACCGCCGAAGTAACAATATGCAAGGAAGGCGCATGTTACGAAGAGTAGTAGATAGCGTTTTTTTGCCTGCATTATTGACACCACTCACAACAAGTGTTTATATAATCTCATTTTGGATCTTCATGTTGCACGCAATTTATGAAAAATAAATGAACAAACATAAACTCTTTCGTATCGTCGCTAATTCAACAACGACGTCGGCGTCGTCCTTTCGGTACGGACGCGAGTCCACCGCGAGACGTCGCTGTAATCAGAGGAAAGAGAAATTAATTTTTGGCCTTATTTCGCTATTTTCTCATAGATGAGTTCTTATTTTTCTCTAGTTAGAATCACTCGGGCGAATTATATTATTATCATAATTATCATTGTTGCGAGGACTTTGATTTATGTATGGACCAGGGTTGGATCAAATTCTTTGTAAATTTGTTGAAAACAAAAAACTTGCCCATAATTTTGCGACGCAACGGACATTGTAGTCTCTCCGAGATCGACTAGAAGAGCTGAGCTATCTCATAGTCGAAGAGCAGGGCTGCGTGCGATTCGATGGTTCCACATTTCCGGTGCTCCTGACGAGGGAGGAGTGAAAATGGAAAGATCAGTAAGGCGAAGGATAGATCAAGTAGCCGGATAAACTAAGAGTAATTGATCGTCCCCGTATGGGGTATCACCTATCGCATAACTTGGGCGAGGATGATTTTGGTTCGTAGTGCGTTGACATAATCCGATTCCACCTCACAGTTTCGACGAGAGTTGATTTTACATCGAATCAACGATGTTCCAAAGAAGCGAGCAAATGTGGTTCGTTTCTCCCGGGGTGAAAGATCGTTCGAACATATCAACGCCGAAAGCGACGACAGTATTCGCAGACAACTCGCGAATTTGAGGTTAGAAGCTGGAACCTTGTTGACTCGAAGACGAGGGTAGAAGTATCGGAGGACTTGTCGCGGTGACAAAAATGCCCGAGGATCGTCGACTGGTGAAACAATGCAGTCCTCACTCAATAATCTTGGTTGAAAGTTATGTGTGCGGTCTCGGAGAATGTTGATGAATTCCGGTAACTTGACAACCCCTTGAAAGTTACCCGACGGATATCTGGTCGACGAAGTTGAACAGTCTTGTCGGCTCACGGCTGTGATGTTGAAAACGTTATCGAAGACTAGTAAAAGTCAAAGTCGACCAATCTCGCCCGTACGCGTGACAGGCTTGTTTAAAGAATCGGTTCAACAATTATCTCTCCGCAATGCGCGATGACGTTCCGACTCGCGATAGACGAACAAATAAGCTGCACAAAAATGAATCGCTACTGGCCGTAAACTTCGGCGAGCGTACCACAGAGTACTGGCACAGTGGCACTACTGAATACTGGGCAGAAGTCAGAAGTGAGTGAGGAGTGAGCCGTGAGGACCGAACAGTTGAGCACTGACCAGCTAGTGCCAAACCATAAAGAATAGCGCCTTGGGGACGATGCGGCCAGGAAATGAACCCGGTGATAGACCGCCACCGGAACTACGTCGGTGAAACAGACGCCAGTTTTGTGGCTCCAGAGGGAAAAACGTGCGAAAAGTGCAATTTTTTAAATCTCTTTGGAATAGACCGATACAATTTTACAACAAAACGTAAGGATGGTGTCGAGAGTAACGTTGGAGTGTAACGCATAAATTTATGAACTTGGCTCACAGCAGATAGGCGGGCATAAATAATGTTGACACCGCGTACGGTGAGTAATCGATCAACTGTACAGCCGCATTGTCGAAAATGATAATATCCAAGCGATTTACATCAAGCCAATCGTCCTGGTTACATAGGTTGTCTAACCTATGTAACTGTTGCTTAAAAAAAAAGCCAATCGTCCGTGACTTTTGTATCTGAATATGTATGCCAGGCTCGAGTGCTTTGCTAATCAAGTTTTTGCCCACACTTGTTCGCACTTGTCAAGGCTGGTATATATGTATATGTATATACCATATGCCTATACATCAGACATTGCTCAATCTTCACAGACTCCGATGCTCGTTCGGTGACTGTCGTTGAGATAATGGTTTATAGATTAGGAAACCCTTTACCCTCGGACCTCGCTGAATGAACGAACCGAGAAGAAGAAGAAGAAGATGGTTTATCGAGCTCTGTATAAATTATACGTCTACTATATGCGTCCAAGTTTTGCGCATGACAACGATCAAGTGGACGTGAAAAACGGTCACTTAAAAGTCGATATACCCCCTGTGTCACGAAGGTATGCGAGGAGGCAGGTTCACTATTTCACTATTCGAGCCGTGTGTGCGGCTACTACATGCACGAGGCGTGTACGGTGTGCACAATACGCATGCAGACCCATACGCGGATAGGAAACGGGTAGTGATAATGGGACTATTGATTGCCGTGGTCAGATGTGGCGGTAGTACCCAGGAGACAGTCGGCACGTGAATCAGATTCGAATTCGGAGTATCGTCCGTACGGTTGTGGAATGAACAAAATGAAACTATCAAAAGGTAGCAGGGAACAAGGGGTGGTACGGCAACCGAAACAAACCGCCTGGCGCGCCTTCGTCGATGTTTACAACGAGTTTGCCGCGGAAACGAGTATCCACGGACTGAAATACACTACTCAACGAAAATTAAAAATAGACGGGTTCGTCAAGTACAGTTTTGTTTTATCATATCGTAGTCTAATCGCAATCAGACCACGATGAACGTCAAGCTGGTCCTCACTCCGCGTTGATCGTTCGTCGATCCAATTCTTATATCTTTCATTCGATTCCATACTCAAACGGTTTTCAAATCGAATTCCCGCAAACAGAGTCCAGAAGGGACGAAGAGTCTGACAACAATTCATCATGTTGCCTCCGCAGGTCATTGATATTGAGGCGACGTGCAGCATCAATACCACACATCGCGATCCCATTCCCAACGACTTGCAGAATCAAATTATCGTGCACACACAGCTGCGATGAATTGTCAATGACTCTAGTTAGCGGCACCGCATACTTTCATACAGATATAGATTGGGGATAACTGTCGAGTACTGCGAAAACAATCATACGGATACATTTCGAGTATAGGCCACCCGATCCATCATTCATAGGTATCCAGATTGCCTTTTCAGCGCCAAGCCCCGAACCTGGAGGTAATTAATCAAGGTTGCACCTATTGCCTGAAGATTTTGAAAAATATTTGAAAACTGGGACGCGATGACACAAAAGTAATCACCGTTCGAATTAATCAGAGAAGTAGATGTCCGAAAAGGCTAGGTCAATTCGCGTGAATCGACAGCCCTACCCACATCACCGATCACACAGTCAGACATCCGAATCCACACAGCCACACTTACACCCACACTCACACTCACACTCACACTCGATATACCAGAATAGTTGAATTCTTAGCACTTGACCCTTCGGGAGTTTGCTGCAGATGTTGCCAGTCCACACTTATAGCTGGCGGTCGACATGCGGTCGACACATGGGACTATGCACGCTTCGTATACATATATAGTATCAACTTGTAACAATTTCCATAGAGCTTGCATGCAAGCAGGAGCGAGAAGTCGTGTAGAGCCAGCTCGACCCCTGAATAGACTGCCCATGCCGCGATGTGTGAAGCAAGAAAGAGGATTTGACTTTCTTCTCTATCGTTTCATTCTATACTTATGCTATGTAGGTATGATACCTCCAACTATACGTGAAAAATGAAGATTCGTATGAACTGGGATCACTTACCGTTCCACTACATGTGTACAAGGATCGCCGTGCAACGGTGTTGCGTAGAAATAGAAATAGACTCGAGCGCAAGGCCACGTCACGCATTTGGTAAATACTCAGTTCGTCGGAAATACTGTGACGCGGACATTCACCAGAAACGTATACATTTAGGGATAACGATTCTCCTAATTGTGCCGGATGCGTTCGAACGGAACAATTTACCATATAGCTACGGCCGTCGTCGATCGCGATCGAACGAACGAACGAACGAACGATAATGTCCCGAGGCTCTCGATTCGAACACACCCACTCCAATAGTATTAAATTTGAGAAACGAGAGACATATGTAATTTGTTAAATCACTATTAACTGTATGATAACGGTGATTAATGTCAAGGCCCGCGTTCTGATATCGCCGAAGCGTTCGCTAATCATCTACACACACGTATGCATGTCTCTACTTATACAATGTATATGTATATGTATATGTATGAAATATCGTTCCTCGAACACGTGCCGCAGGATTATCTGGCTGACGATAGTCAGCTTGTCGATAGTTTGCGCGGGTATCCTGGCGAATCGTTTCTACGAAAGACATCGAGCGGCCAGCATGAGGACGACCGTAGTTAGCACGCAATATCCGGCCTGGAAACTGCGGCTTCCCGCGGTTACGTTATGCCACGGGACGATGGTCAGAAAAGAAAAGTTGGACCTGTTTTTAAACTTGCGGGAGACGTGAGTGTTTGGATTTCGAGTACCGTACAAAAGTGAAAAGAATGAAGAAATCGAGTGGGTATAAAAACGCGCGCACCAAACCTTTCATCTGGTCCCGTTCTTGCAGATTCTTGCCCCGCGGTGTGACGCGCTCGGATATAGAACTGGCCGTGGCTCATCTCCGAGATGCGATCGAGCCAACGAATCGGTTCGCGGCTCAGTTAAAAATGGTGCAATCGGTCTTGGACGCCAACACGATAACGGTCTACGAGTTCCTCGAGAAGATTGGGCCTAACTGCAGCGAATACCTGGCGGTATGTCGCAAAGAGAACCGGGAAGAACCCTGCTCAACCCTAATGACACCGTCGTTCACTCCTTACGGGATTTGCTGTTCGTTCAACTACCGTTTCGCCTCGCGTAAACGGAACAGGTGATGAACGATTTTCAAATTTCGATACCATTTATCTAACGTGAATCAGAGGGAAAAGTGCATAGGAAAAATTTAGATATGTTTGATATCACAATTAAATGCGGTACAGGTAGTAGTATAATGTAGTACAATTATTAATGGTATTGATTGCAATTTCGAGGCAGTAGGTATACAATAACGCAATTGGTATTCTTCACTCTTTGTATTCGCATGCGGTGTCGTTGAACTAACGAAACCTAAGAAATACTGGTCGTATTGAATTACGAAAAAGAACGACCACGACGCACTGTGTCCTCACTGTTGATGCGATGGGTTCTAATCGTAAAATATCATCTCTTCGCCTACAATACATGACGCGTACATACATATATCTATGTATGTATACCTAAATTATAAGCGGATGGTGAAAACAGTGGCGAGAAGCACGCGTACGGATTGATGGATTAATCCGGTCAGGTTTCCGCACCGTATCCAAGAACTATAAAATGCAGGCAGGCGTATGAACGCGTAAGAATTGACTCTCAGTATCGTCGGCCGGATCGTCGGCTAATAATGCGTGTCATCCGCGTCTACGCACGGAGAAAAACACGGTCAAAGTGCAAGGAGAAACTCGACTTGGCAGCGAACCGCGGACAGTAACGAGTAATATACAACTATGGTATACCTAGACGATGCGTATACGCTAATATCCGCTGAGGCTGTTGATTGAAAATAAACAGTAGAAACGTCTACGCGGGACGTTGAAGCGAGCGCATCGGCGGACATCGATAAAACATTTCAAATCGATCGCGCAGTTTCAGATCGAAAAATGACAAGCATGACAAGGATGACGAGGCCGATGCGGATTATCACGCGGTGACTTACGGGTCTCGCTTCGCGCTCTCCTTCCTGATGAATCCGTACCTCGACGACCGTATATCCTCGACATTCTACGGGGACGGAGTCAAGGTCCTGATACACGAGCCGTATACGTACCCGGGTCCCGCGGCGCTGGAATTTGTCGCACCCTCCGGCCACGAGACGATCGCCAGCGTCCACGGCAATCGACTAGTCAGCAGCAGCGATGTACTGAATCTCAGCGAGGACGTAAGAAGCTGCGTAAAAACGGAGGAGCGAGACGGCGGCATCGTGGTTCCCCCTTATCGGACGAGCAACTGCTTCGCCGGATGCCGTGAGCGGTTTCTCAAAACTGCGTGCAAGTGTCTGCCGTTTTACGCATTCGCCAGCTCCGGGTTAGACTCCGGCTCCGAAGGTGTCAACCAGTGCAATTTCACCCATATCCCTTGCCTGATGAGGAATCTCGTCAGATCGAGTATTCTGAAACGCGAAGAAACCGAGTGCCGGTGTCTGCCGGAATGCGAGGATACCACCTACTCCCTCGCAACGACCACGATACCTCTGAACGCCGGCGAGTTTAGCCCCGCGCCAATTTAGTGAGTCTTTCAAAAATGTACATGATGTATTTTCGTCAACTAATTCCTAATACGTCCGGCTTGGATCGTTGGAAACCGGTTCCTCCTCATTTCGATTCGATCATCCTTCTTCCAATTGCTCGAAGAAGAAAAAAATGACTAATCTCATGAAAAATAAAACCGCGCTGCACGGGCACGCGAATGAAAGTCGATCCGTGGTTCTAATGATTCACAACGCGACTCACGACTCTGTGGGAGTTGGATTTTGGTCACATCTTTTCCCACATCGTTATTATGTATTTTTTTTTTTAATTGTTCTTCGCGTCGCATCACGTGAGCAAGTAACGAACATTCGAATCATCTTCAGCAGGAAAACATCCGAATTCGCGAACGCAACCGCCCTACACATAACCCTGACTTCGCAGTTGATGACACTCCAACGTCGCGACGTTGTTCAATCTTGGATAAATCTACTTTGTGAGTACTTTGACGACCTTTATTAACGAATTGTCTCCATCGCCAAAAACTATAAAATGTCGGAATCCATTCATTCGTTGTTTCTCTTTTTTCAGCTTCATTGGGTGGAGTGTTCAGCCTATTTTTGGGCTGTAGTTTCATATCTCTGGTAGAGATTTTGTACTTTTTCTGCATCTGTTTGCCGAATAAACTGAGATTAGGGATGAAACGTAACTCAGGGTCCAAAGGTAATCGCTAATCAATTATCGTCCGGTATTACCTGAGCAGAGGTATTTCATTATTCATAGACACACGTATATCCGAATTCAAATATACCGGTGATCTTAATTCTCCTTATTGCTCAGGTATTATTAGACGGTTTTAGCCGGGATTGAGATGGATTTCATCCATTCATTTATTTGTTTATCCATTTTCATGTGTCCACCGTAGAAACTCGAATTCAAAGCACAAGTTCCCACGATTTTGTCTTCGCTAGTAAAGATGGCGATGATTTCCGTCGACATGACTGTGTGTTTCTCTCGCTCTTTCAAATAATTACGTACTTTTAAAAATAAGCGTTCCGTGTTTCAGATGGGATATACCTACCTATTGAAATAAAGTAGAGCCAATTCTCTGTTTTGATACCTCATATTTTCTCAGGCACAACTGGATTGAATAATAATTCATATACAAATAAAAGATTTTTGCACAAAATAATGAAGAAAAGCCGAGTTATTTTCATAACCCGGAGGTTGGAGTAATAAACACCGATTGTTAATCGAGTTTAGATTAGACGCAATAATTTATTGTTTCGCGAATTTAGGTTTGAAAAAAATATTATGGTCGCTTCGTACGAAGCAATAATTCATACAATCAAATCAGTATTCATACGAATACGCAAATATAAACTCGGAGTAGGTAGAAATTTGTTATTAAATATAATATTTCTTTCCAACTAGATCCATGTATTGAAATGCACGAGTCCCAACTCACGGTCATATTGTCATCTTCCTCCGATTCTCCAGGCATATCGAAGCCTCAGACTTGGAATTTCAAGCCAAGCGCCTGCACCATGAATGACAAAATGTCTGCACTCTCCTCGATCTGAGCAGAAAAAAACAAAACATTATTCGGAGTCAATACTACGGAATTCCAATATTCAATTTGCCGCCTTCGACGTCGCACCGTCTTCGAAAGTTGACTGGTTAATATTGGGCCAGGTGCGATGCAGACTTACCACTTTGGCGGTAGGTTTTCCGCCCCCGTGTCCAGCCTTGGTCTCTATTCTAGCTAGAAGTGGATTTTTCTGGTGAGGTAAGCCTCCCAACTCGTGTTGCAGAGTAGCGATTAGTTTGAGACTGTGCAACGGAACGACTCTGTCGTCGTGATCGGCGGTGAGTAGCAAGGTGGCCGGATACTGCTGCTCGGTTTTTTTATTCACGTTGTGTACCGGCGAGTATTTCAGGAGATTGGGAAAATCTTTCGCCTCGTCTGAACTTCCGTAATCGGATACCCACGCGTAACCGATAGTGAACTTGTGAAAACGCAGCATGTCCATTACTCTGCAACATCAAACGTGAAATTCCCGTTTCGTAAGCCAATAAGCTCTCAGAGATCTAACGAGCGAAAACGTAGCGTTATTATTTCTCTTACCCGACTTGTGCAATAGCTGCACCAAACAAATCGGGTCGTTGATTTATGCATGCAGCGACCAACAACCCTCCGTTACTTCCACCCTGAATCGTCAGTTTTGTTGAAGTTGTGTAACCGTTGTCGATTAGGTACTTTGCAGCGTATTGAAAGTCGTCGAAGACGTTTTGCTTGTTGAGAAAACGTCCCCCGTTGTGCCATTTTTCACCATATTCTCTGTAGACGTAGACCCGTATTTTAAACATGGTATTTATTTAATTCTGGCGATTTTATTATTTTAAGGTCAGGTAGACAGTAGAATATGATGAAAAAGTCTTCAAATCCAATTCGTAAGTCATAATTCGAGTACCATATTGAAAAACATCATTTTCTGGACTTACCCGCCACCTCTGATGTTAGGAATGGCAAGTACTCCGTTCATGTGTTGGACAAATACAAGCCTGGTAACACTGAACGTTGGTTGAATGCTGACATTGAATCCCCCGTACCCGTACAGCAGGGCTGGCATCGAGCCATCCAGTACAGCGCTCTGAAATGTAATTTTTACAGTATTTCAAAACAGACTCTAACGATAGAGAAGTCTTTTATTATTCTTTTATTCATACTGGAAAATGTTAATCGAATAAGTAAAAAGACGTATTTAAAAAATTTATAACCTGAGCTTTGAAGAAAAATTAATCAAACAACACAAAGTAAACCGAGGAGACCTATGACGCGAGAAAAGTTTGGTAAAGAAAATCTCCTACGGTAGAAAATAATAGGGATACATTTACCTTTTGCATAACAATAAACATAGGTACTTTGGTTCCATCCTTGCTTGTGTAGAAGACTTGCTTGGTCTGGTACAAGTCTGCATCGAAGTTGTTTACTTTGATATCGCGGTGTACCTGAAAGTATTGTGTCAACGACGCGAACCGATTCAATATTTGAAAAAAGATTTGAAATGTCTGAGTCAAACTATATGATTGCGGTATCTCACCTTTGGTTCCGAGTCGTCTTTCAAATCGGTCGTATATATTATACCAGGTGTTAGAAAACTCGTGAACTGGTAAAATATCTCGGAATATTTCTTGTCACCGGAGAACCCGACGATTGTTCCAACATCGATAGGAAAAGTCCGGAGAAGTTTGCCAGTTTCCAACGAATATAATTGCAGAACGTTCTGAAATTGAATTCAAGCCAAAAAACCCTATTAGGATGGCAGTTTTAATCCGTATTATTTTCTTTTCCTTTTCACAGCAACTTATCAGAAATACATATACGTTACCTTGACATCTTCAATGTAGCAAGCGACAAATTCATTTCCGTTCACAGCCGTCGCCCAATCCAAAACATTTTGCGGATGTTCAGGTAAAAGTTCGGACCATTTAGATTGTTCCCAGTTATGTAGGTCAACTGCTATCAGTTTATAATTGGGGGCGTTCTTGTTTGTTCGGAATACAGCTTTCGATCCCAAATTGGTGATATACTATCGTGTCAAAACATATAACCCAGTATTTACAACTAATTAAAAATTAACGCTATCGACGCGTCCGAGAATGTATCATTGGCAGAAGGCTCTGTTACTTACTTCATAATCTGCATCCAGCTTATCAACGACCGCGGTGAGCGGTAGCTTTCCACTGATTTTACTCCCGGGTTTCAATTCTGAGAAATATACTAAATTGTCTCGGCAATCTTTCAGAGGTGTGACGATTAACCAGTTCCCACAATCGGTCACTTCTGCACCGCTACAAGTGTTTCAATTTTTTGTTATTGTCATTGAATTTATGAATCATAAATTATGGATATAAAATAGCATAGATCTTGTATTCGAACGGCTGAACGAATACAAGATACTCCGTGGAGACTACACGAACTTGACTTGTTCAAGCTTGTTTGAGCTTGCGTCATTCGTGACATTGGCGAAACTAGTTTGATTCCTGCCCAAAAGCCGGAGAGCTTATTGTACTTGCACCTTGAACGAGAGAACTTATTACATAAACAAGTAACCACACTTACATCCTCCACAATGGCTGTTCTGGAAATTCAACGACCAAAACGTCCTCGGACTGCGGCGTACCTACGCGGTGATAATAGAGCTTCTGATGTTCGTTTCCTTGGACCTCTGACCCATCAGTTTTCCCTTTCTGCTCTGGATATCGGCCGTAAAAGATGCCCTGGTTATCGTGGGTCCATGTAATGGGAGAAAACTTGACTTTTTTCAAAACTTCCGGATACTTTTCACCTGCAAAGAAGTTCCGTGGTATCAGAAGGTGGCATTACTCGTCCCTTTTGAGAGTAAACCTTGAATGCAGAGCCTCCATATCGTACCGGTAGCTGTGTTAAGGAAATGAATAGTTTTCCAGTCCGATCCGCTGCTGGAAAGTCCATAAGCAAAGATGCCGCCGTCTTCGCTAAATTTACTACCGCTAATGGCAACTGTTCCATCGTCGGACAGAGTATTGGGGTCCAGGAAGACGGTCGGATCTCCGTCTATAGATTTTTGGACGTACAAGACGCTGTGAATGTGAAATAAATCGGTTTTGGAACTGTTTCAAGAATTACGATAGACCTATTTAGTGCGAGTAAACAAATCGTTTGGCGATTATCGTTGATAAAATCGAAGCATGTTTACAACAAAAAATTTGCCCCTCTCGGACAACGTTATGTTGATTCGGCCTAGTGCCGAAATTAGGTATTTTATCGCATTCGTGATTAGATAACGGGGTGGTGAACACGTGATGTAGCAGTGCGCGTTGCTACATCGCCGCAGTATCTCAGCGAAAAACAAACATCGACAAACCTCTGGTTCTGCAATCCTGAATTTTTGTAGAAGTAGTAATTATCTCCGTGCTTAGCCGGACAAGAATACTTTGGAAAATCCCACAGTTGTTTCAAGCGATCGTGAATGTTCTCGCGGACCGGACACGCCGCTAAATATGGCTTCGTTATAGAGTTCTGAGCGTCGACAAAACTCTTTGTTTCTTCAGAGTCGGGATCCTCCAGCCATCTGTACGGGTCTGCGATCTACGGAATGGTAACGATGAAAGGAAAGAACATTTCTCGTACCGTGAAAAGGGAAACGATCGACTCGACAATATAGATAGTAGATACCTAACTGGAAAAGAATATCTTCACAGGACAGGACAACATTACGAATGAGCGAATCTAACCTTAACTCCGTGATAATCGTCGACGACGTTCTCATCTCTACGAGCTTTTGGATACGAGAACTTGGTCATAATTGTATCCGGATTGACAGCGGTGGACCGAGCTTCCTGGTTTTCAACCTGTTTTTTTATCGGTGAAAAATCGTTGAGGTTAGAAAATCTGCTTCGTGAATATCTGGGAGAAGTTAATTTCACTCATTACCGGGGATATTTGAGTGTTGGATGTCGATATTCGAAAAAATCTCGTCACGTTGA
Organism: Euura lappo; assembly: GCA_018257835.1. NCBI lineage: Eukaryota > Metazoa > Arthropoda > Insecta > Hymenoptera > Tenthredinidae > Euura > Euura lappo. The sequence goes on from JAEUYN010000185.1 coordinate 117,911, forward strand.
GAGCTCTGCCTGTTCTACTAATATTGTTATTCAAATTATTAAAATACAAAACTGATTGGTGGCTACGCGACAACAAGTGCTTTGCATAGCTGATCGACGGTACAGTAAGGGCGACCATTCCGCGAAGTCGGACGAAATCAAGTTGGGAGAATATCGGGGGAGAAATAACCGCTATCCGATAACAAACATTTTGCGAATCAGTTGGCGATCAGCTGGGCATGGTATCGAAAATCTAAATTCGTCTCACCTGTTCACCCGTCTGTCACGCAAGCTGGGCTCTTTAGTCTTTACTACTCTAATAACTAAATTAATTGACTAATATCTCGCCAGATGTTGTTGCCTGTATTACATACAGGCAATTGCCGAGAGATAGTTATCCCACCCGTGGTAACAATATTATGAACAATATCGGATGTATATGTACGTATGTGATGTGTCACCTTATTTTACTACTCCCTTTTGCACAGTTTGCACTATCCAGTGCCCGCTGCCGACGCCGACGCCGGTCTAATGACGTGACGGTTAAATTCGATCCGGGACTCCGGGAGAACACCACGCAGTCTCATGAAAACGTGGCTTCACGTCGACATGTGTGTATGCGTAATGCGTATACATATAAAGGTGCACGAGCAACTGAAAACCTAAAAGTAGTAATTCATCTCATCTAAGAGTTAACACGTCGGTCTACTTTTGACCGAAGGTGGAATAGTTCAAATGGTCTGGGTCTATTGCGATAATCAGGCTGCAGGTAACAGTCAAGGACGGTATTGCATACAATATTTGATTACGATCTGGTTATTTAATTAATTATCCGTCAGCTGAATGGGTAGCGAGCCCTGCACCTTGTCCGTAGCGTACTTCAATTCGTAGATGTATTCGTGATTGGGACAAAAAACGCGATCATAGTTGACAGAGATTACCTCTTTATATATATCGAGATTCGAAACTATAGTCGTGGTATCTGCCCCCCTCCGCCCGCCGCGATCGCTCGTGAGCCGCGGAATCGGGAATACACATACGGATCGGATCGCGTCGCTATGTGTCCGTCGTGTGTACGTACCCACGCGCACGTTTCCAAGCGGCCCGAGTGCGCGTCGCATGCAAGTACCCGCGGTGCAAACGCCACGCGCAGATCAGCTGTACTTTGCGCCTGCTGACTCTCGTTCTTCGTTTACGACACTCATCTCATCGTCAGATAACCTCTTCGGGTCTCCCGGCCTCCCGCTGAGCTCTCCCCCCGACGCTTCGATATAATGAGAAAATTCCAACGGCCTCGAATACATTATAAACCGAGAGTTCGTAACGTCCAGAGTGATTTGTCTCACGAGTACTGTATCAATTGTGCCGCGTTTCACGCCGCGCAATAACGAGCCGATCGATCGTCGTTCGACCCAAGTCTACGTTCCTGTCGGTGGTGTGTGATCTTCGCCGTCGTCGCCGTCGTCGACGTTGAGAATCGCGAATCGTACCAGGATATTCGGCAGATCTTCAAGGAGTAGTTTTTCCGTTTGTAAAAGCCAGCTGTAATTTTTACCTTCAATCTGTCATTACACGGAGGAATGCAAAAGGATTGCCGAGATTGTCTGGGTATCAGATACCGTATCAATACGTTGGATCAAACCTGGAAGTGGTTGCACCAAACCATCGCCCTGCATGAGTACCTGATCGCCATCACAGCCAGCCAATCGAATTTTTTCATCTCGCCGTCCGGCTGTTAGGTCTGCGCAATATCATCGCCGCATCTCCATCAACATCTGCGTGGACCTTGATTCATCGTTGTGACCGACCCATCCCATTGATACCAAATAAACTCGCTCGATTTCAAAGACTAGACAATCAAAACTGCAAAGACTGAAATAATATAATTACAAATATAATACGTATAAATAAATAGATAGATTGATAAATAAATAAGTAAATAATCAACCGGGGTATAGGTATAATAAGAATAACTAAAAAATGAGTTTCGTCGTCAAGTCCCAGAGGCTGGCTGGCAGTTTGGCCAACCTACGCCACACCACGGCTCGCCTGGCATCCAATCTATCGAAAAAAGACGTTGCCGAAGACGATATAAAAAAGTCTGTGTACATATCTCAGTCGACAGATATTTATACAAACCTGGCATTGGAGGATTGGTTTTATCGCAACAACGACTTTACCAACAATCACGTGCTGCTCTTGTGGCGGAACGAGCCCTGCGTCGTTATCGGAAGACATCAAAACCCCTGGCTGGAATCCAACGCAAAGGCGATAGAAGACAACGGCATATCTTTAGCCCGACGTAACAGCGGAGGTGGAACCGTCTATCACGATACGGGGAACCTGAACCTCTCCTTCTTCACCCCCAAGGAGAGATACAACAGGCGTTACAACCTGGACATCATATGCAGGGCCTTGTACAGGCAATGGGGAGTCAAGGCGGACATCAACGAGCGAGAAGACATTGTTGTCGACGGTCAATTTAAGGTAGATTGTTGTTCGAAAATTGATACACGAGAATATCCTGACTTTCATGATTCTGCCAAGTATTCACATATGGTTGATTAATTCTCGAAATGATCAGCAGGTTTCTGGGACAGCCGCGAAGCTGGGGAGACCCAACGCCTATCATCACTGTACGTTATTGGTGAACGTGAACAAGCCAGACCTGAGTTTGGCTCTGGAAAAGAAAGAGGTAATCGGCAATAAGGAAACGGGGTGTAACGATACTCAACTCCACGGTTGCGTTAAATGCTTGTCAATAATATTGCGGATCAAATGTTCATTTTGTAAAAGTTGTAAAATACAACTTCCACTTTATCATGAAACTCTGACCTGACGATTATCATTATTCTATGCTTGTAGTACCGCAAAGCAATTTTAGACGACAGCAGATCACGCTCGCTCTATAATTTCAGACCCAAGAGATTCGCAAGCTCGTAATAAAATACCAGAAAAAAATGATTCACGTTCCGCTTTCTCATAAAAAATGTATATAGTCAATAAATTGATAGCGCTATACGCCGTCTCAGCACCGTTCAAAGTTCACAGACTTATGTCGGTTAAACTCATTTAGCAATCTTAATGGAAAATAGTTTTTAAAAATTATCCGTCTAATCAAATATTAGCTGTTGACAACCAGTCGCACGTCGCATGATGGAAAAACGGACGTCGCTGGGACTGGAGGAGCACACGGTACAATTTTTTATCTGTATTTACAGAGATCTGCGAAATAAGAGGAGCAAGGCAGAGTGTAGACGGTGTAAAATGTAGCGTGAAAAGAGAAGAGAAGACATTCAAGAGAATGTATATTTACAGTTGCAGTGATTTATCACGCCTCCATATTCGCTATCTTTAGATTGTTTTGACTCGGTTTAAATAAACACAATTATTTCAAGTCGGCAAAAGAATGTTTTGATCGTCAGAGCTTTACTTACAAACGCGTTACAAGCGTTCAAAATCGCTATTGTTACGTTATTGCGCAAAGTTGGATGCATTTGTTTTTCATTCAATTGTGATTTTGCGATTGCAGAAAGGAATAACGACGAACGCCACGGAGTCTGTGCGTTCTTTTGTGAAGAATTTAACGGATATCAACGCGCATATACATCCTGAGAATCTACTCAGTGCCGTGGGCTGGGAATATCTACGAACCCGAGCGATTACTCTCGAAGATGGAGGGAATAATCTGGTTCAGCAACAGAAGGGCTTTCAGATGATCAATCCTACCGAAGATTGGTTCCCAGGTATAGATTTTCATTAACCAAACGAAAATTATGAGCAGACAAGGCTACCCATTGTCGGCTGTAATATACAAAGCTGTTTACAAAACGGGTACAAATATTCAAGACACGAGATGAATCGGTGGAGGTATCGGAGCTTTGTACCACATTGAAAACGAAATCGTCTCTTGTCAAGTATCGAGTGTCGACGCTTCATCGATTGCTAACAAAATGCGTCTACTTTTGGAAAATTACATTCAAAGTTCGTTACAGCGCCGACGATACCGACACCGATGTATATGCGGAAATGGATGAGAGACAGAATCTAGGGGATTAAATTGATTCGACTTGGAACGAATCGAAACTGACACGAGGTGATATCTTTTCCATTGCAGGTATCACGAAGCTAAGAGACGAATTCTGTTCCTGGGACTGGACCTTTGGTAAGACACCCAAGTTCACCGTCACCCGACAATTGGAGCTGGCATCCGTCCACGGCGAGGTACACGAGCTTACTCTCACTTTGGATATCGAGCACGGTGTAGTGCAAGAGATTAAGATGAGTCTTCCGACAAGCATCAAGCTAGAGACTTTTCGTGAAGACGCGAGCGTAGTGACCAGCCTAAGGGGTGTCCGTTATTCCGAAGAGATTATAGCTCAAGTAGCGAAAGCTATCGGTTGTAAGAAAGTAAGGCAGCTCCCGCGGCCGGTTGATATGAGTAACTTGGCTGCCTCGCAATAAGTGAATTAACACGACGTTGATTGGTTTACGAGATAATGAATAATCAATAATCAATAATCAATAATCAATAATAAGCATGTATGTATGTACATAGACGGAGAAGGCGATAATCTCGGTAACGGTATTTCGAACTGCTTCTAAAATGTTGCATCTATAAATTAGTGTCTCGAACTGAAAGTCTGGCAAAAACTCGAATATGCAATAGAAACAAAAGGAATGAAACAAAAAATAACCATCAGGTACTTGTTCCGAAGACAATACTGTTGGAAAAGATCGAGACGAAAGAATAACTGATTTTGTTTGTTTTCAAAATTTTCTAATTCTCCAATACTGGCCCGTCGTTGATATCGAATTAATTGAATTCTACAACGTGTTTATTATATACTATACCCTATAATACTGGATTCTCAAATTAAATGGAACATTCGACGCTTACCCCTTGGTTGTGTCACCATATTGCTAGGTAATATTAAGCGCTAATTGTTTGGTTTTATTGTCGGTATCAAATCCCAACGTACGTGGATAGATACGTAGGTTACCGACACCCAATCGAAGTTACAATTCCCATTATCAGTTACTCGAGTGTGTTGATTTATCTCGAGAATACAGTATACTGGAAAGAAGTTGTAAATTGCAAAAAACAAAAAAACAAAAAAAAAACCCTGCAAATTTAACAAAATACCCTTGAATAAAGATAAATTATCCGTGATATTAGTTTTGAATAGTTTTGATCGCCGCTACAAAACTTGAGCAATTCAGCAGACTATCATACAACATTTTTTATTTACTTTCATGCAACGTATTTAATTATTATTATTATTATTGGGATACCATTATTAACATACCTATGTCTGAATGTTCCGTAGAGTGTGTCATAATAACGTGTAACGGATAAGTCGTATCGGTAAGTCGTCCAGGAGACGTTGCTGGAAAACTAAAAATGCTGTTTGCCTTTTTCATATGATTTGACAAAAATCAACGGTATACATACCTGTAATGTAGAAGACATTGGGAGGCTCTACATTGGATAATGACACAAATGTTTGAATCAATGATCATTCGAGAACTGAACTTGCCTGGCGCCCGATCTAGACTCATTTGAATCACATCCATAAATATAACATGCAAAGTCGCTTTGACAAGAGTCCGTAGTCGAGAATGTGACATTGGAATACCATCGGATGATCAAGATTATACATTTTTTTTTTTATTACTCGTTATTAAATATCACGTTTCACGTTGAATCACGACGTGTCGGAATAACGTTGCCTTGGTAAAAATCTTTCCGATTCGAGTAAGATTCTATTTCCCACTACCGAATATCGCTTTCGATCAACTATCGATACGAAACGGAGAGCGTTATTTCTCATTGTCAGTTGTGGTGTGTTGATCATGTCAAACAATGACGATCGTTATCCATACAATTATTTACATTTTAATCGAAATTATGGTTGTACGACTCGATTCGCTGGTTTGCATACAGGCATACACCCATCCCACGTCCTCAGATTCGGCACTATTTCTATTCCCGCATGGATATACACGTGTACCGATGACTTGAGACTTGGAATAACTTGGCTACGTAGCTAGTATACCGACACATACGCTTGTAGATAACGTAGATTGTCCGTTTATAACTTATAATCTGGACGTCAAAGGACCACGCGCGGTCGAGAATAAACTGTCAACTTGCCAATCGCGGTCTGTTAAACTTGGAGTTTTGGGCAACCGCGCTGAACAGAGAACAGACCCCGCTCTATTCAAACTGATTAATTTCAATCTCTGTATATGCCCGCCCATCGTCAAAAGCGCAATTGTCAGTGCCGTATGTAATCGTACCGTGTTTTCACTCGAAACTATAATCGCAGACGCAAAATTGCCATTCAATCTCCCGTTGTTTGTACATGATAGGTGTTGTTTAGAGAATTTGCAATAAAATTGAAAGTCTCTTCGCTCAAAGTATAATCGACCGAGTAATTGTTGTTGTTGTTGTTGTTTTTAGAGTGGCATCATTCGATAGTATTGATAATTGCGTAACGCGTAAACTTTTCGCAATTTCAATTCATATCCGAACAATTGATTGGTTGCGTATTGATTTCCGAAGCCCCCTTGTCGGCGTCGCCTTTCAATTCAAGGGGCTTGAATGACGATTGTCTAGTCTAGTGACGAACGATTAAATAACAGTAGGCGCGCTAACTGTAGCGAAGTACCTACCCGTACGTCGCCTTGAGCTCTATTTTGAAAGAAAGTTGCCACGGGCTACTGTACTACCTACACCTTGGTCGCGAAGGACCTTCGTTCGCAACCTTCCGAGCAGGAGGTAGGAGGCAGGAGGCAGAAGGCAACAAGGGGCATCGACTCCGATGTGCGCGATTTAATTCAAATTCCTTTTTTCGTTTCATGATGTCGAAAATTGATCGATGGCTTCGGATTCGTTGTCTGATAATTCGTAACGTTAAGGTCTAAAGCCGATTGGGTCGTTTGAGGCATGTCAGTTGCCACGTGTGAGACAATAGAATATGATATCAACGATACATCGATACCGCGGTTTCAATCGGCGAGCGCACACGAGTATGCAATTGCGCCGAATTGCTGGCAATCAATGTCCGATAGATTTTGACGGGGCGAAATATTCACTATATCGTCAACGCTAAAGATTGAACATGTTCAAGGTTACTCCGACCTACGTTACGTACATACGTACATAGGTATCGTAGATTCTCGTACTTTCTTGTCGTTGTGCCGCGGTTATTGCGACGAAAAAGGACAGCCGGGTCCCCCGGGTCACGGCTCCGCGCAATTGAGTCTGCGAGTCTACTAGCCTTGTGTGTCTAGATTTTGGCAGCCTAATTACATCCAAATATACCGCCGATCATACTTGAGCATATTTTCAAAAGGTGATCATAATCGTTCTTCATTCGCGGATGAAAGACGTCGGGTTCTTGTTGGACGGAATACAAAAAAACTCATCACTCGGCTACATACATTTGTGACGTTATAAGTACACAACGAGCACCCGGGTATACAAATATATTGCACAATCGTCGGTCGCTCGATCATATTTCTTATTACAAATCGGTAGTGCGTCATGCTCGACCATATTGTTTGTTTGTTTTTATTTTTTTTTTTTTCACTCATTTCCTCGATTAGATATTGAATTTGCGAGTAAGCAAGTACCCAACTAGGTATATGTATATACATACCTGCACATAACCAACAAGATGGAAGATGAAGACTAATTGTAAGCGAAAATGTCCGTCGCACGTTAATTTGAATGGCGATCAAAAAATCTAGTAAATATGTAGGCATGTACCAATGTATATGCCGTGTGAGTTTTCGCTAATTTGCCTAATCATATTACAGGTATGTGTATACGATGCATACACGATTAGTATATACTACATAGATCTATTTAAATAAATACACCTGCCTATGCATACCATATAGGCGACAGCGTTCTATATCTCCGGCAAGTGCGCGACCGTTTATTTACACATTACACATCGACGAACGGGTCGTCGATTCAACACCTAACGACAGATCCCGGATTCACAGCCTCAATTCGAATTTGCATACCTATGTCTACACAAGCACGGAATCGCCCGATTCCAATTTGTCTATATAGCTGTATAGCTGCAGATATGCGTTATAGCCGATAATCATTTAACAGGAACATACAAACTCTAGGTCTTTGGTTTGCATCACCGATTCTACGTGATCGCGGCAGCGGCTGTTTCCGCGAAAAAAAAAAAAAAAATTGTAAACGGCCGTCCTTGCACGTGGTATTGTCCAGTTTGACGCAAAGGCCTGTAGGCTGGAGGCGGCCCCTGAACCGGCGCAAAAACTTGATCAGAGTAAATGTCAATGAATCAGGCCTGTTCTTTGGATATATTATATTTCTCTTCTCTCGCGTTCTTCCCCAAGGTTGCTGTTGTTGTTAGGCGTTTCGTACGAATATTTCCGAGGGGGCGGTGGGGTAGCAGTTCGAGTTGAGCATTACGTCTCTGTAGGGGGGCGGTGGGGTACCGGGACAAGTGGCGGGATTCAGTAGTGAGATCCTTTGGGATGTGTTGTCGCTCATGATTCGTGACCGTCCGTCGCGTCTTCGTATTCTAGGGCATTTGCAGGCGCAGAAGGAGCCGGTTACCCAGATGTAGGTTCCCAGCGCGCCGATCGCCAGACCCAGAGATAATCCAACCGCGAATATCCACAGTGGAGAAATTGTTCGCAATATTGGCAACAATCCCGCTACCGTAACGGACGAATCGTTTTTGCACGGTTTTATCCCATCTATCGGTGCCGAGGGATCAGGGTTTGCGGCTATCCAGGTGTTCTCCGGCTCGTCGGGCAAATCGATTTCAGCATCATCGTCATCCCCGTGTCGCCGAGTGGCGTCGATCATCTTTTCAAATTTTTTCACCTCGGTATCGATCGGCTGCACCTTCGTCGGCATGCAGAACGGATCGAAGCTTATCATTCGGTTTTCCAGGTACGATCGAAGCTCTCCGGTACCTCCGCAAGACCAAGGATTTCTGCGAATGAAAACGTACACAAATCGGCAGATTTATGAAATGGGAATGGGAATGGAGGTAGAAACGGCTGTTCCAAACTCGCGAGTCAGGTATATAATCGGGTAAATTGATTCTCACGTACTTGTCTAAATTGATGTCCCTGAGGTACGCCAGAGGCTCCAGTTCTCGAAAGTCGATTTGAATCATAAAATTGTTGGATAGGTCGAGTTTCCGTAGTTGTCGGAGACCCGCGAATGCCTGGGCGTTGACGTGACTTATCTGACAATTGCTCATCCCGAGTTCCTGGAAAGTGATTATTCAACCTTATCAGTCGTCATCTCGTCTTCGACGTACCTCGATTATTATAGTTGGTACCAGCTAACTGGCAAAATTTTGCTGCAGGTCACAGTCAGTGGTAAGAAAATGTCCGTGCAAGCTCTCTAATCTCCGCGCGTCTAGTCGATAGAAAGGTATAACGTACAAGGAACAGAATATGACGACCAGTCTCGTCGCGAATACACCACGGGACCCACCCTGTTACCTCGGACCACCGCTGTTGCGCTGAGCAGCGAGAAATTATTTTAGCGAGACGGTATTAACGGCGAGAGAATATTTGTGTAGAAAATAATGTATTTTGTATTTTCTCTCCATGTCTCACTCTCTCTCTCTCACCCGCTATATGTATAATGGCCATGGCGCGTGCAGACGTTTGACGTTTGACTACGGGACTTTGAACCCGTTATTCATTCATTGTTTATTATCCCTATTATCACGCTCGCATTGCACCTGCATCTCTTTATAGCTTTGACCTTTCGTCAACGCACACGCGCCGCGTTATACATACCTGTCTGCTGATAAATAAATAATTTATGTCAATCAATACTCGCGAATATTCACCTCGCTCAGTCGCTCATATACATATATGATACATAGAAGTATACTTGCGGTATATCCAATAACAATTACACGAAGAATACAGATCGTGGTATATATGTATATTTCCCGATGCGCGTGCAGTTCCGCGAATATTTCCGTCGCGGTGTCCGAATTCCAAGATTCGACGAAATTTTTCACGACTCTTCTCTTCCGTTGGTTGTATTTCGTTTCGACCGAAGGATCGAGGGTGCGCACTGAGATAGGTACACGTATTGCATGTATATCGATAGAACGGACTATGAGACTGCAATGAAGATCCGCTGCGTAGGCTGTAGCGTATGCGTTGCCGAGAGTAACCTAATTATCAATAATCAATAATCAATAATTGCCGTATACGGTATACGCACCGTGATCGAGTTGGAGCTTAAATCGGGTATTCGCGTTCCGAATCGATTCCCATCGAGGTGAAGGATTCGGAGACTTTTCGTATCGACAAACGTGTCCCAAAGTACGTAGTAGAGATGATTCCTCGACAGGTCGAGGATTGTCAGTTCTACCAGATCCGTGAATGCGAACGAGCCGATTTCGTTGATGGCATTATCGGAGAGGTTCAAATACTTCAAGTTCACCAGACCAGTTTTCTGAAACAAATGAAATAATATACATACACATATACAATACATACATATAGTAGCTATACCCGTACAACGAAGAACATGGACTGAAAATATCGAATCAAAAGTCTCAAATTAATGTCAGCTGTCTTCGGTCGGATAGTTGATTTCTCCCTATCGCCAGCGTCGTCACGCAACACCGCGCGGACGGATAGGTATAGAATCCAACTGTATTCTACTCGCGAAATACTTACGCAAATATATTACGCGCGTTAATTGTGCCAAACAACAAGAATAATTCTGATTCAAACAGTCTGGGGGACGCGGAAATTATACGAATATCGGTTTGAATATGGCGGAGAACGTGGACCGAACGGATGTCATAGATATACCATCCATGGGTATCGGTATCGGTTGAACCTCGGTTGATAATATTTTCGTACTTTTATGGTCATCATAAATCAAGCGATTCAAATATTATCCAAAGGAATTGACACTACTTTTGAAGGAATAGCGGGGCACTATCATACGAACGATTCGCATGTATGTAATAAAGAATCGCGACCCACAATTATGTATACAGTATAAGGCGACGTTAAAAAAATCTAAATAAAGCAACAAAAAACCTTGTGTGCAATTCCTCGGTGATAACTTGTCCGCTCATCGACCCCTATTCGCCTCTCTTTCGCTGATCCCCTGCAACTATATAGGTATCACGTTCTCGTCAGTATAATAGGTAGTTATTTATTTTTATTTTATTTTAAATCATTGACGCCGGGTTGCCCCTTTACATTGAAACTAGACTATACATAGGCGACGCACAAAGCACACGCATGCCGCTAATCACAAGCATAGAAAAGAGAAAAGCAGTGTAGACTAGGCTTAAATACAACTATATGCTTAATTACCGTTTTCGTTTTAAATTTTAATTTTTTCAAGAGAATCAATGAAAGAGAGTTAGCCGGGGTAAAGGAGAGAGAAACAAGAAAGGAATTGAAACTAAGCATAGACTATAATAACCGACTCCTACAGGCCGTTTTAAAACTAGAAATCGAACACCCGTAGAGGCCGATCCACATCCACTGCGAATTACTGTTGCAAAGCTGGCCAAGTCTCTCAGACACTGATCTGCAGCGAAGCTCCCCTGGAGGGACTGGGATCCAGAATTGCTGGTAGTTATCCCCAAGTAAGCATCCCGGAACATCGGGTTATAGTCAATCGGGTTATTAAAAAGCTTAAAAAGAAAAATAGCGTCTGTATAATTTCTGTAAGAAGCAAGTGGACAGACATTGACAATGGAGGCAATTGCGGTGTGATCGTGGTTCAAAGCGGACATAGGTCTCCCCATTCTAAATGCCAATTCTCCAAGAAATGTATGTTGAACCACGTCCGGTAAGCGTGAATGGTATTCGTAGAAAGGAGCCGAGATAATGGAGGCAAAAGTGAGTAAAGGTCGGACTAATGAAAAATAGAGTAATTTCAAAGAGGTATAGGCTGTTTGAAATCACCGGTGACTCTGGAAATAAGATAGAGTTTCTTGAGTGCCTTATTTTCACACGTATGCATATCGTTATCTCGTCAAACATACATATAGGTATGTATACCTGCGTCGTGGAATAATTTATAAAAATTAGGAGCAATAAAAATCCTTTATACGATATTCTTCGCACGCGATTGTACGGTATGAGGGTGTCGAGAGAGAATTTATGATTTAATTCGCTCGTTAAATGAACCTCTGCGATAGTGCGATCTGCGACATCTTGTATATGAATACTCAATACATATTTGTATATGTAGAATGAAACCGAACGCGCTAGCGGTAGTTCGAGTCTATGAACAAACGGTCGCCCGGCCATGACTTGAGAAATAAAATGAAATAAATGAATAATAAATAAATAAAAAAATCGCATGGCCTTGGCCTGCGCGCGATCCATTATAAGAGCATGCTATAGTCAGACTTGGCATGCAAACATGGGAGCCGAAAACCTCCACTTGCGTTATTTGCGCGTAATGTGGCCGTGTGATGAGATATCTGCGCGATGATCGGCATTGACGAAATCGCGATTGTACCTGTGGACAAATCAAATGAAGCGACGAAAGGTTCATTATGGCAAGTCATCGCGCATAGCTATCTGGTAGTTGATGCGAAGAATGGTAAATTACTTTCAACTACGGTATAAACAGAATTATAATGAACGGGTAGTGGGTACCTAGTTAAAATATCGTTATCGTCCGAATACTCTGGATAGACGCGTAATTATCTTGGCCAAAGTACAACGTAATCGGGAAATACAAATATGAATAGCACGACCGCCGCGATTGGTAGTGCGGAAACGTTTATTATACGTGTAACCTGAATCTCTTCAAAAAGGTTGGTCAACCTTCGCGGAAACGATAATCTCCTGCGGTCAACCTGTTTGCGTGTAATCTTTGGTTTCTCACTTGTATCGGTATTCGATTCTAGTTTCTGTCACGTACCGCGCTGCCGTCGTTCCAGGTATAACGCGCGCCCGTCTCCTGCCTGCCATTATGATGATAATTAGCATAGCTAATAATAATAAAATATGATGCGATATAATGTAACACGACATAATGCGATATTATTTATTACCTACAATACGTATAATACCCAGCACTACTATGGTATAATAATTACAACACTAAGTCTTGCATGTTTCTCCCGCGAGTCCCGGGGCTCACCTTCAATTCGTAATTGAGGAGCCTGGCGATAGAGTTGTTTGAGAGGTCCAGGGCCTGGACGGTGTTGGATACACCGGTTTCTATGCCGAACAAATGTTTCGAAGTGCAGGTGGCCCGCCTCAGCCTGTACCACATATCGCATACGCAAAAACTGCTGCAAAACAGGTCCCCATCGACTGGCGACGTCGCGCTGAACCTGATCGTGGCTACGTGAACGATCAGGAAGTATAGCGGCAAAATCTTCATTTTCTCACGAATCGCGTCCCGAAACAGTGGCGAAATAAACGCAATCGACGTAGGAAATACCGGGGAAAACACCGAAACGCGGTCACTCGGAATCACGCGATCTTTGCACTACATGATCGACCAAACGCTAGAAAGTCGGTGGAATTTTAATCTTATCTCACCCGGGCGAGTGCTATCGCGTCGCGATACGTATCTCATAGGATAGGTGTCCCTCGCGTATACATATACCGATGCGTCATGCGAGATAGAGGGGCATATACGTCATGGCAGCGTTGCGTTCGGGGGTTCCAGATAGAAACGTAGGTATGTATGTACAACACCTATACGTATGTGTATCTCAGAAAACTGCATATGTAATGCACTTAAGTTCTTGTACTTTACTTGAATTCGGACTTTATTTTTGAGCGGAGGCTGCGGTGCAGCTGCTGAACTTCCGCGAGCGGAAAGAAGGAGGAGAGTGAAAAACTGAAAACATTACGATAAACGGTGTATTTCCGCGCGCAAACTTGATAACATAAGTATATACATGTATGCGGTTCGAAACTCGAGTGACGCGCGTTTAGGTCACTGTATATACGTATACATATGGGGGATTCCACGTCAAATCGACCGGTCGGTTTCCCTGACCCCTTTTGATCTGTTTGCCCTTTTCCACAGTGGAAGGACACGTTGAAAGGATCAACTGTGAATTTTTTCAGCTTTTTCTGACCAACTATCTTTTTGCTACAGCTGCAGGTCAAATAATCAGCTTTTAGCGTCTTTTCGATTTTTCAAGCCAACATAGCGTGTAATCCAGATGAGCAATGAAAAAAGTTCTTGTACGAAAGTTTTGCGTCTTTCTTTGAAATTTCTGAAAATTATTTTTTGCAATTTTTTGTGCCTCGTGAAACTGCAGTTTTGGTGAAAAATCTTCGAAAATCTTCAGTAACAAAAAAGTGCCTTAATCGAATTGGCTGAAATTTTTATACAGCATGTCTTTTTCAATGCCAAAAGTTGTCTGAAAATTTGATAGTAGGCCAAGTAGTGCTTCAAAAGATACATCAACAATATTCGCACAGTGGCGAGAATTCGGCGATTATGAGGTCGCAAAAAAGTTTTTTCGGCCGCAGTTCAAAAATTCAAGGGCGATCGCGAGTACGCAAACAAGAATAATGAATATTGATCTTGAATTTTCGAATCGTGGCCAAAAAAACTGTTTTGCGCCCTCATAATCGCCGAATTCTCGCCACTCGGCCCACTTTGAAATTTTCAGACAACCTTTGGCATTGAAAAAGACACGCTGTGTATAAATTTCAGCCAATTCGATCAGGGCACTTTTGAGTTATGAAGGATTTACACTCATTTCGTATTAAAACTACACTTGAACGGGGTATTAAAAATCTGATGAAAATACTCTCGAAAAGTTCACAAAAAATCCCAAAATTTTCGTATTGTAACTTTTTTCATACATCGTTCACGTTTTGAGCTATGAAGGCGCGAAAAATAAAAAAAAAATTGAAAATCAATTCATTCGATGATTTTTCGTATTGGAACGATGAGTCGAAAACATCTGAAAAAAAATCACAGTTCATCCTTTCAACATGTAGTTTGACTGTGCAAAAGGACAAGCAGATCGAAAGGGGTCAGGGAAAAAATCTCGTTTTTTCGGTCGATTTGACGTGGAATCCCCCATATATCAGTGGTATAGGTACGACGTACCACGAGCGGCGCGCGCGTAGAGCGGGACAACAGCAATAATTTGAAGCTTGCGAATCGTTGGCTTATTCCAATCGGAGCAAAGAATAAGAATAGCGGCGTATAGTAAGTAGGATTACAATTTGAAAATAAAATGAAAGATTCAACAAATGATAATACCTTGGCCTTTGGCCCGTACCTATTTACAAATTTCCACACCACCGTGGATCGTACATGGATGTGAATAAAATTGTGTGACACGCGCACTCGCGCCTCGACACGTGTGCTCGACATGGGCAAAATGTGTATACCTATACCTATACCTAGAATGCGAACGGAGGTTTTTGGTGTAGGTATACCTATGTATATAATGATAAGGTGAGTGGCAATAATTCGAAATACGATAAGTCATCACCTCGCGTAGGACGGACGTCAAACGCGTCCGCATTTCACTTTGAATCTCTTGACGCGTTGACCTTTAATCATAAATAAATTAAGGATGATTGCCATAGTGATTAACATAGGTCGCAGCATAGCGACTCGACGACGCATATAATAAACTTATACTCGGCCACAACGATGGTCGGTCCCTATGTGTCTAACGTGTCCAATCCACATAATATTGATAGTAAATTAGTAACGGTTCACCTATAGGTGTATACGAGTATACAAGTATAGTACGGTAGGTGAAGCAGGGTGAAGAAATTCTTTGTTCCCAGAAGAACGCGATAGAATTGATGCGCAAAAACTTGGCAAAACCCGACACGCGCGATCCACTGATATTACAGATCTTCAAGATCAGCGTTCCTCTACTTCTCACGTCAGCTACGCGTGGGCACGTGACGTCAACTGGGGAGACGGAATAAGAAACTTCCGCAACTCGGATGAGAAAAATTCGTAACCTGTATAACGTGTGTTGATCAATAAAGTATCTACCTCTCCTCGCATAAACAAACTTTACCATTGGTAAACTTGACTTGATTTTTTGCGGTCGTTTCGCGATGTAAAGTTCCTTAACTTCTTAACTTCTGAATATGTGAAGGAAGTTTCCTTTTATTCTGAAATTCTGACGTTCGTATTCACATTCATTGTATTGGCCGCGGCGTAGGCTATATCCGTATACCTACCTACCCTTGGCTAGATGGTGAAAACCAGCGGCCATAAAAAGAACAAAGAAGACAAAGAAGAAGTATACCTATACCCACGTTAATCGGGTAGATTACACGAATGTTTCAAACTGAAGGAGTGACCGAAATATAATAGTAATAGATAGTTACTACCTATATGCGGAAAGATATCGGGTGTGAATGGTGAGACAAAAAAAAAAAAAAATGCTAGGTATCAGGTAATTGTTCCGAATATACATATATATTCTGCAGACACTGCGCGGGGATTATTTCATCTTCGCGTCGTAGGTACCTGTTGCGTGAAGTAACAGCACGGTAACAGCGTCGTGGGTCAACAGACTCGGACGCGTATACCCAGGCCTATACATTGGTAGGTACACGATATGCGAATACCCCTTAAATTGGCACTCGTGTGGCCGGAGCGGGCGGGTGCGAAACGACTACGAACATGCACTCGGTTGTGAATGATCAAATACCAAGTGTCTCGGCCCCGGTGCACTTGTACTTGTCCTCGTATACCTATAGTATGCAAGTTGCACAAGCTTATCTGCGCCGGGGTATGTCAACTGTGACCAAATAGTATTATCCTCGTGCCTCGTGTACCTATGGCGGACCGCAGTTGTGCCTGTACCTGTATACTCGCCATATCCACCTACCGTACGACTACCTGTACAATCCGCTCTCTGAGTAGTGCCGCTCCGAGTAATGCCGCTTCCCCGCTTTCTCGCTCGAACGCGACCCCCACTACCGGCTCACCTCGAGTTTCGTATTCGACTCTCTGAGTAGTGCCACACGCTGGCTCATTAAAAAAGCGTGGCAAACGGAGTGGCACTACTCAGAGAGAGCGAAACGAATTCCGACGACTCGAACGCGCGGTGGGGGTCCCTTAGTTCCAGGAAAAATACTCTCCTAACCGCCCATCACCGGCACTACTCAGAGAGCGGACTGTACTTATAGGTATAGGTATGATATCTTTGTGAATTTATTCAGATGCTCGTAGAAATTTCATTTCATAATTTCGTAACGACATATTATTCGGAAATATTCTATACCTGGCTTCTTTTAACCACCTTCGTGTATACCTACCCACCACCCACGTACTATACCTACGTATACGCAATTATGTTAATGAACCATGATAATGAAAGATTTGTTTATTCCCATCATGTCTCTGATACCTACACGTATCGATTATATCGATTGAACAATACACTGAAATACGAAAAATAGAACATATTAATGAATCAGCTGGTACCCGAAGCTGGTATTGGTATGATTGGTATGATTGGTATGATTGGTGTGCGAGGAACAGGAAAGGAACTTTAATTTTCACAAAGTCCGAGGTATGCTTATTATACCCGCGTGGTTCGTTAGCGAGTCAAGAGCATGCCCGATGCTGCGCGAGTGTATAGTAGGTACACGTATGTTTGTGTACATACACACGGTATCGGTATCAACATAAACATTGCGGGTATTGCGCAAGTCACGCAAACGCGTTGTGTTTTTGGTTCGAATAATACAGTGCGTAATCCAAGTGCACTGAATTCAGGCCACGAGTCCACATGCGTCAGCGGTTTCGAATAATTTCACTAATTTCCAGACCCGGATGGCAATTTGACCTTGAATGTCGCGAATCGCTCCATTAGTCGATTCTCGTGCCTTGAGATAAATCGTATAGGCTTTTGAATCGTGTTCCCGTAACACGTACCTACTCACTACCGTGCTATGCTCCGTACGGCATGGCAACTTGATCGGAAGATGATGTACAATTGTACATGCATCAACGCATGCACACACGTTCCGGGTCTTTTAACTTTTCCACAATATTTCTCGACCAAGTACGATTATATGTTACGTGAACCGGATTCATTTGTCACGAAACCACGATTCCCAGCTATCCACCTATATTATTTTCCCCGCCGCGATCATAATGTATTATATCGTGTAGCAGCGTAACGGCAATGAACTTCCAGAATCTCGCCGATCGGCGTTGCATATCGGCGGGTCGGCGGATCGTATGATGCAGCAGCTGCTATGCACGGTACCATAGCTACTAAGCTATGGAAAATTTCACGCTTCATAAATATTTCTCTGATTCCCTGACGCAGTTGATTCTTAATTAGCATTGCATGAATATGTAGCGTGATCTCACAGTTCAACAGAACTATTAGACAAACAGCCGCTCGAAATGCCAATTCCTGTGTTTCCGTTCATGTTTTCCCACCTAGGTAGGTATATCTACGTTATACAAGGTAGGTGGTAGACGCGGTGACCTTTCGTTCGGAAATGAATTAGGGCGACGCATATTGCCGATGCAGGCGGAATTATTATGTCTGGATCTGATTCGGATGTAAGGGGCCGTTCATAAATTACGTAAGCACCTCCTGGGGGGGGGGTCAAAAATTCCAGTAAATCCCTATTTACGCTCATGTTGTGGAAGGGGGGGGGGGGTCAAGAATGGCTCCAAAAGTGCTTACGTAATTTATGAACGGCCCCTAAGGAATGAGGCGTCGTTGACGTCTCACATGACCGTCCGACATGCACGCGTGAATCAAGGCAAGGGTTGCGTATTCATAATGCACGGCGGGCACATGAAAGGGAAGTATGTAAAAACCCGATCCAAACATGTCGGGTAAACAGACATTTCCGTACTCGTAATACGCCTACATATAGACATTTCCAATGGAACACTGCGCACGGTTACTTCCACCCGTACCGCATACGTAATAATTTTCTGCGAATGCTGCATTATTATAGCTATTATTACAGGTATAAGGTACGTAACGTAGGTATGCACGTACTATACGTACAAACTACAACACCGTAGGTAAACTCGAAGCGCGAGTTGAACGTAATGTTGACCTTCGCGTTCCGCGAGTCACGCGAATTACCTAAATTTCAAAGTCCAACGGAGAAAATAGAAAGAACTGAAAGACTGTTTCAGCTGTAGCCCTCTAACTAACTAACTAACTGGAATTATAACTCGACAACTCGTCAGGCAAATTCACCTACTCATCATCATCATCATCATCATCATCATCATCATCATCTTCATCCTCGGCATCATCATGATCACCGCCATCGTCATTGCCATCCTCATCGTCGTTATTCATCAATAGAATACAGTAGTGAATATCTAGATAGTATAGAGTAAGTGCATGTAACATAGTTGTACACCGAAACGAGGTGTAGAAACCGCGAAAGTGCGAGGCTCGCGCCTCGCGGTCGTGGGCCAATTGAACCTGGCTCGGCTCGATTGTTCGCGAGACAGACGGACAGACAGACTGAGATACTCGCGCCGGGTCATCCACTGACGGGAGTCTGGCGTGTTTCGTATCGGCCAATCAGGGTTCAGGATTGTGGTGTGACAAGTGGGGCGCCGGCGGTGGGGGTATTCGCTTGTGATTATCACTGGCTCGGTGCGTGATGGATAAATTTCATGAATATCAATATCCATCCACCGTTTAATCGAAAAAAAAGGATGCGGCGGATGATACGGATGTGCAGAGATATTGATTTACGAAGGGAACGTGTTTGTAGGTTGGCTTTGCGGAGATTAGCGGATTTGAAAGAGGGAAAGAGTAACAAAATCGCAAACTCGACCGGAGTGCAGAAACGAAAACGGCGAGGATCGGTTCTTTATACCGCGCCGTGGTGGTGGTGGTGGTGGTGGTCATCGGTCGCGTACGTGTGGTTCTGGTGCGGCTGTGACTTTCTCATCAATGTTCGATATTCCCCTTTGCTCGAAGCAAGAGTAAAGGATTTGTTATACATACATTTGAACAAGAGTCTCTCACACACGGGACACCGATAGTGCGAGAGCCGAGAGAGTGGCGCGTGGCGATCGCGGCCGCCGGAGCCCCGCCGCCGCCACCATTGTTGATATAAGTGACGCTCACGGGAGCCTCGTCACCTTTCCAGTCGCAGTCCCTTCGCGTTCACCTCGGCGTCCGGTACGTGTTTCTCGCTCTTCGGCCACCGTTCCGTTTACTGCGCTACTGCGATCCGTTATCGTATCTCGATTATCACGTCACAACCGAACAACCGCCCAATAGTTGCACAGCGTTGGCTCCGACCTGCAAAGCGGTTAAAAATCAAGAATCAATTAGGTTCTAGAACGAGCTGAATAACAGAAGCAAAGTTGTGACCCAGTGTGTGATTGCAGTTCACCTACGACAGAACAACCTACTTTTCGACTCGAGTCAGCTACAATAACAAACATTCGTCAACATCAGCATGAATTCTTACGGCGAAATGTCCAGCAATGTGGAGCCAAGCAGGTTAGTTTATCACACGACACGTAATATCGTTGATAGCTCGATAGGTTACGTATACGGAGCGGGCTCCAAACGTCAGCCATACTGTTGTGCTTCAACACTCCCCTCATTCCCGAATCCCGTTTCTCCGTGCTTTTCCTTTAACGACAACTCCAGGAACTCCTCCATATTTTTATTTTCTTTTCCCCACAATCCCGATCCCGCGAAGTGGAAGGGCCATCGCTGACAAGGCTTGATCGATTCGGAGGTAAACTATGCGGGGCGTCGTTGCTCGGTACTCGCCGCTCGGTGGTATCTGGATCGTTAGTTCCTTCCCTCTAATGACGTTTTAACAACCCACACCTACGGATATTTCCTCATAGTTTCCAGAGATGGTTATAATTTCGAAATCTTATTCTATAATCTAATTTCATTATCATTTCCTTCGAGTACCATCATTCTCGGAATATTCAACTTTCGGCGACGATAGCCGCGGGTAGATCGGTGTCACGCGACGCTCGCTACCTGCCTATCCTATCCCATCCGATGCTATCACTTCGTATCCCACTTGACGTCATCGGTTCCGAAACGTTTTTTCCCCGAGCGTAAGACACAACACGCCCATTCACGGATGTTAATGTAGCCGTAGGTTCGGCCGTGTGATGTGGTGATTAAGGCAACTGCAACCAAGCGGACGAGAAGGCTTCGCGTTGACTGTAGTCAATATTTGATGGAAACGAAATTACTCATTACGTAACGTTCACGGGTTTCCGATCACCCGGGAGCGGGGAGGAATATACTACGTATACATACGTACATATAGTTTGAAAATAGAATGGGAATTGCGAGGCGCTCGATGTAATCGACCATCATTCGTGGCGATGTTTGATGTTGAAGAGTGATGAAAACTATCGGTGGCTTTGCGTCAGAGTTTTATTCGCATAATTCCCCATGAGACACGAGTTGCTGCGTCGGATGGACACTGGATAGGCCAGCCAAGCCTCGCGAATTGGTATTTTCTAGAATTCCGCCTCCCAAGTCCCCGCCGCGACTTTGGCAACACTGAAATACCGACCGTTGTTAATGGCTCGGCGAGGGAGGTGTACGCGCACGTTCGGTGCTCGCAACCTCGCGTAGGCAGCCTACCTCAACCTTTACCTGTCAATAACACGAAACAGTAATGACGAAATCTAATCATGACGCGTACACCGCCACGATTCGAATCCTCGTTCTGTCATGTTTCTGAAACAGAAATCGAAGAAGAGGCTCGTCCGGGAAGTGTATGTCATCCCGTCGCACGATCGTACGGTCCTTTCGCGGGAGATTAAGTAAATTGGAAAGACGAGGCGCGCGCGCATTGCAGGTGACTGGTGCCTGCTGGTGAGGGGAAGTCGTGAGTCGTGACACACTTTGTCATTCGTCTGGTTGGATTAAGATTCTCTCTTCTGTTACGAATCGATCGGTCACACGATTAGATGCGAAATCACATTCATTCTGGTACATATTAGCCTCCGTTGCGGACACATTACACCCCGTGCTATCGATTCTCTGGGTAGGTTATAGGTACGGAAATGTCAGTCGCCTGCCGCAGCCTAATATACGAACATTGATCGATTGATATTGGTATGATTATCGTTACGACTAACGGTGATTAACGTTGTCGATACTGGTCCATACTATTCACAGGTGTTCGACCGATAGACACATCTCTACTGCAGCTCGTGAGTTACGGAAAAATCACCTCCATTATCAAATGCCGTACCAATATCAATGCAATAAATTTGTACGAATCCAGATTCTGAATTCATCGTTCCCTCGTGCGGGTCGTCCATAAACACCCATCCGCATATATGTATATGTATATATTATGCATACAGTAATGAAATTCTGTCGGCAAGTTTGCGCAGCGCATATAGTGTTGCTTCCCAATTCCTTCCTTGTCACTTTTGTGCACTAAATATACCGCGTAGCGTACTGAAACTATAAACATCGAATCACCACTTGGCAGAGTGCGAGAGTAACAAGCAACCGGGTCGAGTACACCCGGGACAAAGAAATGGTTCTTGATTCAGGAAATCCGAATGACGAGTCGGGTTTATAGTTATATGTGCCTACCCCCGCCTCCGCTGCAGTTTTCGGGTGAAAATTTCAGTCGATATGCGTTATTATCAATCGACAATGAATCCTTGAACCGGTTCGCGAGACAGTTTACTTCTTATTTTTCTCGTCCGAATACGGAATTCGCGGATTCATAAAGACGAATCGTTGTTCCGAAAGTCGTTGCGGACAGCAGAGGGAAAGGATTATAAATAGGGTTCATCGACCTCCGCGCAGTAGCTAAACAAATTGTAATCCTATAAATAGGTATGTACGAGGCTTAGGGGTAGCGGATACATGTATATCGATCGTTGAAACGGCAGAGCGAGGCTGGTGTCGCCGGCACATGATGGGACGATGTATTTTCATTTCCAATCGTCCAGCTGATTCCCGTGTTTTGAACATTCGAACAAAGACCAGTCGAGTTCCGTTCAACTCGTCGGAAACAATATAGGACTCGTTTCGTACGTTTTTCAAGCCGAGTCGGCTAGATATCGTTACATGCTCGTCACAATTCATTAGCGTTCTTATAGGTCAGGCGGGCAGTTACGGCCTTGAATGTTTAAAGTTGGTCGCGTGGTGGCCGTGAGTTTTTCGTGTGTACCGAAACCTATATCTTACCGCACCTACGTAGTACCTACATAGAAATGGAACGTAGGACATTTACATTTGTATCCACATACTTAAGTATGTATAAACGTTTGGCAACCGAGCCTTAAGGCACGTGCGGAAACCTAAACACCTTTGTAACTTTGAGAAATATCTATCTATACCTGGTATACCTCACGATTAGATGACACCTCTCACACCTATGACACTCGGATACAGTTTTTCTTCAACATACTGTACCTACACAGAGAGCGAATAAGAAAGAAGATAATTTCCATTTGGAAAGCACGCGTACAATAGCTCATTGTCAGACTTCAGAATCAGCAGCAGGCTACCTCGGTTATGGGAAATAATTTTTCATTTGTGAAAAACCTTGGTGTATCGTATTGGATTTCGCCTATTTTTTACCCTCAGGCTCTTGGAAGAACCGTGTCGCCGGCGGGCGTGTTACCTGCAACAAATCGTATAATTAGTTGTTCTTCATGGTGGCCACGGTCAGGGAAAACCGGGAAATGTCAGGGAAGACAAAAATTGGTCAGGGAATCAGGGAAATGTCAGGGAATTTCAAACTTGATCAGGGAAAAAGTAAAAGAAATTGTTATCGTGTCGTAAAGGATTCGGCAAGGAGATAAAAAAATGTCATATAATTGTTCCCAACATAAGGTCTTTGAGGCTTCCGCGGGTAGATTCTGGATGAGTCTTGGCTTCCGGGTTGGAGCCGCGTTGATGAACGGTTTGTTGCCGACGTTTCGTCAACATTGCAGTTTACTTCATCAGGGCGAGAGGTATCCTGATACTGTATCAGGTCAGTATCAGGTTACCTCTCGCCCTGATGAAGTAAACTGCAATGTCGACGAAACGTCGGCAACAAACCGTTCATCAACGCGGCTCCAGCCCGGAAGCCAAGACTGTTCCCAACATTGATTGATTTCCTAATCAATTTGCATCGAAATGAAATCAAGAATTGGGGATATTATCTTGTAGCACTAATTAGGACAATATTAGAATTTCGGTCAGGGAAAATTGATCAACCAGTCATGGAAAGTCAGGAAAAAGTCAGGGATTTTTTTCCCGAAAAAAGTGGCCACCATGTTCTTTTTTTCCTTCTCCTTGTCTCTCCGTATAAGGTTTCTGCAGATGCAATACGTCCACGCCTGTTATAACTCTCTCCCTCTGTCGCATATCTAAATAGTTACTGTACGTACATACGTGTACACTCATCCGTCCATCCATCTAGTGAGCGCCTATCTATTGAGCGCGTGCGAATATCACTCGACCTTGCATTCGTCAGGCTGTCTTTACGCATACTTAAAACTAGGTGTATGTACTCACTTATTTACTACTCACTTTTTCACTCGCTTGCTTATTCACGTATACGTGCATCGATACCTACTTTCGGCTTCTTGTTTGCGTTCTCCGCCTTCGCCTCCGTGTTTTCGACCAACCAGACACCGCGCGTCATATGTAACTCGTATAGGTACGCATCTATACGTATACGTAACGTATGTTACAGAGTCCAGAGGCATACGAAATTCAGTCTCCGGTGTCCCGATTAGCCCCACGGTTTCGTATGCCTCGTAATGCACCCGTTCGTTAATCCGTTTGCCACCTCGCCTGTCCTTTCGAACGATTGCGCACCGATAATTACGTCAAAGAGAATGAATGATCATCGCGGCGAGTCGCTTATCATTACGATTACGATCACGATTACGACCCTTAAGCCAGCCTGATCCAGGAAAACTCCCACAGCCCGCGGATTATTCACTATCCCGATTGTTAATGTCTTCTCCGTATAGATCTTAGATTATATATGTAATCTGAGTTTAGTACGGACCAGGCGCGAACACGCGGTCGGCTCGTGGTCGATCACAATGTCATTGTACGCCGCATACTATACTATATAGATCCGCGGTGTATATGTGAGATAATTCGTTTAGTTGAGTTTCACCAGTGTCAGGGGTCGAGTTTAAAAAATGTGTAATCGATCAACCGATTAATTAATTAGCCGCCGTTTATAGCTATCGGCGATATGACCCCAACCTTTGTCCCCGCAAAGATTGACGCGAGTGCGCCACTTTTTGCCGCTTCGTGCCGCTTTGTGCAACGTGATTCAACGTTAATCGCACATGTAGCACCACTCGGCCAATCCGGTTCACTTGTTTATTCGTTCAATCTTATTTATCGCAAATTTCTCTTTCTCTATTGCAGAACGAGTCTGCGGCGTCTGGCGCGACACGAGGAAACCGAATTCAGTAACGCAAGTATACTGAACAGTATGGAAAAGTTCGTCAAGACTGTCAACGAGATGGAGGAGACCATCCTGGTGCCGAGCAGACTGTTGGACCTAGCTGTTGGCGATTCCTACGACACGGTTTCCATGAAAGGGCAGCGCGGATCCTCGATAAAAGACGGAATGGCAAACACCGATCTTTACCAGCTGTACAACATCGTGAACAAAGTCAAGGTCGAACTTCTGTGGTCCCAGGAATCTCAGGAGGAACTCAACAAGGACGTCGTCAACGCCAACGAGAGACTCCAGGCCGGACATGTGAGGCGACCTAGCACCACCTCCATGCAGAGTATCCACAGCGCCGCTTCGATCATCAGTTCGAGTTCGGATTCCGACTCTGATACCGGAATTGAAAATGACTCTGGCATGGAGAGCGAAGAGTCCGCCGATCGGCTAGCCAACATTGCCGCAGATAACTTCAGGCGACATCTGAGAGGACTTCACAACAGCATCCACCAAATGACCGAGGCTGCCACCTATCTCACACTCCGTTACCAAGCCGACGTTGGAGGAGCTGTTTGATTCTTATAAATTTATTATTTTATTATTACTATTACTATTATCAATATTAATTATATTATCCTATTGTATGAATGTATGTTGTTAGTTTGTGCTCGATGCGCCCGTACGTATGAATATTTTCATCTTTATTTCATTTTTATTTTCTCAAACTTGTTCCCGGCATCAAATGTTTCTCAATATTCGAGCCTTTTCTTCAAACTTTTCATCTTTGCAACGCCTTTGTGAACGCATAGCGGATACATTTGAAAAACGGCCAACTACTCCGTCTACGCTGCTTACTTTTCATCTCTAACTTTCGTTGATGATATCGTTACTCGATTATAGAAACGAAGGATCGATTGTTTGTTAATTTTCAAAAGTGTAAGATCGTGAGTGCCTTTGCAAGATATTTGTTACCACTACTGTTCGCTTCTGTTTCGCTTGAAATGCTGTGTTATACGATTTCGAATAGTTGCTGTACATTGTACTACTATACATTATATTATATTATAAAAGAGAAGGAGAGATTTTCGGTCGATCGATCGATTGACTTACGATACTGGGTTCATCGGTTGTAAGAGAAATTATGAAAGATTTCTTATTGTTAGTCTTTTTATTATACCGCTGGCAAGCATCTGTTAAACTTTGATCTTCGATCCGACGGGGTCGAAGAGCATTCCGACGACTGCAATTCCGTTCATCCTCTCTATCTTTTATCTTCATTTATTTCTTCGTTTCGTAAGTCGTCGTCTGATTCGAAAAAATTTTAAAAGCAAAATGCATTTTATCGAAGTACTAACTGCTACGAGCAAGAAAGAGCCTGCAGCTAGCAATGATTATTTCGTCTCTCTTTCCTTCAACACAATGAGACGACGCTAGTTCATTACGCACTTTGTTATCTGCAGGGTATCTGTCCCATTGATGAAAAACTTTCATAAATTCCACAACCACTACTTATATTATACCGTTCAACTAACTAACTATACATATAGGTATGATATTTGGATTAGTGAGAATTAAGGTATTGTAAATATGGATAGGGTAGGTTTACATACAATAGTACGATGATCATTATTTATTTTTTATTGCATTATTATTTTTAAGAAAAACTAAGAAAAATCCCGATAAAGAAATATGTGTTTATACTATGCACGGCTATTCGGTGTGCACGCATTATTGCATAGGCGGCAGGATTTCGATCAACCTATTATTTCGTAAATTATCAACAACGTGCGTATCTAACATGACATACCTAGGTATACTTATTTATTATAAGGATTACATTTTCTTTCTGTTTTTCCCTCTTTTTCTCAAAAGCTCTGATTATTTGGATTTCCGGGGGAGGTCTGCTCTAAAAAATTATCGTTTCCGTTATTGTTATATTGTTGTTCTTTATATCGGCGAAAATAAAAAAAAAAAAACTTGTATTTCTCGGTATCTAACGGAGAATTATATTCAACGTTTCTCATTTTCTAACAAAAAAGACAGAATTATGAACGAGCCTATGCACAAAACGTGAATGCGGAACGATTTGGCGTAAACATTTTGCCATGTCCACTGGACACTGGTTTGTTTTATTTTCAAATTTCTTTTCTTTATTCTTGCTCCTGTATATAATTTGTACATAATAAAAACATGTAATATAAATCTTACGTAACAAGTAATAGGTACATTCAATAACCTTTCATATTACAAAATATTATATATCTGAAAGTAGAAACCGAATATAAAAAAAAAAACCTCAGTCACACAAATGATTAACTCTACTGGCAAAATAATAATTCCTTCTTCATATATGTATGTAACAAATTTCACCATCAACCGCACATACGTTACACGAAACAAAGTAAACGCGTAACAAGTTACACATCTTCATGTCAATTTGACTTCTGTAATTAATGCATGCACGTATTCCGGTACTATATTCGTAGCAAATTGAATTTATAAGCTTTCATCATCCATCACACGGTACATTTTCGCTTTTTCTTTTAACGCGTGAAAGTAAAATAAAGGTTACGTAGGTTTTATTGTAAAGACATTTTTATGTCCTTCCTCAAACCTACGCGTACTAACCAAAGAGACAAGTCAATCTTATTCAAGAATCAAAAGAATTATGTAATTAATACAATCAATAGAGTATCAATATATCAAAAACATGTAGGATAAAATTGTCTTATTTTCTTGAATATTGATATTTATGAATATTTAATGGCAAAATTAACTTATATCTACCGCGGCTATAAGCTCTTTGATGTTTGTGTACTCCGGATCACTGCTGAATACCTCCAAGAGTTCTGCGAACGTCGGACGATCCGTGGCCGAGTATGACCAGCAGCGTTTCATTACGGTATAAATATGCTCGGGGCATTTTTCTGGCTTTTCTAACCGTTCGCCCTGTTCGACAAGTTGAATAACCTGAAAATTTCACATCAGATGTATATGAGACTATTTCAATTGATGACCAGACCTAATGATTACAGATATCTGAAATATCAAGTGATGTGAGAACAAAAAAAAAAGTCAACATACGTCCACTCCACGGCGATCTCCGTAGGGCTGCTCCCCGTACGAAAACATTTCCCACAACGTTACTCCAAAACTCCATACGTCGCTCGCGTTCGAAAATGTACCGAAATTGTAAGATTCAGGAGCATACCTGGATCGGAATTAGTTATGAAAAAGATATACTTATAGATTGCACGGATCGGTAGAGCTCCTGGAAAATTGCGATTGCAATTTAAGACGCAATTTGAGAGTTCCATCGTAATACGTAAATATTACCACTTTATTGGCCATTTTCCTCCCTGCGTTGCTCTGTAGTAATCGTTCGACCCAAATGTTCGGGATAGTCCAAAGTCGCTGATCTTAGCCTGATGTCTCGAAGCCAGTAGGATATTTCGAGCAGCTAAATCTCTGTGTACGAGACGTAGTTCCTCGACGTACTTCATCCCTTGGACAACATTAGATCAATGTCAGGAATAGAAAATTGAATACTAATACCTATCCTGATAAACATCATCATTTTTCTTACCACAGGCAATTTGCGATGCCCATATCTTGAGTTCGTAATTGGGATTCACTCTGTCTGGAAATTCTATGAGATAAGCCAACATCGAACCGAGTGGGACCAGTTCTTGTACCATTAGCAAGGGTGGCCCTTCGGAAAGGCCTATGAGCCTGACGATGCAATGATGATCCAGCGACATCATTACGCGAGCTTCCCTCAAAAATTCTATCCTAGTAGCTTCGTTGTGTGATTCGTGAAGAGTCTTTATCGCTACAGGTTCCTGGATACCGGTCGGCGCGTCGTATACTCCTTCGTAAACGGATCCGAATTCACCTTCCCCGAGGACTTGACCCAAAATCAAATTCTCTCCTGGAATAAACTCTGGAAAAGAAATATCATTGCTTGAGCCAGGTACTTGTGATTAACGTAGGTATATTTCACATCGATTTCCATTGTACCTTGATTTTGCGGTAACTTTGGATTGAGATTGGCGTCAAAACTAGTCTCTATCGATTGCATCGGTTCATTGGGAAGCACAGCTCGGTCAAGACTCGAATTCTGAACTGGAGAAGATGCTGTAGCGAGTAGTGGAAGGTCTACGGGTTTGATCTGTCCACGCCGTGCGGTTGATTGCCTTGATTTGGTAAGTGTGTTCTGTTGAGGAGAACATATTTTTTCACAAACAGTTGGAATAAAAGATGAAACCATAATCACCTACCCCGTTAAATATCGAAGACGGCATCTCGGGGACCGGTGGACGCGGTATCGGAGCGATAGGATGAACCAGAGGTCCGGGCAGCCCGTCGGGCATGCATTGATAATATTCTACCACGTGTTCCAGGGAAGCGAGGTAAGGGCCATTATCGATGAACAACAAGTCCCCCTGTACTAATGCAATAGAACATTAAAATAAGATTGCCCGTGAAATAAATAAATGAATAAATAAAATAAAATAAAGACGGAAAACGAAGGGATCCGATACTTGTGTCACTTTAATGGAGCTAAAAAATAATTCCAACACGTCCAAGACTCTTTTTCTTTGCTTCTGTCTCCAAGTACATGCTCTTACTATGTACACCAAGCATGGCTGACCTTTCTCTGTATTTGGAAGTGATAGTCCTGTTTGTGGTACATCACAGTCAGCACGTAACCACCGCGATGACGATCGCTGTATCGGACTAAGAACGATCCGTCGACGTCGTCATGCTTGTGTAGAAGGGCAATTGCTTCCGCTCTGTCCAGAGTCCCGTGGTACCAATCGCATCTTTTTTCTTTCGGCGCTGGGCCCTTGTAGTCGCCTGGTAACGAAATACACATGTAAACAGCGAGTTTTTTTACTCATTGTTTGGCACATGATTATTCCGAGGTATTATATAAACTCTCTATAATACTAACACAAGAGCTTTGCGCATTCCATATGACCGTTTCGTCTGGCAAGATCGGCTGGGATGTCATCCGCTGTAGTTCGGGGATTCACAGGAGCATTCATGGACAGCAATACTTGGATTACTTCGCTGTGACCTCTGCTAGCTGCTTCGTGCAACGGTACCATGCCTGGAAAACGAAAGGTGAGCCATCGACTGAGAGCTGTAGCGCAAGTCATGATTATTAATCGATCGGTGCGTCCACCTCGGTAGAATTGAGATGACGCTGATTCAAGAAGCAAAGAATTTACTGTTAAATCTAATTCATACGAGTCCGTAAATTCACCTCACCTGTCTTTGTATTCCTTGCCTGAATGTTGGCGCCGCCGGATATTAGTAATCGAACGGTACTTGGTAAATTACTTTGACATGCATACTGAAAAAGGCAACACAAAAAGAAAACGGGGTTTAAAAAACAAAAAGTGTAAAAGGTGCGAGTCTCGGATCGAAACTAATAACGACGAAAAATAACGACGGCACAGAGTGCAAACCAAATCAATGGACACAAGAAACCTGTGCATAAATTTAAAGAAACACAAACGCCACATCTGTGTGGTTCTGTCCACCTTGCCTGAACTTACATGTAGCGGCGTATAACCAGCAGAATCTCTGCAATTAACGCTTGCTTTGTTTTGAATGAGTTTCTTGAGAATCTCGTCAGTTCCATCCATGGCTGCTAGGTGCACAGCCGTTTGTCCCAATTGATTTTTAGCATCCAAACTCCTGTACCCACACTTCAACAGCTCCGAAACTATGGTGTAATTTCTCTGCAAACGAGCCGTGAGGATTAGGTAGGTATTTGAGAAATAATGGTCCGTCGAATCCTGCAAACTCTTGTTATACCTGGATGGTGGCTCTGTGAAGTAGGTTTGTCCGCCCATGCCGTCTGGTGTCATGGGGGGGAGGAGCACCTTTGCAAGGATTGCGTAGAACCGTTTCGAGTCCACGATGACCTTCTTGGTAATACTCGATAAGAGTGTCAAGGCCGTGAATGGTTGTTTCGTCGTCTGTGAATGTTGCGCAAAATCAAGTTAATAGGTAAAAATAGGTAAAAATACACAGAACTACTCAAGTATCATCGTTAGACCAATCGTTTACCGATAGAGAAGAAGGCATCTTCCTCGTGCTTCCGAATCTGATAGTGAATAACTTCGTCCATGTGAAGCACAGAGAGAACGTAATCCCCCAAGGACGAACTGCTGTTTCTCACCAGGAATGTCCCATCCTCCGTTCCCTCTATGGAGGACGCGCAAAGTAAAGTAAAACTCTGTTTGTATCGACAACCAATGAAATCAATGAAATCACAAAACAATAACTGTCGTGTCGATCGAGGCAAACGGAAGGTACGTACATACATATATACATACATACATACATACATACAAAGAAAAGCATAGACACAAGTTGACAGAGAAAATAGGAAGGAGAGCGAGACGGAGACTAGGTCATCGATGGATAGTTTGACCGACACATACACCGGGCATGCTATGGACGGAGATAGTAACTACACATGGATAAATACGAAATTTGACATCAAGTCAGAAGCTTACGAAGATGCGTCAGTCGCGACGAAGCCTAATTTTTAAGTCATCAAGCTTCGGTACTCGGGGTGAATTGTAAGAAAGGCTTCTCGTTGCTGCAAGTCGAATCGACGTGTTATTAGAAAAATGAAAGTAGTTGGTTAGGGGTGAATAGTAACTGGAACCAGGTTATGTAAGACACGAAATAAAATTTCTGGTGTCGATGATTGATCAGTTCTACGAAATGGTTTGACAACAGAGAACGAATAATCCCTTATATCGGACGAAAATTTGCAGTGTACGATGTTCTCACGTGAAAGCGTATCAGTGTATACATGGTTCTGTACGAAAAGTGAATAAACAAACAACCTTTTTTCAACATATCCTCGGCATCCTGTCGAGCAAGAGCTCCGTGGTACCAGGAGACATTTTCCTCGCTCATTTTCCAAAAATTTTTCACACGCTATACTATCAGGTGCACGCAGGTACGGGTCACGGGGTTTTGTGGAGTAAGTGATCGGGATATAAATGTGTCACAATCCCAGTTTCACTTCACATCGCACGTTTTGCTGCAGCTTGTTGCACAGTTGCACTAACACGAAGCGCTTATTGGTACTCCATCGTGTTCGATGTCACCAATTCATGGTGTCTCGGACGCGTAATCAAGGCTAACCTATCCCAATCTCCGGGAGCTCCGGGGGTTTATTCACGTTTATTCTATCGCTGCTTATTCTATTATTCTTCTTACTCGACTTGGCTTCCGTGCCTCCGAGGAGGTGAAATTTTGGAAATATTTAGGAAACTGCCAAGGCAATTCACGAACAAAAGAATCATTGTCTAACTGTTCGATACGAAGGCCGAAGGTTCAACCAAGGTCGGTAGGTGGCAGCAGCTATATGTATAGGAATCGAAGAGGTGGCGATTTCTTCACAACGTCGTAATGCTCATGTACTGAATACTGATACGTGTCACTTGTTCGCCACTTGACTGTCAGATAGGTGGAATGTATGCTGAGTTGGTTAGGTGACAGATTTCCTGAACCCTGATCGGAATCATCACTGAGAAGGTAATAAAATCTGATAATCGGACAATAATTGAAGGCATACTCGATTTTTTAGCGCATAATCATCGAACTCGTCGCAACGAATTCGACTTGGGTCGGTGGCAGAAGGCACGCCTTATCATTAACCCTGGCGTCTTGACATCCGGGTAGAAATTTCGTTAATTTACATCGTGTGTCTTTTTTTTTCCACAGAGAGGATGCGTCAGTTAAAGGGAAAGACAAAAGAAACCAACAAACAGAAGAAAGAGCGTAGGAAAGAATTCCTCGAGAACAAACAGCGACTTTTTACAATCGTCCTGCCTACGTTCGCCGCGATATTCCTTCTCATCGCGGCATATGTTTACATGAAAACACGTCCAAAATCTATCGAATATTAAACGGTGTAACATTTCCAATGGTCTTGTCAATTTTCTCACGAATTTCCAGCTGGTATGATAACGCTGACGGAAGTTGACGGAAATCGATGTACCGGAAACGTGACGACGTTATCCTACGAGACATGCAGACGAGTTTCAAGAAAAGAGAATCAGGGAATAATTTTAATTGATTTGAAAGCATATTTTGTATCGATCGGTCAGCACTTTGCTCAATACTTATTCCATGTCCAGACTTATTTCGAAAATGGCCAGATGGAAAGAGATTCCGAAAAACGGATTATTTTATTGTAATTATTGTATTGTGAGGTCGTGCGGTCCAAACTGAATAATAAATATATATATACAATTTGATTAAAGAGCTACTTTAGTTTTTCAATCTAGAATGAAAATATTCTTGATCTTGAAATTTTTCTTTGTTTCCATCAGTATCCAATATTCTATGCTATTATATCGGTCCAATCCTTTACTATTTTTTTATATTATAATTCATTTCATTTCACTACACACGAAGATATGTTCGAGTCCTATTTTAACATACGGTTAGGCAGATTTACCCGACCGATACAGAAATCCAGTATTGACTGCGTAATATTAATCGCAATTATCCAATCCTCATATAATAATTAAAAAGTTACCCCAGTTGTCAGTTGAATTCCGCAAGGATTAGCGCCGAGTCCTTTTGTCCCCCCCGCAGCGCCACCCAGCTGAGAAATTTAGAACCCACCCGCCACTTCCACGCCGGGACCACGAAGGTGCCTTTTCATGCTGTCGCTAGTCGCTCATTTTAGCGACAAATGGATGACGTCATCTAATATATCGCCGTGGCAAATTTAGTCCATGAAAAGGGATCCGTCGCTCATTCCAGCGACGATCGCTCATTTTCAGCGACTAATAGACTTGTGACCGAATTACAAGATTGAAAATTAAAAATTAAAAATTATACAATACATAGCCGATAACATTACTCTTCAATCTGAAATAAATATATTAGAAAAGCATCGTAGAGCCTGGTATTCATTATAACAGAGGTTTACGCTATTGAAATTTTACAATACATAACCGATAACATTACTCTCTTCAATCGAAAAATAGATATATTTGAAGGACACCCTGTATGAACTAAAATTTTGATCACTCATTTTGAATTGGCGTGCTCTTGAGCGACCACACAAAAAGCTGAACAATTTCAGCTTTATTACGTGGTGTTATTATGTCGCTAGCGAAAACCGTGTAGTCACGTGTTCCAACAAACGACGGAGGTGTTTCGAAATTTTCAAATGACTGATTAATTGATTGATTGAACGATTGAATGCATGCATGCCTCTCTTCGATAACAAATTTCGAAAAGTTTTCGTTGAAAATCTGGGATTTGGATCAGGAGCACATGAAGACCGAGGAGGTGTTTCGAAATTTTCAAATGACTGATTGATTGATTGATTGATTGATTGAACGATTGAATGCATGCATGCCTCTCTTCGATAACAAATTTCGAAAAGTTTTCGTTGAAAATCTGGGATTTGGATCAGGAGCACATGAAGACCGAGGAGGTGTTTCGAAATTTCCAAATGACTGATTGATTAATTGATTGATTGAACGATTGAATGCATGCATGCCTCTCTTCGATAATAAATTTCGAAAAATTTTCGTTGAAAATCTGGGATTTGTATCAGGAGCACATGAAGACCGAGGAGGTGTTTCGAAATTTTCAAATGACTGATTGATTGATTGATTGATTGACGATTGAATGCATGCATGCCTCTCTTCGATAGCAAATTTCGAAAAGTTTTCGTTGAAAATCTGGGATTTGGATCAGGAGCACATGAAGACCGAGGAGGTGTTTCGAAATTTCCAAATGACTGATTGATTGATTGATTGAACGATTGAATGCATGCATGCCTCTCTTCGATAACAAATTTCGAAAAGTTTTCGTTGAAAATCTGGGATTTGGATCAGGAGCACATGAAGACCGAGGAGGTGTTTCGAAATTTTCAAATGACTGATTGATTGATTGATTGAACGATTGAATGCATGCATGCCTCTCTTCGATAATAAATTTCGAAAAATTTTCGTTGAAAATCTGGGATTTGTATCAGGAGCACATGAAGACCGAGGAGGTGTTTCGAAATTTTCAAATGACTGATTGATTGATTGATTGAACGGTTGAATGCATGCATGCCTCTCTTCGATAATAAATTTCGAAAAATTTTCGTTGAAAATCTGGGATTTGTATCAGGAGCACATGAAGACCGAGGAGGTGTTTCGAAATTTTCAAATGACTGATTGATTGATTGATTGAACGATTGAATGCATGCATGCCTCTCTTCGATAACAAATTTCGAAAAGTTTTTCGTTGAAAATCTGGGATTTGTATCAGGAGCACATGAAGACCGAGGAGGTGTTTCGAAATTTTCAAATGACTGATTGATTGATTGATTGAACGATTGAATGCATGCATGCCTCTCTTCGATAACAAATTTCGAAAAGTTTTCGTTGAAAATCTGGGATTTGGATCAGGAGCACATGAAGACCGAGGCGGTGTTTCGAAATTTCCAAATGACTGATTGATTGATTGATTGAACGATTGAATGCATGCATGCCTCTCTTCGATAACAAATTTCGAAAAGTTTTCGTTGAAAATCTGGGATTTGGATCAGGAGCACATGAAGACCGAGGAGGTGTTTCGAAATTTTCAAATGACTGATTGATTGATTAATTGAACGATTGAATGCATGCATGCCTCTCTTCGATAACAAATTTCGAAAAGTTTTCGTTGAAAATCTGGGATTTGTATCAGGAGCACATGAAGACCGAGGAGGTGTTTCGAAATTTTCAAATGACTGATTGATTGATTGATTGAACGATTGAATGCATGCATGCCTCTCTTCGATAACAAATTTCGAAAATTTTTCGTTGAAAATCTGGGATTTGTATCAGGAGCACATGAAGACCGAGGAAGTGTTTCGAAATTTTCAAATGATTGATTGATTGATTGATTGATTGAACGATTGAATGCATGCATGCCTCTCTTCGATAACAAATTTCGAAAAGTTTTCGTTGAAAATCTGGGATTTGGATCAGGAGCACATGAAGACCGAGGAGGTGTTTCGAAATATTCGAATCATCGATTGATTGATTGATTGATTGATTGATTAAATGCATGCATGCATGCCTCTCCTCGATAACAAATTTCGAAAAGTTTTCGGCAAAAATCTGGGATTTGGATCAGGAGCACAGGAAGTCCAAGGAGGTGTTCCGAAATATTCGAATCATCGATTGATTGATTGATTGATTGATTGATTGATTGATTGATTGATTGATTGATTGAATGCATGCATGCCTCTCTTCGATAATAAATTTCGAAAAATTTTCGTTGAAAATCTGGGATTTGTATCAGGAGCACATGAAGACCGAGGAGGTGTTTCGAAATTTCTGAATGATTGATTGATCGACCATGTGCATGCGTGATTGCACGAATGCATGAATGCGGGAACGATTGAATAAATAAACGAATAAACGAATGTATGCCTTCCTTTGATAAGAAATCCTTGGAGGTGTTCACTGAAATTTTAAGCTGTGGGACTTTTCATCAGGGCATGGAGAATGAATGAATAACTGATCTTGATTTACGGTAATTAAACATTTATTATCAGAGCATGGACATATCTGAATTTGCAATCATACATCAACAACAAATCGTACCGCTAGTTTCTTATATTAAAAAAAACGCTTCGATGTGGAACGTGGGTTGCGGTCGACAAGGCGCGGCCATTGGATTATCTGCGTTGAAATTCGCTCCGCGAAAATATTTACCAGTCAATAATGGATCCCAATAAATTGAGTACGTCCGATTCCAAGACGAGAAAATTTTTACCCGAGGAAGGCCGCGATGTCGAGAGCTTGTCGCAGATTTACGAGGAAGCATTCGCCTTGTTCAACAGCATCAATAATACCCAGGAGGCAACGAATAGCCCCAAAATTCAGGTAACCTAACCTGATTACGCACAATTATTATCCCACCGCGTCACCGCGTTATAACGAAAACACGACATGTTCTCGTCACACAGTCCGATGTGAGGAGAGCAATGAGCATCTTCGAAGAGGCCACAAAGCTGGTTTCACTCGCCGACATGTTCAGTGCCAACGAGAGTTTCGAAGAAGTCCCCACCGACAACATCAAGTATTTTCTACTCCCGGCTCTCCTCGGCTCTCTCACTCTCAAGATTTGTGGGACTAGCGATCGTCTGCATATCGTTGACGTGGCCGAGATCTACTTTGTCGATTTTCTGCAGAGACTCAAAACTTATGGACTCGTAGACATCGAAATACCGGAGAGAAAAACTGGCGACGAAACCGCCGTCGCGAGACCGATGTCTAACACGGAATTGATTACGTCCATGGTTTGTACAACATTTACTTAGATACGACGCAAATTGTTCGTTTCACTTTGAGTATGAAAAAATGAACATCTGGAAACAGGTATCGACGAGGAATGCAAAGCTGCAGAGATACCAGGAGCAAAAAGAGTTGGAAGGACATCTTCGGACGCTGAGCGAGAATATGTGTAATCCGAACATCGACGACGAATCGAAGAGAGAATACTACCTGACGTTGATCAAGTCCTACGTCAATCAAGCCCTGGATGAGCTGAGCTCGATTGCTGCGGAGAGGCCGATCATAGAACACATGAACAAGGTCGGACGCAGCGATCCCATGGCTTTGCAAAACGCGCGGAAATTCAAACAACCCGCTACTAAGCTACAGCCTATTATTATAACCAGGGATGAAGTGCAGAAGAAAGTTTACGGCGCCGGTTATCCCAGTCTTCCCGTTTTAACTGTCGAAGAATTCTACGAAAAGCGAGTCAAAGACGGAGAGTAAGTTGAATAAATGTCCAAACATAAATCGCAGGCGATGGAAAGTTACCGTGGTTTATCATTTTTCTATTTGCGTTACCAGTTGGCCTGATCCGTCAAAACGGAACAAAATTGGCGGAAAGTCTTTGCAAGATATTCCACCTGACTCGGACGGGCCGAGAGAAGAGGACATTGAGGCGGAAGCAAAAGAAAACCAGGTCGAGAAAGACGACCCGCAACTTCTTGCGCAGGCTCGTGCCATGGACGAGTACAAAGATACTCATAGAAGAGGTTGGGGGAACAGAGCGAACAGGAGTTAAGTCTACAAACATTTCGTCGTACGAACAATTCGCGACAAATGTTGGCCCGCTTTCGGATTCGGAACTTTTCTACATTTAATACTAAACCTCCTACTTCAATGTCCTCCAACGAATGGGAGAATGGGAAGTCAGCTCAATAGCACTAAATTAAGGTGAGCGAGTCGATTAACAAAATTCATCACCTATCAAAAGGAATGCGGCTGAACGGTAACGCAGCTGCGGTGTGCAATCGAATCGGATAATGGAAAAAAGAAGCTGAATCGTATTTTACGAATAAACTTTTCTTTTTACCTCAGGTACTTGGCCTACCGAAGACCTGGAATTTCGTGGACTCAGTCTACGTTCTGGACCTGAACCAAAAAGCTTGATAAAAGTGGTATTTGAATAAAGTAAAGCTTTTATTTGTTATGTTATTGTCAATTTACACTACAAGTGTAAAAATCCAATACAAGTATTCACTATATACGCATATAAATATGAATGTACCGCAATACCGTTTTGGGATGCTAATAAATTTTAGTAGTGTCTCTAAATAATTCCGATATCGTTTACTTGAGTCTCAGAATCTACCTGTTCGTGGCGTAAATGTTGTGAGGAAAGCATTAATCGATTCTCTCGATGGAAACACGGGGCCCATACACTGGAGGAATAGGAGGTTTTTCTCTTTCACCGTCGAGTTATAGTCCTCCTCCGATACTTTGCCATCTCTATCCACGTCAATTTTTTTAAGGAGAAGGTCTATCAAGTCCTACAACGGAAATTTAGTATCAACGGCATTGATAGGATTATTTTATTCGCTGGGTATGTGTCAAAAGAAATTGCGTTAGTCAGATACTCGAAGCCTGTACTTTTACACTTTCGTCCGGATCCTCGTCGGCTTGTT
The DNA here is from genome assembly GCA_018257835.1 of Euura lappo. Lineage (NCBI taxonomy): Eukaryota > Metazoa > Arthropoda > Insecta > Hymenoptera > Tenthredinidae > Euura > Euura lappo. Next base: position 157,302 of record JAEUYN010000185.1, read on the forward strand.
GTTTTATCAAACAGCCCCTCATCATTGGAAACAACGACTCCTTTCGTATCTTGTTTGTTCTCATCAAATCGTATACCTGAAAAATATGAGGAACCAGATTATGACATCTCGTTTAGCGAGAGGCAATTATTGGGACTCGATTCACCTTGTACGCAAATTTGATTCTATCGTCGAGGGTTCCTCGCAAGACTTCTGAGAATCCCAGATTCCAGGAGTCCATTGTAATCTGTTATGTGATTAGTTTTTGAACGGGGGTTGTGCGATTAGGAGGGATGAAACTCGAGATGAAACTAGTTACTCACGATCAAGTCATTCTTCTTATCAAAAGCGGAAAATATTCTGTCGACGAGATAATTTTCCGTAAAGTCCAATGCGGCGTGGAAGAGATCGCGAAATTCTAGTCTGTGTATACAACCGATTTCTTTGGAAATTTTCCAGTGCATGAGAGACAGAGCTGTAAATAATTAATTGTATTCGGTCATGGATCAATCTTTGCGATTGAATATCGAGGATTCCCAACGTCCTTTCCAATATCGTCACCTTCTACCTCTCTCGAATTGAAGTGGGATTCCTTCGCAAGTTTCTTAATAGCGTCTATGTTTTTTCTTTTGAAAACGCATTCCTTCAAGGAATCATTGAGCATATCGCTGGGTAGCTCTTTAGGCATCTTGAAAGAAAGTCAATGTTACCAGGCAATCTATAGTCTTGACAATACTTGCAGAGACCGGGAAATAGTTTAGTATGTTATTGGGTGTACATTAACCAGAAATTTTTGAAACAAGCCAAAGTGAAAATGAAGCGATTCAACTTGAGTGAGTTGGCTCTAACTTTCGTTGCAAGATAAATGCCAAAAGACATTCAGTTCACCCGAGTGTTCGAGTCCCCGAACTTGCAAAAACCGATGAGACATGAAATCTCGAAATCTCGCATGTGAATCAAAATCTGTCAGGATAATTGCAGTTCAGAGAGGAGTGATTTCGGCCCAGATCAGGTAATCCGCGCCCGTTCAATAATTATCAATAATATAATCATCATTTATACAATAATAATAAAAATAATAAACACTCAAGTTTATGTTTTGCGACCAGAGCAAGATAATTTTCGCCCCGAGATGGTAACGCCTGCAATTTGGATTTTTGTTCAATGATGATGTAAAAAAATAGTCATGAATTTCGGAGGCGCGCGTATGGTATAACGTAGTCTGGCATTACAAAATTTCTCGTGTCATTATACTTCTGCTTCTACGTTGTTCATGTGATTGTTATTCCACCATTTGTACAGCGGCCCATTAGCTCAGTTGGTTAGAGCGTCGTGCTAATAACGCGAAGGTCGCGGGTTCGATCCCCTCATGGGCCAATTTTTTTTTGTTTTTTTTTTCTCACAAAATCAGTTTGCTTTATGCAGAAATTGGCCGATTCGGTCGCCACAATTCGTATGTCGTTAGCTGTTCATCTTTAGTAAGTTCAATAGGTGACATAGGTGTCAATCGTAAAATTTGGTGTCAAGGTAGGACAGTTCTGTTTAACGTCAGCTGATCAGCTGTTGGCCGTTCGGTAACCTCAAAGCAGAGTTTACTTGAAAGGTATGAGATGAGCGATAACTGCAGAGTGTGCAGACGCAAAGGACGCAACTGAACGAAACCTAAACATAAATTTGCCGCTCATTAATGAAGTCTGCACCGCATCAGAGATTAGTTATGGTCGGCGATCGCGACGTGTAAGTCTTGGCTTTTCATCCAACAGTTTCATAGAGATATCCTATACTAGTTAGTAATAAAGAGTCTACAGCCATCAAATGTACCATACCCATAACCTACATAACCTATATCTGACTGACCGAAATCCCATAAGGAAGTTTTCCGATTTATTTAATGACCGTAAAGAATTCCGTGATATTCGAAACAAAGCGAGTTATTTTCTAGTCGAACCTACGGACAATCCATTATTTATCCATTTATTTTCTTTGTTCAGTTTGAAGGAACTGCTGCGCCTGCGGCTCGTCGAATGCGGATGGCGAGATCAAGTAAAGATAATCTGCAAGGATTTGATCAGGGAGAATGGGCAGGACATCGCGTACGATACTTTACTCTCGACGGTGACCAGCAGGGCGAGAAGTCTGGTTCCCGATCCTGTTAAAAAAGAGTTGCTTCAAAAAATCAAGACCCAGCTTATGGCCCAAGAAGAGAACTTGAAGACCTGAATGTTTGGATTTGAATTGAGATGATTAAAGTTAAGGCCAACGCACCGTTGTACGAAGACTTGGTGAAAATTGGTTTTCCAAATTCATCACGGAACCGAAGTTGTTTTTCACTCTTTCAAAAGTATTGCCTATAAATATAAACCAAATGTGAGAGCAGAACTTCTATGGATTCGTCAAATAAATTTCAAACAATATCTCTTCCATTATTAGTATTTTTAATTCATACATCACAGCTGCTCGTTTCCTTATGAAGTAGTACTATACATTGAATGGAGATTCCAACCATACGTAGATAGTTTATTTACAATTCTAGTAAATTCTGTTTCAAACTATTACTAGCGATTCGCTTCCGACGCAGACGACGGACGTTGATCACGGTCCCAGACAATGACTTTTCTGTCCTCGCTTCCCGTTACGATCCTTCTCTTGTCACTGGATACGGTCATGGTTGTGATCGGACCTGAAAATGTTATATCAGTCAAAGTCAATCTTAATTAAGAATCACATTTATTAGTTCTAAATTGTCACAGTCGTAGCAATGGCAATATACATGGACTGTGCGAAATGATGTATATGTATAATAATAGTATCAGTACCGTTGTGGCAGTGGAATTTTCCAAGCACAAAGACACCTCTGAGATCCCACAGGCAAAGATATCCTCGGGCATCTCCGACCAGTAGTAGGTCCGTTCCGTACCAAAGTAAGGACGTCGGTTCCTCTTCGAGGATCGAAGAATATATCTGTGTTCCGGTTCTCACGTCCATCACTTTCAATGTTTTATCTTTTGCCGATGAAACCAGTTGCTTGGATTCGGGGTCAAAACTTGCCGCGTTGACGCCCTGTGCGTGTCCTTAAATCGGAGTTATAAATCTCGGTTGAAAACTATCATTGATATAGTTGACATTCGGTTTAATTAATTTACCTTTGACCGTGAACTGTAGAGAGAACTGTTCTAAACTCCACAAGAAAATTTCACCATCCTCCGTGCCCGAGGCTAGCAGCTTATCGTCGCTGAAAGATTGGTAACAAGAGAGAATTAGTCTCTGGGTAATGAAATTTGCTCACTTTCATTGATAGGTGAACATTGAAATGATAAAAATTATCTACCTGGATATGTCGATGCATGTAATTTTTGAGTCGTGATCTAGCTGAGCTACCAGGCATTCGGCAGGCCTCATTTTCTTCCCAGAGGTGTAGCTGCGCCAAACTTTTGCCGTACAGTCCCACGAACCGGAGACAAGAATATTACGAGACGAATTCCATGCTAAGCAAGAAACTGCATCCACGTGTCCGTTCAGAGTGTCGACTATTCGTCCAAACTCGAGGTCATAAAAGATCCTAACGTTAGCAGAGAAATGGTGGAAAAAAAACATTTCAAATTTACTCCTCCCGATTCGAAATGATAATGGCTCTGTGTATCTTCAAACCAAAAACTCACATTGTATTGTCCCAGCAGCCGGCAACAAGAATTTTCGATTGGGAAATAGGACTGTAGGATATGCACGAGGACAAGGGCAGCGGCGACAAAGAAACACTGCGTGTCAATTTGCCAGTCTTTGTGGAGTACAATTTGAGGATGCCGTCGTGACCTACGGAAATGAGTTCGTCCCCTGTTCCCCCGTTCATGAGGCGTACGCAGCTGACGGCATCTTTATGCGAGTGAAACGTCGCTGATTGTTGTAAAGTGAAAACTTGAGAGCTTTTCTCTCCTGTCATTAAAAAATTCAACTTTGAATGAAAATTGGGGATTAAATACTCGAAATAAATATCAATCGTCGATAGTTACCATCCGAAAATGTGCGGTGGCTCGAGCCGATCGGTTTTTCTGGAGCAGATGAAATTTTTCTGGGATGTGGCAAGTCGAATACTTGTTTCGGTATCTGACCAAACTCCATTATTTGAACTTCTAAGCCGTGTCGATCGTTTATATCCTGAATAGTGTCGAGATCGACAGCTCCCTCGTAACACAGATGAAAGAAAACTGCGATAACCGAAATCAACGGATATTAGAATCATGGTGTTAATATTATTGGCAACAAGTTTAGTTATCGTCGAGAATGTTACCATTGTTGGCTTCGACAGCTCTGCTGCCTCTCTGTTTGTATCCAAATACTAGATCGATCCAGGAATGGAGATTTTGAGAAACGTACGGGCTTTCCAGAGCGTTTCTCAATTGATTGACAAAATCTGACGGCCCTGAAAAGCATTGGGAAAGATAGAGTCGGTCCGGTTCGAGGGCGATAAAGGATTGAGGCTAAAGACAAGGATCTCGTGTACCTTTGGCCCATGGGGGCAGACGAACGTCATCGACCTTGGTACCGTCGTGTCGATAGCCAAAGTCGATACCGTAACTGTTTGCTAAAAAATCGCCAGCGGTCTCTGTATCATAAAACTCCGGGACGAGTTCTTTAAAGTCAGACATGTTCACCAATACATTTTTCCACACATCGGCTACGCTGTCAGGTTGTTTCAGAATACAGAGTTATTATAAAGTCTTGTAGTTGCGGAGTACCGTGTCAATTTGTGATTCATATTGTTGGCCTATTTTCAACTTTGAACTTTCATTATTGACACTGGGAATTGATTCTCAATATGAAAATATCCAATAAGCATATCGGCAAACGAGACTTTATAACAACCTAACGGTAATATAATAATACCAGGAATAGTAGATAAGCGAGCACCTGAGATTGAAATGTTATAACAGTGTGAAATAACGTACCAGAGATGATACGTCTTACTTGTGAGCCGATCCTGTGTCAAAAATGTAAAACACTGGCCTCCTACCTGTTGAACATTCGGTCGGGGTGATCGAATCTCCCATTTTGCAGGCAGAGCATATACTGTGGATATTTTCTGACCAGATAAAATAGGACAAAGCCTGGAGCACTGTAGTGCGAGCCGTACAAAAACTTGGGCTCTGCCATCTCCTCGTATCTCTCCTGGCGAGTGAATAACATTCAATGAAATAGATTCAAGGAAGAGCCGAGAGACAGGTCGACTTTGACACTTGCCAGTAATTTTTCCAATCGATTTGGCTCGAGGGCGCCAATGGGCTTGGTCAAGTCTCTGTAAACAGCCGGATCGGCAAGATCCAAAGATGGCGAGGCGTAGTCTTGGATGATCCAGGGAAAAACTGGGTATTGCGTCAGGTCGTGGAACGTTCTGTCGGCCAAACTGTGACGGAATTTTAAGCGAAATTGATGAGAAAAACTTTCAGCCGAGTTGGTTCGACAAATTTCGGTAAATCTCCGAAACCAATTACCTGTTGATATATAAGAGATAATCGTAGTTAGACAACGACCCGTTTTGCCACTGCATCGTCATTTGATTCTGCTGCACAGTTTCCAGGCTAATTTCCGACTGATCCAGTAAACTAGAATACAGATTATCTCTATCCGTCTGCGATCTCATAGACAAGAATAGGTGCTCCTTATTAGTCTCGGGTCGTCGAGCTCTCCATACAATTTCGAGTCCCTAGAACGGAGCCAAGTATTTACAGTGGAGCGATAATTCACCGTTATTCTGAAGATGTTATTTTCAACCCTGTAAAGCAATTCACTTACTACTTGCCGCAATAGAAATCTCCGCTTGATAATATGGCTGATATCTTTGAGCTGAATCTTTAAAACTGGGTGCTGCGAAGAAACATAGTTGTGACATACGATGTGAAATATTTCTATTGAAATCGCTGACACTGCGAGAACCCGTATTACGGAGCGCTTACCTGATCCATGTTGTTGTAAGGTTGAAAATATATCCTAGACGACGTCAATAACACTCTTCCTGGATTAACGACTAGCGGGGATACTTTGTCAGCTTGGACTTGGAGCACAGCATGCTCGTAGAGATCCTCGAGCCACGAGGTATCAAACGATATTCTGGATTGTCTCGAGTGCACAATCGCTTTTATCTAAGCACGAAATCAATAGAAGTACAAGTCAGTATCGTGTTGTGCGAGTTTCATAACAATAGTAACATCGAAGAGTTCCGTCTGAACCGTTGAGAAATTCTGAATACAATTTATCCGCAGCTAGGTTTGAGCAAATCTTCGAATTGAAAATATATCGATAACGAAAAGCCCTGGATTTCATACGCATTCTTGCCAAACGTTATTACCATGGCATTCTGTTCTGCGGTAGGAAGCGTAGCGGCTCGCAATAGCTGTAAAATGTGCGGCAGGCAATCTTGGACCGTCGCGTAATTGAAGCGGAACAGATACTGTTCAGGCTTGTGGACAAACTTGTACGGTGCAAGGACGTTGCCTCGCAGCATCTCCACGTATTGGTTGCATTTCAAAGAGAGGATGTTGTCGTCTCTGACCAAAAGGAAAGAGAAAGTAAGTCAAGATTCCTGTGTAGTTAGACCACGAGCCGAATCGACCACCTATATCGCAAGTTATTCAAATTCAAACCCTGAATTCCAGTCCTGGGCTTGCCACTTCTCCACGCTGACGATCTCCTTGATCTGTACTTTAATCAGCGGCTTGTTCAAATCCTTGTTGACAAATACCAATGACTTTGAACACATCTTGAGCCTGCCATCTGTCCAATCGGTTTCACCCGCGAGTGGTTCGACCATCGACTTTGCCGACACGCTGTAATCTTCGAAGAATATTTCCCCCGGCTCGAGAAGGAGCATAGTGAACCTGTAAGTATACATAGACTGGATTGTTGTAACGTCGTACGTGTCGGCTATGCGGCTGGAAAGTGAATTCCCGGTTGGATTTATGCAAAGACACGTATCTCATATCTCGCATTGTCTTGACGATAGAGATCGAGCAATCCGTTTCCGTTTGGACGTCGGAGGTTAGTCACGGTTTTGTCTCACCTTTCTTTCTCCATTGTTACAAAATTTTGGCACTAAAATTTATTTCAAATATCTACGGGTAAAGTATATTTGTTGTTTGTTATTCCTGTGCATCAGTCATCGCCGACGGTTTATCAAGACGTTAACAACACTCGTGTGACACTTCGCACCTCCTTTATAGTGCTTTGTTAATACGTCAAAAATCATGCGGAATTTCGAAGCCCGACGGTACGTGGCATTCTGACTTACCGACCGCCGCATTTGACACTATGAAAGCGCGCGCTCGCCACTTGGGTGGTACACACTCGGTTTCTGACTCGAAATCGATCAATCGAAAACGAAACACAATTCCGCGTTCAACGTCCGAATTTGAATAGGCGAAAAGCAAATTTATAATCTTGCGACAGTTTTACGTTAGTTCGCAGTCAGTTGGGGAGGATTCGTACTTGCCAAAGCCATTCGACTGGTTTGACGATAATTCGATCATCTGAATTATTTGGCTGACATGAGCTGACATGAGCTGACAAGCTGGTAAAATTTGTTTTAACTTTCAATTGTTGTTTCGAGCTGATTGACTTTTGTCTTCAGTTTGTTTATCGTATACAGATTTCGTGCGGAAGGCTAGAAAGCTGAAAGCAAAAAAGTCTCGAATCATCGCAAATAGCGGTAATATTATAATTACTGATCGCGATGTACGACGATTCCGTTCTATTGTCAATGCGGTTCCCGCAAAAACTTTGGAGGATAGTAAACGATTGCAAAACCGGCGCTATTCGATGGAGCGTCAACGGTGGAACGATATTGTTGGATTATAAGAAGTTTCAGGAGGAATACCTGAATGCAGCGAATTCCATTTTCAAGACGAATAACATCACGAGTTTTATCAGACAGCTAAATTTGTACGGATTCCGTAAAGTGACGTCGCATAATCGCGACCCCGTGTGCAACTCGCACAATCCGGATGTTCACGAATTTTTGCACGAGAATTTCCGTGCCAGTCGTACGGATCTTCTTATAAAAGTATGCCGACGAGCGGGTGGTGGGAAAATGAAATTTTGTCAAAGAATACGCGCTAAAAGTTCATTCAAACGGGATCTGTCCGATACTGAGATTCCAAAAATGTCACATCTGCGGATGTGTCAGGTAACGGGCTAATCATCCGCGTGGGACAAGAATCCTCCTACCCACTCCCTTGGTTCGTAACGTGACGAGTCTTCATTTTCGTTTTCAGCTGGCCCTGACCGAGGCGTTGCAGCAAGCCACGAGGGAATATATTCGCGAGAGATTCTGGGAGGAGGCAACCGACAACCAACAGCTGGAAAACATCTCCAGTTCTCAAGCAGCCGATATCGGGGTCTGGATATCCACTTTGAAATTCCGTGTCAATAAAGCGCCGAGGCTGTCGCACGTGGTTCGTAATTCGTATCACTCTGAATCGGAATAATTGCCATTGCTTTCGAGACATCTCCTAGAACAACCCCCGACACAAAGGTAGATAACGAAAACTTAGGTTTTACATTCGGTGCAACCAGCGACCCGACAATGAGATTAATAATTTTCCTTTTCAGCCGACAGCGTGAGCGGCGAGGTCGAGCGTGCATTTCCTGCGGGACGAGCCGACGAACGATATCCTGGTTGTATTTCGTACCGTTTGTCACATTAACTTTGAAATGAAAATTATAAAAACCAGAAGAAAAACAAAAAAAGTATCGCATAATTTGAACTTTGTATAATTCTTTATTGTTTCGTATTTTAGCGCTCACTTTACTTACTTTATCGAGGACATGAAAAAATGTTTAATATTTATGTAATCGTATGCATGGATGTTACTTTTTCTGTTTCTTCTTCTCTGCTTCGGCTTCCTTCTCTTTCTCGATTTCAGTCACGTATTCGCCGATTTTCTCCGCGTCCAGCATCTGTAAATAATTGGTAATCGATCGTTCAAAAGTTTAATCAAGCATTAATCGGCATTTCAATTATTTGTGAAACTCGCCTGCAACGGTTGACCGCGACGCATCACAGCTATTTCCAAATTCTTCTGGCCAGATTGAACGACTTCCAATAACGCTCGTATGGCGAGTTTCATTGTCCCTTTTTCCGTTGCCACTTCCTCGGGTGTGTAGTATTTCTCGAGGAATTCCCGCACCGTCGTCGCACTGCGTCCCGTCGCATTGGCCTGATATTTTCAGATAAATAAGTTGATCGTTTGGTTCCATCGACAGTATTGATACGATTAAAAAGATTGATTCGGTAATAGTTGGGCAGCAAGAAGTCTCTACAGATAATTCATTCGGCATATCCCACCTTCCATTCGAAATATGTTCCCGAAGGGTCGGTTTGATATAGATGAGGCACTCCGTCGTAATCGAACCCAGCTAACAAGCAGGAAATTCCAAATGGTCGCCGCCCGTTGCTCTGAGTATATTTTTGTTTCAATCCTATAAATGAAGGTAAGACGAATTGTAGCAAAATTTTACCTTGTTTCGAGTAACACAGTCGTGTATGTCTTTATATCGTCAAGTCCTGCTTACTAGAGGAATTGTGGAAGGTGTCTGAATATTGCTTTAAAATGTTATCGCATAATTGTGATACCTAAAGACTAGGAATTCGTGTACAACCCGGTCTCTTACCTGCTACAAATCGTGTGATGTATTCCAAAGTCACGGGGTCCTCTACGGTCAGCTTATGACTTTGGCATTCGATTTGTGCTCGATTGATCAATACTCTCGCGTCAGCTGTTAATCCTGAAAATATTTCACAAAACGTTCACGAGTAGCATTCAACTGGCATTAGGCGAAGGTTGACGAAACGAATGTCGACAATGATTGCTAGATTATCCAAAGTCGAAATACCTGCAAAAGCCATCACGACATGGTCGTCCAGAAGACATATCTTGCGTACCGTTCGTTCTTCTTGAAGTTTGGCTACGGACTTTTTCTCCACGCCAAGTACGACGACATCGTTTCCACGGACACCGACCTTGAACCGAAATATTCACAGGTTAGTTTGAAGACTATGAAACAGGGAAAAAAATCACCGCGGGCGAAAAGAAATTTCGTCAAGACGTCCAGTTGGTTCGACGATGCAAGTTCGATGAAAAGATATTCAGATATTTGGCACATGATCCCGAATCGTATCGCATCAGCGTCGAATGACCAATGATAAATGATTGTCAAAATACCGGTGCACAATTACAGGTTAGGGTTACGAGGGTATCTGCTTACCGCCGTTGATCCTTTTTTTACAGCTTCTTGGGCATATTCGACCTGTAATAAATGCCCGTCGGGTGAGAATACCGTAATAGCTCTATCGTAGCGAGATCCCATATTTCTACGGTATGAAAATACTCCGGCAAATTCTACTAAATTTCGTAGTGACTCTACTCTTTTTCGTTTATGCACGACGGTATGGTATTTATTCGGACTTGCTAGGCTGTGACTGGCTGGGACGAGTTGAGCGTTGTATGACAGGCGCGAGCGCAAGTGACAAAGCGTTTTCAGAGCACGGAATAAAAAATGAAAAAAATCACTATATCTAACTTTGGTCTAACTATCCTGCTCTCGTGAAGATTATGCCGAACACACAATGCGGATACGATGCCGATGGGTGCTTTCCAACAAAAGCCACACGCCGCGACACTGTGATACCATTGGCCCTTTCTCTTAGATCCCACCAGTCATGTCGCTCTGTGTGTCTGACCGTGTCTGTTGTTTCAGTGGCTGTTTTGCACCGTTGGAAAGCTTCTACTTATTTTCGAAATCTATTCTGGAGAGAGATCTTTGAAGATTACTTCCAATGGACATGGAGGAAGGAAAATTTCGAGTTTTCCCAAATACAATAACGATATCGGATATTATGCAAGATGTATTTTTGTCAGCTAATAAAACTGTATATTTTCCCAACGTTGATGTTTTTTATTTTACGGGAGTTTTCGTGTTCCTTCTAGGTAGTAATGGCGGTTGGGTTCGGCCCCTTGGTCATAATTGCAATCGCCTTTGCCGACCGTGTTCATCGATCAAGGCCTGTCGATGAAACTCTTGTCCGAACATAAGTGATTATTTTTAAAACTAATTTAGGCTAAATAATTTTCCACCCAAACTCTCTTCGGATAAATAGGTAACACGGTTATCTCGGCTTGACTTTCTTTCTCGTAGGATTCTCTGTCCCCGATGTGAGTGTGGGAGGGACGGAAGTCGTGCAGAGGAAGTCGACTTTGTAAACACGGTATTCCATACTGTCCGGAGAAGTAAGTTTTATAGTTGCCGCATACACTTGAGGAGTAGTTTGCGGAATATGGACAGACATAGGAATTTCTTCGTCTCGAGGTCTCACATCTGAAAATGAACACTGAGTATTATAGAAATCATCCGCATTAAATAAAAGCTGCTGTCGATAGCAACTGCAATTTCCGAATGAAATATTTGGCAGTCGCTTATGTAATAGAGTGAAATCAGCTACTCACCGTCTATTGAGAATCTATCGGGTACGATAAGATTAGGTTCGCCGGGAGTCGTCACGTCGTAGGTCACCGAGGTGTTGAAGATGTGCATAAACTCCTTAGCTGCCAAATCGTGGTAGTCGCCCATCAACCAATGAATCAGTCTCAGACCAATATTGGTATCTTATTTCAGGTCGTAAGTAAGTAAAATACATTTGATCAATAATCAGTAATGGAGTATAGATGGGTCGATAAGACTTTGGTAAGTTGATTATTTTCGCTGGAAATTAACGGATTACATGAACGTGAGACTGCATTTACCGAAATGACGAGACCAGAATAAGCTCTCGTTCGGATCCAGTGTTTTCTGGAACATTTCATTAATGCATCTCCACAACTGAACGTTTCTCGTGGGAATCGCCACTTTAAGATTCAACGGACACGAAGTGCTTGGTATTCCGTTGGGTAAATCTGGGCATGTACATGCTTCTCGCCGCCATTCGACCGTGATGTAATCTGTCGTTGGTATCCTCGAGCCTGAGTTGATCTGCAACAAAATTAATAGCGTTGAGCATCCTCCGTTGAACTCTAATTTAAAAAAATTCGATTGATTTTATGACTCGGTGGAGAAAATAAATGAATAGGAGAGGTGTGCGGCTGTGAATGCTAACTTGAATGATGAAATCACCGACTTGAGATTCGAACACGATCCAGTAGGATCGCTTAGTCGGTATCATGCATGCTACGGTGATCGATAGATCTGCTCGGTAAGAATTTTTCTCCACAACGATAGTCGTCTGGTTTAAAAATAACCGTCGCGGTACTTTTCTGGTCATCAAATCTGCCCAACGGTTCAGCTTGAGAGACGCTGGAGACATGAAATTGGACTGATAAAAAAAAATAATAATTCCAATTGGAAGTGGAATATACTGATTTGGGATTCTGTTAATCGGTATAGATCAATAAATGTGAATAAAGCGTTCAACCAGGGACTGTGGGCTGTTCTTCTGTTATGGAAATGTCGTATTCCGCAGCTTCTCCAAAGGGTACAGGTATATCCAAGGTTTCTTCGCATACTTTGTACAGCATTTTTTCGATTACATAGCTATTGGTCACGCCCAGATAACTCGTGCAGCCTTCCAGAATGAAGACGTGATTCTTGGCAAAATAGGGAGCAACGGACGAACCGCATAAAATAACGTAGGCTGAAACAGGGTTTGATGAATCACGTGTTAGGTACATTTATGGCGAGATTTGATCAAGCGAACAATATTACCCTTCGTTTCTGCAATCTTTCTGGCATGAAACCGAATCTTCAAACTTCCGACTTTGTGAGCTTCTAAATTAACTACCGGTCGTGGCATCACTGCGGCAAACAGATTCATATCATTGCCGATCAACTCGACCACGTAAGTAACCGGAAAATCTGTTGCATTGGTGAATGATATTTGGCGAGTGATTGTCTCGGTCAATGGACAGCAGAATTCAATCTGTAAAACATTACCCTGGCTTAGTCCCGATATTCAATCGTCAAAATCGGTCGGAGTCGCTCAGACAATACCGTTACACTCGTACCTTTGCGGTAGGCATAAAAGTAGGCAAATTGTGGAAGAGATGAGCAACCAGCATCACCATCTGGACACAATTAGGCCTCGTGATTTGAGACGGTGTAATCATAAAACCGAGGCGGATTCTTCTCCAGGCGGTAGTGAGACACACCGCGTTATGATGAACCTATCGAAAGCAATGTGAGGTTGGACAATTATTTCACGATCTTTAGAGGAACAATGCGATAATTGGACGGATATACCTCTTCCGCATTCCGCGGGGATATGAAAATCTTCAAAAAATGGTCTTGAATCAAGTACGGACAGTGTGCCGCAGTTACTGCGATAAGAATCAAACCGTCAGCCAAGTCCCTTTCGAAGTTCGATACAGTCCGAGGTTCGAGTACGTCCCTCTTTTCACGAGGATCGAGGGAGATTCTGTCGTCCTTCATCCATTCCTCGAGTCGTTGTTGATCGAAATGATACTGCAGCCAGCTCAGAAGGATAATCTCTTCGATCGAATGTCCGGCGTTGTCCATTGCATTCTCCTTATTGCTTGTTCTCTCGGAGACATATTCAAGTATGCTGTGAAGAGAATCTGAGAGTACATTCTTCACAGAAAATGATAAAATATCGGTATTTACCTCACAGAACTCGATGCCGAAATTGATGCACCCAAATTCTGTTTACTAGAGAGACGGTTCTTTGCATCATCTTGTAGAGTTTTGAGACTAATTCGCCGGAGAATCAGAGTCTTGAACGTTTGTAAAGCTACGTCGAGCCAGCACTGTTTACTGCGAGATTGAAACAGCTCTCTGTTCATTTTCTCTTCGAGTATCGGAGCGGTAGTTTCCGACCCTGGTAGATTATCCAGCTGAGAAATGAAACGATCCTTTACACTTCTTAAATCCTAAATCAATTTTGCTACAAGTTTCTTGTTCAAAACTCACCGAGGATTTATTATCGGTATAATATAATAAATAATCGTTATAGCTGAGCAGAAATTGCGACTGAACATGAGGTAGGAAAGCCCCTTGAGCGGCCAAAAACTGTAGGACATTGTTGTAGAGCTTGAGAACGTGGCGAACTCTCTCGATCGGGTTTTGCGGTACTTGAGACCTGAGACAAAGAGGAGAATATGATTTATTGACAGTTCTTGCGACTTGCCTTGCCAAAAAACTAACTTGTCTCCGATGTATGTTAGAACATCTTGTCCGGCGAGTGACACAAGTAAATCGATAAATGACTGACCGACCGCGTGTACTCTTCTTCTGTCGTGGAGCGTAGACGTCGACGAACAAACCCCGGAAAGAACTCCGGTGATACCATCGACGATACTTGGATAGAAGTTAAACTTGAAGCCGCCAGAATACATCCATTGTTCGGTGGCAACGAGAGTTCGATGCATGTGACAATCAGACTCGCTGAGAAGGTAACATTGACGTAGAATTATATTTAAAAAAAAAAACTGTTCATCAAAATCCGATTTATCATCAGCCCTCCGATCCACTCACCTCACTTTCGCCGTGGTTGGATAGTAAGGGTAGAAAGTTTTAGAAATTTTTGAATCGTGACCAGACGTCCGGGCCAGGGTGCCAGATAGTTTAGACTTCTGTGAAAGTCCGCTGGAATCTTCGTCTTCGTTGTGTACAAACTTTTCATCCACATTTTGACTAGCTTTTAATCTTGCCAGCGTAGTTTTCATGGATTTTTGACTCGTCGTACTGGTACTGGGATATACACTGAGACTCGTGTGCAGTGCTTCACCCTGTGAGATAAAACTGAGTCAACTTCATTTTCCAGTCATTGATGAGTATTGTTATTTTCAGTCAATCGGTCACTGCAGCGGCCTTACGTATTTTTGAGGTATGACGAACTCGTGTTTGGTCAAAGACGAGCTGCCTTCCCCACGTGACGATATAGATGGAAATGAAATTCTTTCCTGCGGTCCGTTATCGCCACAAAGTTCGTTGTTGTCCCGCAAAAAACCGTGCGTAGTTAGAATACAATTATCCGCGATTACACAGATGTTCACGGAACATTGGACCGAATCTGTGACGCTAAACTCAATTCGTGTACCAAATGCGACTGGAAATTTGCTGCTGAACAGTACAGAGATATCCAGTTCTTTGGGACTGTATAAATTCACCAAAATTCAGCGTTAGAAGATATCGGACATTACATTTTCACAGTCAAATGATTAGGCACGCACCTGGTAATACCGCTGCCGATATTAGTGGTAAAAAACTTGACTTGTATACAATCATCGGTGTAAGTGCCGGCGAATTTAACAGGTTTAACCACGTTGGCTCGAACTTGGAAGGGAATTTGGCACCTATCGACCTTTATCGTCAATTTCTGTTTGACTTCAACGCCAAGTGGCACCGGTGGAAAGAACAGGTCTGTCTTGTCACAGACGATACAGTGATCGAGATTGACTCCATCCAGAATGAGACTGTTGAACATGTTGCCTTCCAGTTCTCCTCTGACGAAAATCGGAGCCTCGACTTGGAAATTTCCTTTCTCCTGAGGCTTGAACTCGAGCATAAAAAGAATGTTTTCCCGCGGTTGCAAGGTGCAAACGATCGAGAGGGGCGTTATGGCCGGCTCCACACCCGCCAACCATGTGATTGAAAACGGGCATTTAAGCTCTGAGAGATCATCGATGCGGATAATGAACGAAACCTCTTGATCAGTTTCGTTATAAATCCGTAGTTTGTCTTCGGTCTGTAAAAGAAGTTCGTTTTAACATTGAATGGAAACTCAAATCATCTCCCACTGATTGACTTGACCTTGTTCGACGTGACATCGAAGTGAAACAAATACTTATTAAAAGATATAATACGTCCAGAAACAGTGCAGTCGACAAAAACTTTTGGCATAGACGCCGGTAATTCCGTCATTTTTATTCCACGATAATAAATGTAGTGTGTTTCACGTGGTTTCAAAAAATCGGCGGGCTTCGTATATTTGGGGGCATCCGTCACCACCGGGCCTAGTATTTCGTTTACTACGATCGGTAAGTAAAAAGAGTAGCTAGCCAAGTCGGTCGGAATGAAATGTAAATAGAACTCCAAAGAGACACCCGATGATATGGTGAACCCTTCGCTATCTGGAATATAAAATGAGATACTTTGATCAGTTTGAAGACGGAAGGCTCCTCGCTTCGTTCCGCACGCATACATATTTTCGGTCCAATACCTATACCAGGGTCATTTCTACGTGGAGAAAAAGAGGCCTTGTACTCGGGGTATTCCTCCAGGAGAATCTGTACTTTGATAACAGTTGGTCCCAGATTACTGGCGGTCAGACATCGCGTAGCGATCGCGTCGGCGCTGATTCGTTTGATGGATATATTATCAGGTACGAGTTTTAGTAGCGGAAATGAAACTTGACCGAGTAATTTGAGCTCTAGCTTCAGGGATTTCTGTACTACCGCTTCTATCGTGACCGAAAATTTAAAACAAGCGTCGAACCTGAGTCTGACCTGCCGGGGGATGAACGGAGAAAACAATTGGTAAGAATATCGAAAAGTTAGATTGCTTTGCGCCAACCTCTAGAGCGAAGATGCCACGAGGTGATATAATGCCCTGATGCGGGTAGACTTCGCATCCGTGAATCAAAGTCGACGAATCAATTTGAAATATGACCTCGCTGAACTCTGCGTTGTGAAGAACTCCGATAGCGGTAGTTGTCATGTTCAGTGGTATATCGTCCAAGTTGAGCACATCGTTTACAAAGGCAACGTCGGGTGTTTTTAACGTATTCTCCAATTTCAATTTCACCCAGGTTCCAGATTCACTCGTCAATACAGCCTCGGTGTTTGACTTTGAGGGAATCGACTCGTAACATATTTCGGCAAACAGAGTTCCGTTGCCTCGTACCTCTCCCGTCATTGGATAAATCGTGAAATTCGCGTTGGATAGTAGGTTCCAGCTGTAACGAACATTTGCCGAGTAATTGATGAATTTCTCGACCCAATTCGTACGACCATAAAACTTACACGAATCTGGTGGTTGCATCTAGCTTGTTTTTTATTTCAACTATCGCAGACAGAGGTTGATAAGCCTCCTGCGGCAAATAATTATGACCGACAGATATTTTCTTCACATTAAGACTCAATGATTTGAGGACAGTGTTTGCGGTGACAGTCATGGCAAAGAAATGATTGTCGTTTATGATGTAGTCAATGTACGTATTAAGTTTGCCAATTTTCTGAGCTCGGTACTCGACTATTATAGTGACTTGGTCGCCGGGGAGTAAAATGGTCAGGGATTGGTTTGGGAAACCTATCGCTTTCGAGACGCGGCTGACTAGCCTGAGCATGACTGGAAATTCGTTCAAATTTTCCACATGCAGAGTTCGATGGTTTACACTCTTGGGTGCCACCTGATTAAAAAATTGATTCTCAAGTCGGAGAAACTAGGATGGAATGAAAATTTCGCCTTATTGTAGAATGGAATACTTACGAATCCGTACGCAAGGACAGTCGGATAAATTTTAACGTTGTAAATTTGCAGCGGCGAGAGTGGCACCAGCATTTCATCCTTAGCCTTTTTAAAAAGTCCGACAGCCTTCGCTTCGCCGAAAATTTTTAGCGCCATAGACGGCTCCTTTATGGCTCGCAATTTAGCAGTATGCAAATCGCTACAGTCCGTCGTGTCATCCAATACCGAAGTAAAACGTTTCAGCGCCGTTGCTTCCCTTCGCGTTCGTCTTGATCGAATAAAGTTGGACCAATACAGACGGTGACGGGATCTGAACGCAGCTTCCTCCGGCGACAACATGTTCTTTGAATCATTTATCAGTTCCGTGTTTGCTGGATGCTGAGGTGCGGAGATCCCGTCGCCAATTACTCGACAGGTTCTGGTGACACCTGTATGCACCCGAAAAGGGAACCGAAATGTTTATAGCCGTTTATTTATTTATTTATTTATTTATAACCGCCTACGTTTCCAACTGACCAGAACAAAGTTTTGTGCGTTTGTCTTTGCTAGAAGGAATAATCAATTGACACCAGACTAATATCCAGCAAAATTTTGAATGTACGAGGGACGTCTTCAAATTCGATAGATCGCAAGTTTGAATAACTACGTCAAACACCAGTTTGAAGGGGACTTTGACTGTGGAAGAGAATCAGACGATAGAAATGAAACACGAGGGCCTGTAACATAAGCGAGTATTCGTCAGTCGCGTACCGTTATAACTTCCAGTTACCGTTACTAAAACTTGGATACTTTTTTGGGGAGCAATTTGACCCTCCGAAGGCTTGCAATGAGCGGCAGCGCTTTGAAGAAACTTGTACGTTATCGAGGCGGACTTGGATGGATTTGATATAGTGAGTTCTCTATAAACAGCTTCTCCCACAGTTATGTCTCCGAGGTGCAGTTCGGTTGGTATAAACTCCAGGCGAGCCTCTTCGCTTTCTCCATAGAGACAAAGTCGGACGGTTTCATACCCCGGTGGTTCTGGAGGCTCGTTTTCGGACATCGTTAACGAATGCACCGACCCAGGTTCCACTGTAAATGCAGATTGAATAATTGTAACAAACGGATAAAAATTTACTCAACCGTTGTACGAGTACGAGGATATGCATATGATTTAGAGTTTCCTACGTAATTCGACTCCTTTCTGTACTTCCTCTGATCGATCGCTCATGGCCAATTCATCCCCTGGACAAATTTTCAGGATATTCAGTCTGATTTTAAACTACTTTTGTGCCTTTAATTCTATGTTACGTACTGAGAATGTCTTCTATCTCGGTACAATGAATTCTGAATATTCTCAGAAATACCATAAAGTCTTGTCTGTCGCGTTTCCGAAATTCCTCAGTCTTTTTTATGACCTTGTCTGTGGGCGAGAATCTAAATATCATTATTGTAGAATAACATTGAGCCGTGTTTCAATGCGGGCAAAAATTACGTTCTTACGTTATGTTGAAAACGCGCCCTTCGAACGGATCCATTCTACCTTCGAGTGGGTTTATGGAAAAGACTTTAAATGCTGGGTGTTTTTCTACATCAATCTTCTGTAGGATAAGAATTTGCATGTAACAAAAATTCAGCGGTACAAATAATCGATTGTACTGACGCCGATGGGTATCAGATCGTTGTCTATTTCCCCGAGCACAACGAAAGTAGAATTTTGTGCAGAGAAGCTTCTCAGGATAATCGTATCGTGTCGAACGGTATTTGTGAATGTTGGCGGGAAGTCTATCAGCGTAAAATCTCCAGTCGCGTTTGGATGGTAAACAACCAAGCGAGGAATGATGATGTTCACTTTCACGGGCATTTGGATGTTCGGGACCGATTTGATCCTGCAAATACGAGGGACCCGATTACACCCCGTAAAAAATGCATCAAGTCAAACGGGATTGATTCAGCACTCACCAAAACTCCCCGAAGAAGGTTCCTTCCTCTTTACCGATCAGTTCAATTCTGATCGATACTTTCGAACGAGCCTGCAGAATTCCTCTCATAGGTCTCACGGTAAGATTCATTTCGTTGGGTCCCAGGTCAACTGCAAATCTATCAAGCCAAAGCCTCGTTAGGTCGATGTTACATGAAAAACGGAATGGCTCGCCGTCGGAAGTTGATTAGCAATTACCTCGTACTTTTTCCGCCGTCATTTTTTAAAGTCAAAGTCTTGATGCCCGAGTTAGAGCCGATGTCTACGAGCCCAAAGTCTAAGGACGTCGGTTCGATAGATAAAACAGCCTTTGCCAAAGTGCAAATGACGTGATAGTCGATATATTTCCAATTTATGTAAATTGGAATCATAGCGTGTAAGACGGAGGTTCTTTTGTAGGAGTAATGGACCCGACGCAGGATCCTCAGTCCAGGGCTCAAAAAGATACCGCCGTGCAGCGTCTCCATTCGGAATGCCTGTAGAAAGTGGTCCAAACCGTTTAAATTTCAGCCAACTCAATTGTATAATAGCCGGTTATAGTTATACTTGCTATCGAATTTGGGGCACAGATGCGAATGTGGGCTGGATTTTGCCCCATATTTTGGATGGCGAATGTTTGTCGGAAGGTCATACCCTCGCAGGCATCTTTAAATTCCATAAAAGTTGGAGATATACGCACACAGTCGTGCTCTATGTAATTTTCTTCCACGGGTATCGATCTCTTAGCATTTCTTGCATCGATCCGAACAGCACTGGACAACGTTTCAGCTACAGCGATCTATCGGAAAGACGAAGAATTGTAAATCAGGTGTATCAATTTACTTTTCATTTCGAAGCGATCATGACTGACGTTCGCATCATCCCCTCCTTCAATTCTGTGCATTTTGAGAATGCAGTTGTACTTCCTCAAAAATCAATACAAACTACAAATGGGAATCAATACTTATTCCCAAACAATCTATAAATCGATACGTTAAAAAAAATTATATGTTTTACGAAAAAACTGCGTGAGAAAAATAAAAAAATAAATGAGTATCCGGGATGGAATTCCATAGCTTGCTCGAGGCAATCTCAAATAAATAGTCTTTCATTTTTTCATACCGAGCAATTCCAAGTCGAAAGGGTCCTGATTTTTGACACTGGAGTGAGACAAGATTGGAAATTTCAAGTTATTCTAATATCCTGATATAAATTAAATACAATGGCCATGGCAAAGGTAGAACAAAAAAAGAATGAGGAAACTGTCATGTACACGGTAAGGAAACACAATTCTCATTGAATTTGCGATAAAATCTGATGAAAAATATTTTCATCGCGCAGCAACTCCAGCCATGGAGTTCGGTCAGAGCACTGCCTTGCATGGAGCAGATCTCTGGGCCTCCGATCCCCGTTAGAACTGGCGAATATTACCGAACGCCAAGACCACACCCGTGGCGCCCAACTCTGGGCTATGAAAATGTAGAAGTGATTCCTCTGTCAGTAATACTATATTAGCAGTAGTTAGTAGAAAAATATCAATTATCAACACCCATAAATCCCACGATAGCCAATGATTCCGTATTATTGCCCAGTCCTTCGCAACCATTGACGAATCAACTGGTCGATGCGTGCTATACTCCAAATGGCATGGCGACGGAGCCTTTGCGGTTTCCAAACTTAGTGACGGGCTTTGAAAGAAATCCTGGTCATGCCGCACGCGCCGCGTTGTATACGAGATACACGCCTTACGAATGGATTCAAAATCAAATCAGGTTTTACAACGAGGCTGATTCGAACAGACATTTTTCAGAAAAACTAAGGTCAAACACGGTACAGCTTATGCGGTAAATATGAGAACCGATAATTATCGCGTCAATGTCCATGACCGAATCTGCGATTTAGGTAGTCGGTTTGATTTTGTACCAGAGTGGCGGATGAAAAGGTTCAGGGTGGTCAACGAGACACGGGTAGAAAGATCGGAGAAAGAGTAACGGACATAACATTTTGGCGAAATGAAGTTGCCTCCGAGTTGGAACGTCTAATAATGGAAAACGACAGAATGCAAGAATGTCGCAGAGTGCTGCAAAAAGCTATTCAAGACCTGGACGGACAGCTACACGTCGCACAAGAGTGTCTCTACTACAGAGAATCGAGGAAGGGTAATACCGGAACACGTGACTCGTTAGAATATACTGAGAAGTGATATGTTTGAACAGGAAACGAGTTAGTCCACGATCAAACGGAGCAAGCGTTATTGAAGGAAGTTGAAACGGTGAGAAATGGCCAGAAGAAACTCGAACAATTTACAGACAAATGCATTGACCAGGTGCACATCTATAATTCCTACTTCTTTCTTCGATAAGGAGACAAAAATTACATTGCATTATCTTCGTACTAGTTGAGGAACGGCAGGGCGTCGCAGAACCAGTTGGAACTCGATATTAAGAATAAGGAAAGCGCGCTTGGCATAGACACGATGTGCCATCAGCTGAATAATTTCAGCCGCGGGCTTCAGTATTATGGTGGAATTGAAAAATACGATCCCTGGTAAAAGAGATCCTCCACCTCGTAATAATTACCTAGTATAAGTTTGTCCTTCCGCGAAAAGCATCACCGAGGCTGAATCCTGGGCCGAATCGTCGAACAGTACGGTAAAAAGGTCACAGTCGGAACGCTCCAGATCCTGTCAGTTGCGCAGCGAGATAGAGATCGCGATAAATGGTGTGGCTCAAGAAATGTGGGATGCGTGGAGCAACACGAACAACGCGCTGGCCCGCAGGTCTGCGGAAACGCTGGAAGCAAAAAGCAAACTTCAAATACACTTGTATAAGGTATGAATTAATAATCTTCATAACGACATTCCGAGATCGTTCAATCGCACGTGAATAATTTTATCTTCAGATTCAAAAGGAAATTTTCGAGATTGAGAAAAACCTGGAGCTGATGGGTAAAGCCATAGCTGACAAAAGTGCGGCGCTAAAAGTGGCTCACACTCGTCTCGAGGCAAGAACACATCGTCCCGAACTTGAACTATGTCGCGATTACGCACAGCTAAGGTTTGTCGCTGATAATTTCCCGCCGCGTGATCATGTATAGTAATCTAAAAAATTCTAATCTCAGCATGGTCAGCGAGGTTGAGGCGATAAATGGAATGATCGGTGAAATGCACATGAAGATGCAACAGAGCGAAGCTCAGCATCAACAGCTCCTAAGAACTAGGGCTAGCCTGGAGTCTGACCTAAAGGCAAAGGTGGACGCCTTGTTTGTAGACAGAGAAAAATGCATGGGAATGCGACGCAGTTATCCCATATCTTCGACAGTTAAATATTGAATTTTTGTACATATCGTTGAATATTCTTTGTATTCGTGTATTGATTTTATATCATTATTATATTTTACACACTTGTTTCACAGATTGTAATATATTTTCCATACAACATGTGTCGTCGCAGTGTGCAATCGTGATATAGTAAAAATATAGTAAAAACTGTGATCCATCGCGATAAAACTTCCAGTTAGATTTCAATATTGCATTTACAGTTCTAAAACTGTTACATACTAGGATAGGATGTAGAATATGACGGTGTTACATCACTCTGCCCCACGGTGACCTTCTTGCCTCGATACATTATCGAAAAATCTAAGTTGTCCATTAGTCAGGTATAAAATGGTGCAAATCACATGGAAGGTAGTCATGATTCACGTCCATTAACTGGACACTATAAAGTGTGATTGTCTCACAGCTGATACTGATAGCCGGTGAATTGATCAATTGATACGTTTGTAATGGACAGGGGTTGAAAGGTGCAGAGATAAAAGTTTATGGCCAATACGCGGCTTACTCGCTGTGCTTCAACATCATGCTGCTAACAAACAACAGCTTGCCTTTTCTGACAATACTCGTATCGACGATTATTACCTCGTCTCATTCTAACAGAGTATCGAACTCGGCCGATGGACTCGGTAATATCAGGTACCAGAAGTTTGTCAAAAATGTCGAAGAAATTCCGGCTTCCGAAGGCACGCGGTCGATGATGGGAAACGAACCAGAATGCGGCCTGGTCCTTGCAAAATCTGTGGATCAAGTAATGGAGAGTTACATGCCGGATAAAAAAGTGTTGTGTATTCTTGTTGCTGAGGAAGCGGAGAATAATTGTTTTGCCAATACCTTGGACGGGCTGTTGAAGCTGGGAACGAGAAGTGTGATTACCGTTAAGAATCATGGCCGGTCTGTCCAGTTGAGGGAAGTCATTTTCCAAAAACCGGATGTCTACATTTTACTAGGCATTGACTTGTCCACGGAATTGGTGAAGAAGAATCTGATAGATTTTGGGAAAATGGGTAGTACGTGGAACCCTAGAGGACTTTACATAAGCGTTGCCGAGAGTAAAGACGAAGCCGCTAGCCTGATGACAAATCTGTGGATCAAGTTCGTGTACAAAGTGATCGTACTCGTATTTCCGAACGAGAATTCAGGTACGCGCCGGATAACAAAGAGTTCCATGTTTTCAGACATGGTAATGTCAATGACGTCATTTTCAGACGTGGTAGAGGCCTACACTTGGCGCCCTTATTATCCGCCCAATAACTGCGGGCCACCAAGGGCAGAGAACATCATAAAACTCGGAGAATTTAGCGAAAAATTGAAGAAATTTGAAAAAGAAAGCGACACAGCCCCTGGAATGATTCCGCAAAATTTTGGAAATTGCCCACTGAAAGTTAGCTTCAATATTTGGCCACCTTTTGTCGACGATACGATGGTCGAAGATGAGAATGCAGGCATTGAAGTGAGATTGATTGAAATGGTTTGCAAAAAAATTGGAATCGAGGTGAAGGCTCATTATCACCCACTGACGTTATACCGGGATCCAAGCGATGCCTGGGCAGGATCTGTAGTCCCGAGGGACTCGTTTCTCAAAGATTACGACATCGCAAGTCCGTACATCCAGGTGAGCCATACTCTTTACGATATCGTCAATTTTATAGGCTCCATACGTTGAGAAAAACGATGCAAGCAGAAAATAGACTCATCACCTCGTCGGTGTTCGCGGCTTTGAGCAGGATGAATTGGTCTGGAATGTTCCTACGAAAAATGAGATTCGCTCCGTCGGTCTTGACAATGGAATATCCCCGACGCTTTGGGCTCCGTCTTTCTTGGCGATAGTTCTGATCGCAGTTTTGTTGCGGGTAGCCGGAACCCAGCATTGGATTCTCTGGGTGTGGGGAAGCCTTTGGGAGCAATTCGATCACGGGTTGCCGATGAAACTACGAGGCGTTTGGGGGTGCTGGCTGTTGCTCTGCCTCCACTTGAGCGTCGCGTACAGAACCACGCTGGTCAGTAATCTGGCCGAACCCTTGATCGTAAAGGGACCGCGGAGTCAGTCGGAACTCGTCGGCGCGGGATTAAAGCTCGGTAAATCGCATAGGACCGCAGCTGAATCTATAAATTAGAAACAGACCGATAACAGTAACGGTATGGATATTCTCCTATAGGATTTATGTCCACGGCAGCAGCGTATTTCAGCAAAGATGACGAGGTACAGAAATGGATTCTGGAGCATTACGACGAGTGTACGACAGTAGACAAGTGCTACAAAGAAATCCCTACCGGCAAAGCAGTATTCACTGATAAATTGCACGCCGATTATTTGAATTTGCAACAAACCGAGACGAGCAATTTAGACGATCAGGTGCGTCAACTGCCGCCCAGTTTAGTGTACAAAGTGACGATGCTTTACGAAAAGGGTCACGCCGTATTAGAAGGCTTCGACCAAGTTTGCCATCTCGCACAGCAGGCAGGTTTAGTCCAATATTTGATTAGAAATGTAATAAATGCACAGACGAATATTTACATGCGTAGATTAAACTCGAGAAAGGAGCACAGTTTGTCATTTCCCCAAGTGCGCAAAGGGTTTCATCTTCTTGCTGTAGGCTTGACGTTTGCCGTATTGACTTTTCTCTATGAAACATTGCAAGAGTTCTTTAAGATGAGATATCCGGGTTGCATAAAAGATATAAGGAGATTATGGAGCGAAAAACTAAGAATGCGAATTTAGCGTTATGCTTTCTCTCAAGTGTATGAATAACTAAAACTGGGAGCTTGAACATTGGGCTCATGTAATGTTTCTTAGTAACAAATTTATTCCAACCTTTTCATCACTTCGAAACAGATAACAAAATTATTTAATAGGCACGTTGTGTATGTGTCTACGAGTGCGATTACGTATGGTAATGGCTAGTTATAATAATCTTATTTTCATAACGAGACTAATATTCAATCCATTAACATTATGCATTCAATATAGTGTGGTATGTAATATCGTGCTAACTATATAATACAATTACATCAGATATCTCAGATCCTATCACAATTCCTTCTTCCTCATCTCTCTCTGTCTCGCTTCATCTTTTCGATGATTACTTTCCAAACTATGAGAAATATCTCTGTTTTTTTACCTCTAGGGTATAAATCTGTGTGAAATCTCGCAAGTTTTACAAGCTCACGGTGTTATCACAAAAAACAAGAACAAATTCAACTTTTTCAAAGTGATAACTGATATCTAAAAATCGCATGCTTGTAGTTGTAATCATGTTTCATATTTCACAATCTGACGTTAGATCGGAGGCGTAGAGTTTACGCTCCATGCTGCCAGGAATAGAAAAGTTGCCGAGAGCTAAAGAAATTGTCTACGACTTTGAGCAGTGGCGTTATATTAAATTATCATCCGCCCGACGGGCAAACAATCATTAAAGGCATCGATCAACGATTTAAAAGAAAATAATGAATTACCCACAATGAAAAAAAAAATTAAATTCTCATAAAATTTGACGTCCACTCGTTGTGTCATTGTTTCTCAATTTTTCGGTTTCATTAATCAGTTTTCCATACTCCATACTTGAGATATGCCATAATCGGGGTTGCAAGTCGAACAACAAATAGACGTCTACCCTAACAGCAATCAAGAGGGAAGAAAAAGAATTCCGGGCTCCCACTTGCGATAATTACTAAATAAATAGTAATCTAAGACTCTGTGCGATAATCATTCGTCTTACTCTGTCTTTGAATTCAGGTACATAGCAGAGTGTAAAGAACTGACCACAGCTGCTTCTCGCGTTATTCCATGGAGCATGAGTAATTACAGAAAATGAAAACTAGTCGATCCAAGTTTAATCAATTGTTTATAATCTACTGTACAGCACTCGCTCACAGAGACAGAGTAGGAGAACGTTACAAAAAAAAAAAAAAAAATTAGTATTATAATAATTTATATATAATGTTCACGCCGTATCGTCCCCGAACGTTTGATCCGTTACGCTACTCGATGTTTCGAGTCCATTTGAAAGTTGCGACACTTTCGTATATTTGGTTAGCTGCCTTGTCGTTGTCATAATTTTCCTTCAGGTAATATATTTTGACGTTCTCCTGGGGGTGGCACTCCAAAACGTCCCACTTCTCGAACAATTTGAAAGAATTCTTTATCGGATCGACGCAGAGACTTTCACCTGTGACGAAAGAAATTCAATTCATCAAGGAAACTCGTTATCTTCGATTTCCAGTATTTTTTTCACACAATATCCTCACCATAATTTACTATGCCGCGATCCAGACTCGTCTTAATCTCGCCCAGCACTTCGTAGAGTAAGTCTCGTTCCGTCAAGGACCTCCCTACCAACTTCTTCAAGGTGAAAGCGCTCATCGTATACGTATCAATGAAAGGACGCAACAAAGTGTGAAGGAACTCCATCCGCCTCGAGTATTCAGGGTCTAGGTTCAGCTGGAGTGAGCAAAATAGGCGATTAGGATAAAGATTTTCAATATCCATTTGTTCGAAGAAATCAAGATACCTTGTATTCGAGTTTTCTCGTTCTGTTATTGACCGAGTATTCTTCGTCGGAGCTGTCGTCAAAGTTTTGCGCATATCTTTTGCTCCAGAGTTCCTCCTCTGTGTAACCGTCCTGAAATAATATCGAGATTTTCGGTATTAGTCGCAAATTGGTACGTATAAATAAGTCGGCGAGTGTTTATGATAACAAGGATGCGGCCTTACCTCTTTCAGAGTAATTATACCCGTTGAAGTAAGATCGCCGATCGTTTCTATAAGTATAGTTTCGAGATCTTGGCAAGGTCGACAGAAGATAAACTCGTACTTGAGAATGTCGCAAACTTTCAACGCCTTCTCGACCAAATTGTCCTGAAGTACGGTTATATTATTTTCAGCTATTGCCCGAGGGTCGTTGATCTGAGAGTGCAGAATACCGTAGAGTGCCGTAACTGGAAAAACAAAATCAAAGAGAATGAATGAAACAGAAGAACCCCTCGAGTGGCAAATTGGGAAATGAAACGAAATTTCTATTTTACTCACCGACTACACTGTCCAAAACGTAATGCATCAGCATACCGTTGCTGTAATAAGATAGTTCGATAACGTTGGGCAGGATAGAGACTGGCCTGATAGCGATAATGACTTCGGTTCTGATCGGTTGACCTTCGACGGTGTGCGTGACTTCTTGTCTCTGTTGTTTGACGAGACCAGGTCCCAATATATTGAGCTGTGACAGGGAAAAAGTTATTCATCCGTACTCCAGGACGTCAACACTGAGAACCGGTCGACTAACCGCGTGATTAATGATGTCTATGCTTTCGCCGCAAAAAGCGATATTCTTCTGACCCCTCTCCAGCTCTTGTCTGACAGAGTCGAAAGCTTCTACGAGTCCATCTAACGTACAGCCGTCTCTGAATTTGTTCAAAAGGAGAAAAGCCACGACGTTGGTAGACATTATTGGCGTAGATTTGGCACAATCTGTAAGAAAATTCGTCATTTTGTAATAAATATTCCTTGCGTGGACTAGGGATTGTGTAATCGGGTCACTTGAACTAACCGTGTATAACATGTTTGGCAATGTTATCGACCAGCTGACGATGTTCCTCGACAACTACGTCGGTGCCGTAAAGCGAAGAACTAGAGACAGTGGATTTCAAAGGCCGGTCCACAGTCTTCGCAAGCAATTTGTTTTGCTGCGTCTGGAAGGATCTCAGCATTTCCTAAAGATCGATCAACAAAATGAATCGATAGAATAGAATGGATTTTTCCGCTCCGAGGCGTGGGTTTTGAAGAATCAGTTGTCGCAATAAATATTCACCCTCAACGAGAAAGGCTGGCTAAAGTCAACCTTGACTATCCCGTAATTTCCCATCAAAGTCGCCCATATGGCGCCTATCGCCGTACCAAAAGTCTCCATTTTCTTTGGTTGACCTAGCTGCTCCCTGACAAAGTTGCCGTCGACTAATCGTTCGTAGTTCATAGAAACGGGAACGATCAGAGCATCTTCGATAGTTCGGTCCATATAAGCGTCGAGGATAACGCTCAGGATTCCAACCTTTGGCATACACGGTTTACCGGTTCTCGTCCTACCGCCCTCGATGAAGAATTCGATGTTATGACCGGCTCTCAAACTCTCTACGAGATAGGTGTGAAGCACCGCGCGATACAGCATGTCCTTTCGCCCTAGGACAGGGTCTATCCTCCTCTTGATGTAGAACGCTCCCAAGCCGCTCAGAAGCCATCTGAACAATTAAACAAGATTGGTTTTACTATTGTATGGAATTGACTTGAGAGATCCTCCGTTCGAATTCTACCGAACAGAATGAGTTACCTTGCCAGGTTCCTAAGAGATAGGAGAGCATGAAACGAACGTTTATACGTGAGATTTAGCGATTTAGCGCACCACAGAGGCTGGTTAGGGCGAGGTCAGTTTTCTTACCCGAAGAAAGGTATTTTCAAGTTATCCCCAGCGGCGATGAGTGGGTTTCTGACGTCATTGCTGAGTAGAATGAAGCTGATCATGACGTAATCGAGATGACTTCGATGAAGGGGTAAGAATATGAGCGGCAATCCGCTCTCGTTGGCTTTCTTGAGCATCTCAACTTGTGCCGGTTGCACGATAGCGGATTGAATGAAACACGGAAGTAATTTGTAAAGTATCCAAGCGGTTAGCTTGAGCAAACCGTCGCTCAGGCTGCTCTGCATCTGTGAGAGTATGGTCTTGGCTCTTTCCTCCGCTTTCGCCAATGCTTGAAGCACGCTGCCGCCGTCATCTTTCACCGTTTCGTCGGCCGCCTGTTTTATCGCATCTTTAAGCCTCTCGTCCGTCAGTACCTGAAAAAAAGCCAATCGACCGAGTTGAAGAAGGAAAATGGCACCTTTCGTTATCTCGTTCGTTCAATTTTTCAAAACACTCACAGTTTGCGTTACTTTTGGATAATGGTACTTCTTGAAGCTGTAGACCTCCGATATGTGGCAGAACAACTTGGACACAAGGCTCGGTCCGGGGTGAACGATTAATATATTCTTGTCAGGTGTTTGATACTGTTTCTGCGCGTCGCTGACCAACGAATTCTGCAAGGGATCATTTCAATCGTTTAATCATCGTCGTCGCTGGAAGTTCTCTTATATATATCGATCGATAAGACGACGTCGCATGTCCGAGCGGCAATAAGATTTCGGACTAAACTTTGGAGAAATCGGACAAGGTTTAACCACACGTTACCGAATCTTGAGTATCTCGGTTACTCACACTCTCTGGATATCCGTGCACGACAACAATTCGCAACCATCGAGAAATAAAGCCCCTAGATTCATCGTGCATAGTTCAATAATAACAGAGCCTCGGATCTCCCTACGTGTGAATTTCTCAACGGAACGAATGGACTGGATAACCTGTAGTAAACACTGGGTCTTCTTTTAATCCTCTTCCTGCTCTCGAACCATATCTACCTACCATACCTTACCTACCTACTTGTCCACGCAACCCACAAACGCGGGCGTCCGAAATGTTTATTTTTAACTCATTACATACGACGACACGCGGGTCTCTCTATCTCTGTCTCGGTCTCCGTCTCTATCTTGCTTCCACAGAGCTGAACTCGCAATCAGTTTGAAAAAACAAGTGGAACTACCAGCTATAGGATACAATTATTTCATTTGCGAAACCAATTCGACTCGGAAACCGAACTTTGCCGTTTTTTATTTCGTCAACGAATGATAATACGATCAAACAGAAGTTATGTGAATCGCGATACTGCAGTCACCGATATTAGGATTCTCGGAATTGGAATCACATTCGAGTTATCTCTCCAACGCGGTATAATTGATCGTAGAGTTCTCGATTGATGAATTTTTATGGAAAAACACTGCAGTTTCAAATTCTATTGTGTTTGTAAAACTTTGTACAGATAATGTGACACTGACACATAACAGGACGATATCTCGCGTCGCGTCGTGAAAGGTGCGTCTTGCGACTCTTGCCCCGTGACTAGTGGGAGCCAATAATACGACGTTACATATCAGATCGTGGCAGTAGATAATTGCATAACGCAGCAGAGGTAGACGTAGAGGTAGAGGTAGAGGTAGAATCACATAAATCCGATACGCGGGTTGTGGGTGAAAAAAAAAAAGGAAAAGTTGTCACATTATTTTTTCTTCTTCCGAATTTAATTATGTCAGTCATTCAGCGTCTGCTATTTTTTTTTCCCCCTTATCAAAAATGTGTGACATATTTCACGCATAGATGTATTATCAACGTAGGACTTACCCGAATAGCGAGCTCAGCCAGTGCGGCAACGGTTCCCAATTCTGACCGACCGGCGACCGCTTTGTGCGTTAGAGGCGTTTGTCGGTGATCTTAATTGCCAATTACAAAGACCTCTCGCGATTATATAGTTTCTTTTAAATTTAAACCCTGGCACTATATTGTTAGCCACACGATTACGGTCTCGCGGGTACCGCGACCGACGAGACGAACCTTTATCCCGACATTGAACCGTCTAACAGGTCGCGCGACACGTTGCCCTCTTATAATAAATAATCTGTTTGGCAATTTTTTGAATAATTCTCCATACGCGACGACGGCCAACGGTCGTTCCAACCCGGTTTACATTTTAATCCGGTTCGTATTTTGCAACAATAAACCAGATTACCCGCGTCCCATATACTGTACACAACACACAGTCTTGATATACTACCTATATACATAGGTATATGCTAATCGCGCGTTTAGATGTTCAGATGTTCAGATGTTCGGATGTTCAGATTTTCGACATCTTATCCTGCCCTGCGGGGGAATTTCACAGTATGTGTCGTAATTGTGAAACCTTGTCAGCGTTTCTACTCGCGAATAGCACAGAACGTTATAACCATAGCATGTAATCGTCGATAAAAATGCGTACGTATACAGTATAGTTAATCGCGAGCGGATATTCGCGAGAGCGCGTGTCCGGGGAAAAGAATACATACATGATAAAGCATTGCTGCAACTTGCAGCAATTGCACGAATAACGACGCTGCACAACGCTATATTCGTGCGTATTCTGACTATGATTCTGGCGCACGCGGTACACGTCTAGGTACATACAGTTGTGTGGAATTAGACAGACTGACTGACCTTGGAAGATGGGGTACATTGTCCGCAGCATCGGTGTAAGAAAGGTGTGACTTGAAACGGAGGCGTGGGAGCCAGGGGTTCGGACTCTTTGATCCTGTACAAATTATTGTCCCGTACTTTTCGTGCGTTTTCTCTGCCCTGGGTTTTCCTCTTCTGATACTGTTGCCCGGCTCGTCGTAAACCTGGATAATAGAAAAACAATCAAATTGGAAAAAAAAACAAGGATTCGTTCGAAAGATCCGTGGAGCAATTGTCGAACAAAGAACGCTGTAAGCCTTTTCATCTTCTCATTATTCTTTTTCCTAATCGAGACACCGAGTATATAGATAAGATATTATGATTAAGTTACGCAATTTGTACAGAATACTTAACAATAATTATTCATTCATTGTTTTCATAACAATTTCGCTTTCATTTTTCGTTGTCACACGAGTTTCAAAGTAAGTATAGGAATAGATTAATTTTAATTACGCTTTGTGATAAAATTATAAAATTTTCCTATCATCTACATATGTTATAATTTATACGCGATTGGCTGCGCAATATATCACTAATGAAGAAGAAAAAACCAGCGCATGCAGGCATCGAGACGAATGAATGATTCGTGATCGGATGCGCGAGAGTTAGAAAAGATAAACAAAACACACACACACACACACACACGATTTGAAGTAAAAAAAGGCGATAAAAGACTCGGAAGTCAACAGGTTAAGGCGCAGAGATCGAGCAATTCGATCAAGGCAAACGACTTGCCGACCACTGATCAATCTGCATTCGTAAATTCGTAAAGGCGTATATTCCTACTATAATACTATTCGTATTAAATACATATTATTCGTATTAAATTCTATTTTAGGTATAGGGTGTATGAATTAATCGACTCACCGTCAAAAGACAATCTTGGGGTAGCGTCCACCGTGTCGTTGGTGGATGCGATTTCCGTTCGAGACTCCCATTTAGCATAAACTTCTTGAAGTCTCGTGGAAAGTACATCGACCATATTATTAGCTCTGGAAGATGACAGATTATCTCGGATAATATTACGGTTTTGTGTGCAAATCGGGATGAATGTAGACTTTGAAATTGGAATAAACTATATCGATATTCTTGACTTTCCGAAGGTAAAAGCTGGATAATACGCCAAAACGACGTAACTGATTCGATTGTATAACGGATAATCGCATCACGACTGTTTCCTAACCCGCATAATCAATGAAACGTTGGTAAGTCAGTCTATGTACGTAAATTATCATCGCGGCGAATACGCGGTTCATTAACCTCGCGGACACCGCGGTCTAACAATTCAATCGTTTCGCGGACTCGCGACGCCGAGCCCTCCGTCTGATCGTAAAATGCCCAAACAATGAGCACCTCGCGATTGCTCAACAAATTACTCGACAACAGCGCATAGTTAATCAAACGGTGGACGATGAGACGCGGGAACGCGCCGTAATCGTAATTTGCGGGCAAACATATACGAGCCGATAACCCAGGATCGGTTATCTTACGATTGCTTCGATGCGAGGAATAGTTGCAGGGGAGGTGAAGGCGACCCGAGGCGACCCGAGGGGTATACGCCTCGGAATCGGACGGATGGGAAAAGGAACGGACGGACGGTAAAGAAAAATTCTGTTCACGTCAAGGTCGTTCGAAGATGTGGGATTGGAGAACCGTAGCGTGTACGGGTGTATAAAGCGATCGCGAGCGATGCACGTGAGCGATCCACGAGCGTTTGCCAGAGCCTCTCCGAGAGAGTTTACCGTTTGCCGGAGTGGCGTGATCTTGCAGGCAGTGGCGTACCCGATCATCTCCTATCCCGCGGGGAAAATGGACGCGATGGGTACAAGGTGTATGAAATTGAATGAAATCAAATGAAAAATGACAAGCAATTAGATGCGATGCAGAAACGACGGTTGAAAAAACGGTAATATCGGACAGGTGACGACGATTGATCCGCGTTGGTAGACCAGACGCGCTGCGAGGTTCGATAATCTTGTTCGCTTGATCGAGTAATTAAGAGTTGCACGAACGCATCGGTAATAATGACGGCGACGTTGATCTACCGTGTCGTACGTGATCTGGAAAATTTACTGGATTCGCTCGCAACAATCATTGAACTTTGATCACAGCTGTTTGCTTATCTGTAGAAACCTTCAACATGCGCGCGGTGATACGAGCGTTCTCATTTCGTAGCCTGCATGCGATAATGTTGAATCAAAACTTGACTATGCTTGTAGACGCAATTGTTGTTATTGTTGTTGTTTTTGTTGTCATAACGCAGGTTTGATCAATGCTGAAAGGAGTTTATTCAATGATTGCAGCCCCAGAGTGCAATGTCGTTTTCCAAGGCGGGAAGGAAGGTGTACAGGGAAGCTATTATGTACTTAAATATGTAGTGGGTACTATTGTCCGCGGGCAAAGAACGCGCTTTCATTTGTAAAGCTAGAGGGACAGTTTTGCGAGAATAAGAAAATGAAAGTTCGATTTCCTGCGCGCTGCGGTGTGGTGAAATACGATAATTTTATACAGGTACGGGTGTGGGTATAGGTGTAAGTATAACGGATAAAATGTATTGTAAATTACCGCATTACGCACTCGTACGTCGAGACGAGCGTCGTATTCCATATACCACAAGTGAAACGCGATTCGTGTCTGGATTCTCTAACATAAATCGAAAAACTTGTCCCGCAATTGATATTGTATAACGCGGATTCGCGCTACGACTTTTCACTCAAAACTACGGGGCAATCGTGTACCGTGATTATAAAATGAAAATAACAACGACGTTGGACCGCGGAGCATCAATTCAAACCGAATTATCTCAAATTTCAAGCCACTCTCTTGACCCTGAACGTATCACGAGGTTCACAAGGTCAAAAAGGTCCCGTATCATCAACATATTCGCTATACACGTGCAGATGTACGGACGTATTCGTGTAATCGAACCACCGAAGCATCGGTGCTGTGTATACACATAGGTATCAATGCCTAGTGTTCTATCAGGTTTTTTGTCTCCGATTGGCTCCAAATACATAATTATGTAAACGAATCGGGTCAACCGGTCCTCCATATCTCAATATCGTGATCAGAAAAACCTTGTACGATTAATTGATCGTGCAGTCCACGTAATGGCGAATGAAACTATACCAACTTTCGTACCCACTATGCAGTATGAAACTATGGAACTACGAAGCAACAACGATGACAGGTGTGGAAGAACGGCGGAGAACGACGTTAATGCTCGTTCTTACGATTAGAGTAATCTAACGTAATTCTATCATCACGCGGTTGCATACATGACCGAAGAAGCGAGTAATTGGCTTGATGATAAAAGAGGAGCCATTATTAACTGGGAACACGATCGCATGCAACGAGTATGAACAAAGAAAGAATCGCCGTCAGAGAAATCGGTATATGATTTTGCCTCATTGTCCACAGTTACCGTGCGGATCGCTAATCGAACCCCGAATTCCGGGCTAATCAGAGCTCGATCGTCTCTCGGTGACATGGATATCTCTGACTGGGCTCTGTAATCGTTCGATCCGAGATCGATTTCCGAGATACATTTTCTTACTTCTAATCTCTGAGACACTTGCGTTATCGCAACACACAACGTCAAGTAACGTTTTTTGGCCAACAGAGTTTGAATATGCGGATCGACGGATCGAGCGAGAATCTAAATTCCTATCTACGACTCACCTCCAGTTGAAGAAGTAGTACAACGCTCCGCAGAACAAGAAGAGCTCGACTAACCCATCCATCTCGACGGATGTTTTACACTTTCACATCGGGTGAATAATCAATAAGATATGATATTCGAGGTGTTTAGAGAAACGCGATTTATGCGTTAATATTTAATTATATTCATAAAAAGATTGAACGGATCGCGGTAAAGTTCGATCAGCTGATTACTGGTACGACGAGCGAATGATCCGCACGTTTATAATCGACACGGAAAGGGAAATTATCGCGTTTGTTGCTTCATCAATATCCATATTACACTGAATTTTATTTTGACAACCATATAGAAATAGATCTCCGATAGCTCGTCTCGTGTGAAAAATAGCCTGTCTCACTCGATATTCGACGGTTAATGAACGGCGGATAGTCTTGTGCGTGAATGGAAGGCGAAAGACTGTCACATCTGTTAGATACACGTATAATAAAAATAGCGGCGGAGAAGACTAGAGATAACTCGACGCGTACGCGCCGACGGTCAGACCACGACTGAACCTCGACGAACGCGACTGCATATCAATCGCAAAACACTAAACAGCACGCGGTCGCGTTTTTGCTGGCAGGTGGTTATCGCAGATAGCGCGTAAAACGTGCGTATCGAGGACCAAGATCTGGATGTATTGACACAGACGTGTCGATTTGGTTTACCGTTAGACCACGAGCTTTCCCTGAATTTCTCGATCCCGAAGACGAGCGAAGGCTCCCCGGGACACGCGCAGCCGTCCACATTGTCGATCGTAACGTCTACACAATAGACGTGTTAAGTTTTAAACGCGCGACGTATCCGGCCGTTCGCAGGGGTCCCGCTGCTCGTCTCTCGCTATATTTAAGTCACCGAGCGCTAGCCGCTAGAGAGGGCCGTATCTTACGAATGCCACAGACTTATTGAAGAAAGCTCGTCCGCTTCGACAAATCGACACGGTTGTCGACTTTGAAAGAGCCAAAGGAAATCACAGATTTGTCGATAGTCTTTTTGCAATTCGTTGACTTTTTTTTTCGCCACGAATCATTCCACGGAACTGCTATTCGTTCGACTTATCTTTATCCAGTAATTCCTTACCGTAAAGATTTCACCTCAGCGATAATGATCATCCGCGCATCTCGCGTCACGAGACAAAACTGAGTGGGCATCTGCACTCGAATGATCACATTGAGAGAAAATAAGCGGAAGCTCAAACATAACCTCTAAAGATTGGCAGATTCGGAAAGTTGACAAAATTCGATTTTACTCACGTATGGGTGATCCAAGGATTCGCACAGAATTGAGAGCCTCCTCTTCGCCACTGGGACCACTTCGTTCCGCACCTCTGTCTCTGTTTATCACCCCTGATTACGATACGAACCGCGATGAATCGCCACTATACTTCTACTTGGCAACACATTTTTTTTTCTTTCTTTACACATACAGTAGTGAAGAATTCGAATTTGGAACGAGGTATTGACGTAATGAGGTCCAGACGAAACAGCAAGTTGAGCCACTTGTAATGTTTTAACAGAGGTAGCCGTACATTATTTGTCCTGAAATACGCCGTCGACGTAACGTATGGCTAGAGTCACTGTCTGCGTAGTGCGTATGTATATCAGTGGTCGTACAGCGCGCGCCAATGATGTTTGTACGGGGCTTCCGTATGGTAGTGCAATAGTTGCATCCTACCACACGCTCGCGCTGATCGCGAATCGCGATGCCGGACGACGATGCGCGGCGATTTCCCGGACCCGTCGTTGACGCACACTGTACTCCTTAGTTTCTTCAATCCACGCAATCATCTACCGGTGTTACTTGGTATAGAACAGCACCCCGTCGAGAACAATTCATATCATTTAGAATTCTGTGGAAAAACTAAAATCAAACGAGTTGGGTTCTTGAGAGACAAATTCTCAGCAAACTCAACGTTTAATATTTATATATTTTATTCACCATTACTACAAATACACAATTTAGATGTAAATTAAAATTCGCGAATTAGAAAATGTGTTTCCGTATCAATTTCTTACTGTTTCTTTTTATATCGGGTAGGTAATTGTATTAATTTTTTTTTTATCCACTATAATAAACACGTATCATCGTGATATTGAACAATAATTTTCCATACGCTTTCTTATTATTGGAATGTAGGACAATAATTTATGCCACGATACTCCGCGTACTAGGGTGGACCGGATTAGTTAACAATTTACAACAATACTGAATACAACAATATATTACAATTTACATAATCCTTTGTCTCGTGTTATAACGATCCCCAGCCAAGTTTGCCAACAATCCTGGAGGAATATAACGAAACCATGATCTCGGTTGCGACTTTTTTTTCTATCCGACGATAAAACACTTTTGGCCTTGGTGTAAGTCGCATTGGTTTCTCTATAATCCCCAAATAGGTTGGGAGCCTATTATTTTACAACACATTCGTCTTGGTGAAAATCGATAAACGCGTTTGCGAAAGCATTGCCATTATTGTGAATGATATACCTTTCTCAACCTTCAGTTTCCATTATAATATAATAATTAATATACCTATACAACTAATTAAATGAAATATGTACGATATTAATCTAATATACCTAAATTTAATAATAATAATAATAATAATAACAATAATAATAATAATATATCATAATATAATATATATTTATACATATATTTAGTATTATGACAGAAGAAAACATTTACAATATCGTCTGATTTCGCGTCTTTAGTACATGATAGACTTCTAAAGTTTAAACCGGCTTTAGTTTTCTGTTTCCTTCTTTTTTTTTCCTTCCTTTTCCTTCCCGTTTTTGTTGCTATTTAAAAAAAAAAACAATAATTTCCGTCGCATCACTGTGATCGGACAGAAAAAATCTTGAGGATGGTTATTAATACTTTTGAAAATAATTGTTAAGTGGAAGTGGTTAGAAGTATTTACTATTTTACATAAACATATGTATAACACAGACGTTGTTACTTTCGTTTTGAACCGATATCATTTCGCTGTTGATTTTCATATTTCTTTTTTCTTTGAGTTTTAGTGAAACGATCATTTAGCTTGACTTTGGATAAAAATCACATATTTTACAGACGATCTTTATACAAGGAAAAATCTTATCTAGCCTCGAGGTTGAAAAAAAAAAAAATAAAAAAAAAATGGCTAAGTCAATTGCAACAACGAACGAGCTTAATGACGCGAGTCTCTGGGGTAGAATTCGGCCAGCGTAGAAGCTGGTATACGCTTCAACATCTCCTTGGGGAAGATACGGAGTAGCTGCCACCCGATGTCCAGGGATTCGAATACCGTACGGTTTTCGTAGCTTCCCTGAGATATGAAGTTCTTTTCGAATTTCGTGAGGAATTCGAGGTACAGCAAATCGTCGGGCGTCAAAGCCTCCTCTCCCACGACGGCCTTCATCGCCTGGACGTCCTTACCGATGGCGTAACAGGCGTACTGGGGAAGGAAATAGATCAGAGTTAGAAAGTGCTTCCCGACTTTCGAAAGAAACACGAGTACGCGAAATTGTTAGACTCACCAGCTGGTTGGAAACGTCGGAGTGATCCTTCCTGGTCATTCCCTCGCCGATGGCGGACTTCATCAGACGAGACAGGGAGGGTAGTACGTTTACCGGTGGGTAAATTTGCCTGTTGTGAAGCTGACGGTCGACGTAGATCTGTCCCTCGGTAATGTAACCGGTCAAGTCAGGAATAGGGTGAGTAATGTCGTCGTTGGGCATAGTAAGAATGGGGATTTGAGTGATGGATCCGTTGCGGCCTTCGACACGTCCGGCACGTTCGTAAATGGTGGCCAAATCGGTGTACATGTAACCGGGGAAACCACGACGACCGGGTACCTCCTCACGGGCGGCTGATACTTCTCGGAGAGCCTCCGCGTACGAAGACATGTCGGTAAGGATGACCAACACGTGTTTTTCGCACTGGTAAGCCAAGAATTCGGCGGCGGTAAGAGCCAGACGAGGCGTGATGATACGCTCGATGGTCGGATCGTTGGCCAAGTTCAAGAACAGGCACACGTTCTCCATGGAACCGTTTTCCTCGAAATCTTGCTTGAAGAAACGAGCCGTCTCCATGTTCACACCCATAGCCGCGAAGACAATGGCGAAATTATCTTCGTGGGAATCGAGAACCGATTTTCCCGGCAGTTTAACGAGACCGGCTTGACGACAAATTT
Source organism: Euura lappo (assembly GCA_018257835.1). Lineage (NCBI taxonomy): Eukaryota > Metazoa > Arthropoda > Insecta > Hymenoptera > Tenthredinidae > Euura > Euura lappo. Next base: position 197,022 of record JAEUYN010000185.1, read on the forward strand.
GTGCAGCGATCTGTTGAACAAAAAGAGCACCGTTAATTCCGTGTTTTTACAATAAGTAATTTGAAACGAGTCAGGTGAAACGGTGAAACTGGTTAAAGAAACAGATGCGACGATGAAATTTTCCACTCACTTCGTTGTGGGGTAAACCGGCAGCGGAGAAGATGGGGATCTTCTGTCCTCTGGCGATGGAGTTCATGACGTCGATGGCTGAAATACCGGTTTGGATCATTTCCTCGGGATAAATACGCGACCAGGGGTTGATGGGTTGTCCCTGAATGTCGAGGAAGTCCTCGGCCAAGATGGGGGGTCCCTTGTCGATGGGTTTTCCCGAGCCGTTGAAAACACGACCGAGCATGTCCTCGGAGACGGGAGTACGGAGAATGTCGCCGGTGAATTCGCAGAGAGTGTTCTTAGCATCGATTCCAGAGGTTCCTTCGAACACCTGGACGACAGCCTTGGAACCCGACACCTCGAGGACCTGACCGGAACGGATGGAGCCATCGGCAAGCTTCAGCTGTACGATCTCGGCAAACTTGGGAAACTTGACTTCGTCCAAAATAACCAGAGGACCGTTGACACCGGAAACTGTCTTGTAAGCTGCGGGGGAATAAGAGTGTTTAGATTTTTCGTTGAATTGCGTAACACGGTGAGGAGGGAGGATTTGATCATTGTTTGGGCGAACAACTATGAAATTTAATGCAAAAACAATTGGCTAGATATTTGTTTTCACCTACAAGTCATAAAACCGCGAGTATCATGTGAGCGTGTAGCTAGCAGAACATACGCCAATGGATCCGGGGTTACGCCCACCTAATCTAAGCCGATTTTGCAGTCACGATTCTTGAGATTTTTGGCAAGAAAAGTACGAAATCGTAGTCCGTGATCAAATATGAGAGGGTAATATAGATTCTTGATCGTAAATATGAGTCGCAGGTTGTTCGTCGCGTTAAATAATACGAGGCACGTGATTTCGATCGGTAAAAAGTTATCAACGGCCTAATTTCCTCTAAAAAAAAAAAAATTAAAAATAAAGCGATCGTGACGTTACGTTGTTAGACTCGAACGAAAATTTGTGGAAATAATCAAGGTGTAGAGAAAAGCATTGAGACTATCGAAAAAACGGGAGTTGAAGTCGTCGTCTGCAGTCACATGACATCGCGCATAAAATATATATTTATACACACGATATACGGCAGGGGATAGAAATAGCGCTGTGAAATGAACCCGTTTAATTAAATAACGCGAAGATAATACGGAGTCACTGATATCCGTCGAAAGTGGCAAAATCCGTCGAGACAATGAATAAAACTAGACTATGGATAGAATCAGCTGACCTCTCGGCCAGACATCGATTGAGGCTCGACGTACTACGCCCACTTCGGGAGAAGCCGAATTATACGTCGAAATATCGGCGATATTATTCCGAAAATAGGATTTAGCGCGAGAAAGAATTACTTACTGAGACGTGGCTGGGAAATGAAGTCCCTGGAGACGGCTAAAACGTGTTCCTGGAGGGCTTGGCGGGCCCCGAGAGTATTGGAGTGCGACATCGTATCGGGTTCTCAAGACTTTACTCTGCAAGTCGGCTACACGAAGAGCAGAAATCACCTACCCGACTAGCACTGCGGCTGACTGTGGGCACGTGCGGTCACGTGATATCGAATATCGGAGCTAGTCAAACGAGATACTCTCGCGGTTTCGTTTCAATGTTTCAATAGTCAAAAAACAAGACAAAAATTGCTCAAGTCGGAGCATATTTTGTCGTCGATAATTCAAGCGAATTTATCAACGTAATTATCGCAACCGATCCGCGTGTTCTTTCGCGGTAGATCTCAGTCTCCTATTAGTCCTATTACAACACTTGAATTCAGTTGCGATACGTGTGTTTCAATTGTTTCAAAACGAGTATTTAGTTATTTACGCAATCTTGCATCTACTGTTATTATTTCTATCTCTGAAAACACATGATTAGGGTTCGGAATGTAACCGTCTTTTATCGGGTCCACTTGTACAACTTTTTCTTAATTATTTACCTCCAGACTCATTGTCAGTGTACAACATTGCGTGCCGCGTCTCGCTATAATATAATAAAAATTCACGAATTCTGCAGAAAAATATTTCCATACCGGGAATCGAACCCGAGCCTCCTGGGTGAAAGCCAGGTATCCTAGACACATGGGAGGAGATGAGGTTGTATTTTTTTTTTTTTTTCTCCCTCAGGTATGCGGCCTTGCGCCGATGTCCCTAAGAAACTCTCCCAATTATTCCTTTTCTTCTATAGCTTGATGAGGACGACTTCTTAATTCCTGAGATTAAACACTTATGCCCTTTCTAGGGACTCTTGTCTACTCATTGAAAATTTAGACCGTCCATCCTGTGTTAAATTCCGAGAGGTGGTGTAAGGCTGTCTTAGTTCTATCCACGTCTAAGAGATAGGGAGGAATCCAGTTCACTGATTACGTGCAACCTTTCTTTTTTTTTTTTTTTTTTTTTTTGTGAGACACCGTTAATTTGTTAAGTCCGTGATTTAAAAGTTCCTTCCGAGATAAATATTCTTCCTTTCAGTATCGTTGTAGAAGCCTGTTGTCTTCGTGGTTGGACATCCAACGACTTGTAGATAATATTGAGATAGAGACAGCACAAGGATAAGGAAAAAGGTACTAAAACAGACAAACATTTACAGTGAGGACTTGCCTAATACCAACTTATAATACCAACTTAAACTAGAGAATAATTATTTAACAAATCATATTATCTAACTTATTACTATAGTCTATCTATAAGGAGCTCTCTATCTAACATTAACTTATTCCCTATAATGACTTATGCGTTTTTCACTTCGCCTTAACATTTTCTTATTCTTTTATATTGGAGATTTAAATGTATGATTAGGGTTTTTTTTTTTTTCCCCGACTAATTCTAACTTTTCCTCTCCCTTCCTAACTCCTCTCTTTGATTCTTAGAAGTCAATTTTAGTATCAATAATAAATGCAATAAGTCTCATTAAGGTGTCCGAGTCTCCCCTTACCGCAAGATTGCATACATCCGTTTCAAATGCGATCTTTTTCTTTTCCATGAAATTACACAACCTCAATCTCTCCCTCTCAAATCTGGGGCACCACCAAAATAAGTGATCAATTGTTTCGCTGCCCTCCCCGCATTCACAATCGTCTTCTTCAATGATATTCATTCTTTTTAAATGCGACTTTGTTTTGTTGTGACCCGATTTGATTCTGTTTGCTATGCAATTCGCCTTCTGTCCATACCTAAGTCTTCAAACCAAGGTTTTCTGGAAAAGGGAGGGGAATGCCTAACAAAACGATATCCCTTAGGGTTCGGGGGTAAAGAGTATGTACTCCAACGAATAAGTATAGGTGAAGATTGTTATTCAGATAGAACGAAGGTATTTCGCTATGGAAAACAGATCCAATAAAACTCTGAGAAGTCTATTAGACGAATATGGAACGCTAATATGCAATTATCAGAGTCTTCGAATGAAACGTTATTGTTTGTCGACTGGCTGTCATATGAAGCAGCCGATATATAATGAAGTTAACAAATTGGTGAATATTCCCAACGTGTAACCCTGCGTGCAACCCTCCTTTTTTCTCATCCGGACTTGGGACCGGCATTGGTGGAGTTACTTGCACGCAGGGTTATAACTAGTTGCCGCTGTCATGTCATTAATTTTAAATTTGCGAATTTGAATTTTGAGTATATACGTATATATAAAAAGTCCGTCCAGTACTTTTGTATACGTTATGCAGGGTGCGGAAACAAACTGTAACCCTCCTGCGGTGAAAGTGTAGCTAGAACTAGGCGTGGGAAAATATAACCAAAACAATTGAATGATTGCTCATATCAATAACTTCTGCGGAAACAGACGTGTTCAGTGGACAGTTTAGAACCGAAACGTAACTCCTGAAACCGGGTAGGAAATGTGTACGGAGCTCTATAATCGCCTCGAAGCGTATTCCGAGTTACGTCTGCTCTAGACTGTCCGCCGAGATATACGTCTGTTATTCCGGTTATTCCTTAGGACTCGTCGAATATCAATAAATCGCCACCGAATTAATATTTTTACACAAGACAGAGCACGATGCGAACGTTCAACATCTTAGAGTATTATTTCAATTCAATTACGATGTAGCACGATCAATCCCATAGGTTATGTATTCCCAAATTTCAATGACTTATCTCATTCTCGTAGAAATCATATATTCGATTCAGTGGAGAATCACAAATTTCGTTGTTTCTTATCCCATCATAAATAAGTCGTAAATAACGTCACATTATTATAATATGTCCAGCGGTAACAATAGTTAACATACGCAAATTCGTAATAAAAACTCGCAGCCGCAATAGCAGCCGACATGGGACGACAGCACGGTCGGTAACTTGACGGCCATAGACAATGTTGTTTCGTCTGTTTGCATGTATGATACTAGATAGATCGGAAACTCTGTAATATTTCAGCACCATGTAACTTCCCCATCACTCGAACGACTTTCTATAGTATT